>JANAVB010016195.1:2433977-2901477 GCA_029216955.1 Iris pallida
TTGCAAGCCAATAACTATATATGACTATCACATGACACCTTATACAACTATTGTGTAACCCCTAGTTCTTACATTCAATTGCTTCGGTGCCTGTATATATCCTCCATTGTTATGGTAAATACTTGTCCTTCTTGCTATGCTCCACTATGTTGTCTGGCTCTCGCGTATTACGTTGCCTGATCGAGAAGTGGTCCTCGTGAATATCCTCCTGGTGATGCTAGTTGGCGATAGTGGTGGTGCAGTCGCACGTTTCTTGGGGCAATCACCAGATATATGTTGATTAGATCCACAAGTCAACCACAATCCTAGTCTGAAACGACAATCGATTTGGTTGTGGCCTCTTCTCTTGCAATACTGACAGATTGTAATATCTCGATTTTGTTATGTGGATGCTCGAAGTTGATGATGCGTTGTGGGACATCTCTTCAGGTCCTCCGGATGCTTGTCATATTGGTGTCTCTGTGGAAGTGAATTGTGATTCTCTATTGGTTTCTCACGATGAATGGCTTCTTGTATCTTTGCTGTACTACGAACTACGACATGCGTCGTGTGTGCTACGGTCCCGATCAACTATCGTAACTCGAAGTTGAGTCCTTATGAAATCTTCTCACTGTCGCCTCTTCTATTTGAACTAATAAATGTGCAAATCTACTCAAGCGGCTGAACTCGACGTCATACTCGTCCACAGTCATCGTGCCTTGGCGCAAACTTTTGAATTTTTTGTGCGACTCGAACTTGACAACGGTTGGAAAGAAACGCTCGTTGAAGAGATTACTGAATTCTTTCCAAGTTTGGTTGTTCTCCAAACTTCCCTCTTGATCCTCCCACCAATTGTGTGCAAGGTCCTCCAGTTGAAGTCGTATTATTGTTACCCTTTTTCTTTGTAACTCAGAAGCCTTGAGCATATTCCCTCTTCACTAGCCACGCGGTGACCACATTGGGATTTCTGTTCCTTTAAATGTTGGCGGCCTCATGTTTCGAAACTTGTCTATCAGACCTTCCTTGCTTGCTAGAATGTTTTGTCTTATAAGCTCATTTTGTTGACGCTGCATTTGCATCAGCTGCTGAAAAAATTGATACATCGGCGGTACATCGGGTTGCTGGGGCTGTTGTTGAAGCAACGCATCTGGTATCTGCGGAGTAAACTGTGGAGGTGGTGGAATATCGTCCCTTCAAAATCTTCAGGTGTGCGGATGCGGCTGATTGCTCTCTTGAGTGGGTTGACCTCCAAATGTTTGCAGAGTTTCATCGACAGGTGTCACACCGGCAATTAATGGAGTGTCAACATGAGTCGTACATCCATCTTGTGAGTCCATTATCTGTATAAAAAGAAAACCGTTAACCGAGGACGGATTGAAACAGGATGCAAGTCAAGAAAAACTTTCGAAGTCAAATAAATGAAGTCAAATACGATACAAGTCAGTGTGGATGAGATTCTATTTTGGTCTAGTCCTATCCGTAGGCCCGCTCGGTACAGTAACGTAACCGAAACGGCTAACAGGACCTACATGGGCCACCATAAAATCCATGTCACGCCCCAATCCCAAATCTCATGGGACCAGCACGTGACTTGGCCAACTGGTACATACTCGAGGGCTAATCCATGTTATAGGAACCCCTCAAGCATGCACATTCCCTGTCTATTAAGGACTCAAGTACAACATATAAGTCACAGGCATTTTCTAAATCTTATCTACAATATATAAACAAAGGAATCCATATGTGAATAAAGTACTGGAACAAGCTAACAAAGTCAAAGTGCAGCACGGATAAATAAAATAGTCTCGGTGGAAAAAAATCCACTTTTGGTAGACTAATTATTGGAAACAAGTAAAAGTATTAATGGAAAGCAGGGTGAACCTCGCTCACAGAAATTCAGGTGGATCAATCTTCTCGAGATTTGAAGAGGGTGCTCTTGCGTCGAGTCCTGAACGGTAAACCTGTGGATATTCCTCGTCTATACCTGGAGAAATGTCCAGGTCCTCAGTAGGACGTAACAAGATACATAATATGCAAGCCAAGTATCTCAAAATATAGTATCTAAATAAATAAGTGATAAAGCAAGAAAAGTAAACTAAACATAACCTATATGACAGTTACATGCGAATGAGAACAACTAACTACACATGAACTGTAAAATATGGCGGGATACAAATACCGTAGCTCGTAAATAAACCACGGCTAAGAAACTCACCCGACCTTGGAGGCCACAAGGTGATCAAATAACCTTATCCTTAGAGGACACCAGGTTACAAATAATCAGGTAACCCTATCCTTGGAGGAAACTAGGTTACAAATATATAGACAATAGAATCAGAAACAGTCCCTGTGTTTATAATCGTTCTCCCCATCCCACGTGTCTAATTATAAGTAAATCAACCTCCTTAGTATGATGGTATCACAAGTGGTAACTTGCTAGCGACATATATAGAACAAATCCATAATCTATATCGGGAACAAGCACTACATGGATATATCAACTGAACATAATTGTAACAAGTAACATGGCTAACTAGCTAAATCATGAACATTTAATGAGAATATTAGACATAATAAATAAAATGAATATATAGTTGAAATAACTTGGCAAGGTATACTTGCCTGATGATTCTTCAAGTCCGCACTGAGTCCTCAATTACCAAGGTCTATTCCAAGCCTATACAAATTTCAAGAATTTTACTTGGTATTGACATACTTATATATATATATATATATATATATATATATATATATATATATATATATATATAATAAATCTTTATTATCTATCATATATTTAAAAAATGTTTGTGATTATTATGTATGACTATATTACCATTAGTGGGCCCCACCTTACTTAGTTTATTCCATGGAAACTAAATGATGGCAATATGATAAATAAGGAGGGTTAACTTGCACATACAGACATTCATTTCCAAAAGAACAGAAACCATTTTTTGTCTTCTTGTGCATTGTGTTCTACTACAAGTTAGCTGATGAGCAAAGGAAGAGGTTCAAATGTAAGCACATATTTTTATATACAAAAAAATGTACTTAATGACCTTGGCCTCTTATTCTAAGTATAGACATATAGGTGATTGAATAATTCTTGGCTGCTATCATTCTCCCATTTATCCCATTCACCAAAGTAGGAAAGGAGGGGGTGGTATATATTTGAAGGAAACCTATTCATTTATAAGGAACGAAACCTATTTTCTTGCTCCTTGTCTGCATGCAACTACTATGATCTGTATATTACGTATTCATAGAATAACATACAGGGAATCTATATGATATGTTTCTGTCATGCATGTTTCTTAGGTTTTCGGAGCTCAAAAATAATGGTTGTGTCTATAGGTGATAAGGAAGAGGTGTTCGAGGATTTATCTATGGCTCGGTTGTCTGCACTACACGGTAAAGTGGGGAACCTTCACTGTAGGGATGACAACGATGGAGCTCAATAATTTGACTCGGACGTCGGCGGGGAAATTTTCTTACAAAACGTCGAGCTGTGCTTGGAGAACGGCATAATGACTCTGCGGTTCCAATCGGCAGTAAGGATTGGTCATTACGGGCTCAATAACGGCACGACAGCACTGCAGCTTCAAGCGCTACGTGCACTTAAGGCTGACGACGAGTCTGCGGACTGTTATTTCTGGGGCACAATTTTTGATAGAAAACTGAGAAAATGAAACAATTCTAAAAACAATATTTCAACGCAACACTTCAAATAAGGTACACAACTAAGATCCAAGGAGGATTCTGGATTACGATAATCTAAAAAGATTTCGTAACAGTAGCAAACAACAGTAGCACTTCTAAACAGAAGGTATGAATCAAAATGCTAACAGCAGCAGCGATGACTGGCAAAAGATGGAAGATGGCCTGTTGGGGTGAATGATCACCGTTGCACAAAGCTTAATTCACCCCACACGAACAGCTTCTAGGAACCAGCAAGTTTGACGAAGAACTTTGGAACACTCTGCTCTTCTGACTCCTCGGAAGTGCAAAGTGCGCCAACAAAACACCACATTACGCCTCATTAGCCCATAAGTCCGAGTCGCTAAGCCCCTATGGGGCTTAGCTCCAATGGAAATAAAATTTCCAAGAGCAAAAAGCATGAATGATTTTAATTATTGATTTAGCCTTTTTCCCATTAGAAAAATAACCCTACATGGCATACCCATGTGCACCTCCACACCACATGTGCATCTCTAAAAGAGCATAGCTAATATATAGAGATGCAACTCCTTTTGTCTAGCCGATGTGGGACTAAAGTTCCAAAACAAAAGGCCGAAACCCAACAATCCCTCATATATCCCTATATATGGGTATAAGTGTTCCCCACAGTAACTGTCCATCATGTATTAGGAGATATGTCGCTGGCGACTTGAATCTTCGCGCATGGGTCAAACAACAGACTATAATACAAGAATGGACTAAGCCTTGAATTCTGCATCACAGCTAAAATTCTTTCCACTCACATAATATAGTTACATGTGCTTCTGGCTACACATTAAAGGCCCTATGCCAGCCTAATTTCAGTGGATAATTTTGGGCGTCTATAAGTTTACCCTCAAGAGATGTCCTGATATCTCTTTGTCCATACACTATAGGTGAGTTCTTTGTTAAAGAGACATGGCATGAAGCGCTTTGCGCTTCCCTTGTGGTGCTACGCCTCTATGACATGGCCTAAAGCCGAGGCCTTACCCCATATCTGGAACCTCATCGAAGTGTCATACTTCTGTAGCATGAGGTCACCGCCTCTTTGTATTGCCATACTACCCAGTATGAAGCCTTAGGCTCCCTTGCGGTGTTACGCCGCAAGGACATGGCTTGCAAGACATCGGCTTTACCCCTATCTGGGTACCTCATATGGTGTCCTGCCACTGTAACATGAGGAATCCCTCCTCTTTGTAGTGCTGACTACATCAACTTTTATTTTAACATACAATATTAGGCTACCTGTCTATTTACGGTGCTACACCACTGTGACTTGGCTCGCAAAGCCGAGGCATTTCCCCTTTCGGGAACCTCGTAGTGGAGTCACCACACTGTAGCATGGAGTTTCACTCCTTGTAGTGTTGTGCTACCGTGCTTCCTGTAAAGCACACCAGACATTCACTCTGCCTGAGAACTCATTAAGGTGTTTAAGTCAACCTTCCCACAGGATCTGTTTTTCTGCAGAAAACAACAGTAGAGAACAGTTGTTGTAGGTCCATAACCTCTCCATTCCCAATAGGATATGTACCCACCGTTCCTGATATTCTTTCGATTAATGATCCTCCCTTGAACCAAAAGCTAGATGCCTAGTAGATTTCTCTTTGAGCTAATAGCATAAAACTTTATGGTAGGATAAAATATCAGAATGCCTTTAAACTTATTTTACTTGCTATGTCATCGACCAGCTAGCACTTGAGGCCCTTGGTGAACAGATCTGCCAGGTTTTTCTGACACTGAACATCAACCACTGCAATAACACCTCTCTTGATGAGATTGTGTACTGCCCTGTGCTTCAACCGTACAGTCCTCTTCTTCCCATTGAAGAGGTCATTTGATACCACCGCCGCAGTCGCCTGGTTGTCTCAGTATATCGGTATTTTCGGTATTTGTTCCCCAACCACCGAAAGATCATACATGAGCTTCCGAAACCATTCTGCTTCCTCCGCTGAGGTATCAAGTACAAAGAACTCAGATTCTATGGATGACTGCGAGAGCATAGTCTGCTTCTTCGATTTCTACGATATAGCAGCTCCATCTATTATAAAAATGTATCCACCTGTGGACCTCTCGCTCTCCACTTCTGAGCACCAGCTGGCATCACTGAAGCTTCCACTACCGGTGGATCTTTGTTGTAGTATAGTGTATATGTCTGATTCTTCTTGAGATATCTCATAACCTGTTTCACATCTTTCCAGTGCTCAATGTCTGGGTTGCTTGTGAAATGACTCAGCATTCCCATGGCGAAAGCTATGTCAGGCCTTGTGGCAGTAGTAGCATATATCAAAATCCTAATTATGCTTGTATATTCCAGCTGCCTGACGCTTTTCCCTGAATTAGGCTTCACTTCAGATCATACCTATACGGCGTATTAATCCCTGGAAGATCCTGATACCCGTAACGAGTGATTATCTTCTCAACATAATGAGACTGTGACAGAGCTAGTCCAGTGTCTGTCCGGATGATCTTGATAACTAAGATCACATCATATTTCCCCAAGTACTTCATACTGAACTTGCTTGAGATGAACTTCTTTGTCTCCGTGACACAGCCTATATCAGTACCTATATCAGCATGTCATCCACGTACAGACAAACGATCACACCTTTTCAATCAGAAAACTTCGTGTAAAAACACTTGTCCATATCGTTGACCATGTAGCCATTTAACCTTATAACCTTGTCACATTTCTCTTGCCACATCTTGGGAGCCTGTTTAAGATCGTACAAGGATTTCACCAACTTGCAGACTTTGTCTTCAAGGCCCTTGACGACAAATCCCTCTGGCTGTTACATGTAAATCTCTTCGGTCAGCTCGCCATTTAGGAAAGCTGTTTTTGCATCCAACTGATGTATCACCATCTTATGTATTGCAGCGAGAGCAATCAACATTCTGATTGTTTTCATTCGCGCTACTGGAGCATACGTGTCAAAGTAGTCAATCCCCTGCTTCTGAGAAAACCCTTTGGCTACCAACACAGCTTTGAACTTGTCAATAGTTCCGTCTGCTTTCATCTTCTTCTTGAAGAGCTATTTGTATGCGATGTGTTTAGCTCCTTCAGAAAGATCAACCAACACCCAAGTGTTATTTGAGTTGATAGAATCAATTTCATTGTCAATTTCCTCCTTCCAAAAAACCGCGTCTCTAGTCTTCATCGCCTCATCATAGGTAAGCGGATCTGCTTCCACATGATAGGTGACAAAGTCATTACCGAAATCTTTCAGCCTCCTCACACGCTTAGCCGACGACTCAGCTATTCTGGTTCAATCGTTGTTTCAAAAACAACATCTTCTTGGACTACTTCTTCATTGAAAACTTTAGTTTCTTGCACACCCTCATTGTTCTCCGATATATCCGCAAGAACAATATTCTTGTGCCTTGTAAATTTGTCTTCAAAATATTCTACGTTGCGAGATTCAATAATATAATTTGACTCAATATCAAAAAATCTTCGAGCATCACTCTTCTCTGTATACCACAAGAAAATCGTCTTTGTAGTCTTTGTCCCAAGCTTCTGAATTTTCAGATCTGGAAGTTTGACATATGCCAGACACCCCCACACTTGAATGATATTCAATTTAGGTCTGACCTTGAACCAGAGTTCATGAGGAGTCATGTCTGAAGTTGCATGAGGTACTCTATTTAGAATAAAAGTGGTCATCAATGCTGCTTCTCCCTAGTAGCACTTTGGAAGACCCGCAGTCAACAGCATTGAGTTTATCATTTCTGTCAACGTTCTGTTCTTCCTCTCTGCTACTCCGTTTGATTGAGGAGAGTACGGAGTCGTAGTCTCATTGACAATTTCATGTTCTTTGCAGAACGATGCGAATTCATGAGACCTGCACTCTCCACCTCGATCACTTCTTATTCTTTTGAGTTGTTGTCTAGTCCTTCGCTCAGCTTCGGCTCTGAACTCCTTGAACTTCTCAAATGCTTCATCTTTAGCCTTCAGTAAGTAGACGAACGCATACTTTAAGAAGTCATAGATGAAGGTTATGAAATACTTCATCCCGGCCTTTGTAGAGAATTATTTGAAGTCACAGATATCGAAGTGTACCAACTCCAGTAGATATGTACTTTGATAAACCCGAGGAAAGGGTTTCCTTGTGATCTTTGTTTGAGCACAAACTTCACATTTATCTACCTTACCCCCACACTTGGAGATAAGTCCTAGACTAGACATTTTGTTTATTCATTTACAATGAACATGTCCTAGCCTATTGTGCCACAACTCAAGAGAATAAGCAGAATGAGTGATTGTATTAATTACATTGGACTGATTTACAAGCTGAATTTTGAACATTCCTTAGTATAAAAAGCTTTCCCGAAATATGTTCCCCTAATAGACATCACCATCTGGCCACCATTGATGTCCATCCCGAGGCCTGCAATACAGAGTAGACCTCCCAAGATCAGGTTCTTTGCGATAGCAGGTACATGCTTCACACCTTGATGCGTCAGAGACTTCCCCGAAGTCAGCTTCAAAATTACTGTCCCGATCCCGAGCACTTCAGCTTGTGCCTGGTTCGCCACCATAACCACTTCAGAAGTTAGTGTATAGGTGGTGAACCACTCCTTGCTGGAATAGACATGGCAGGTAGCTCCAGTGTCTACCCAACAGTCAGAGTCAGCCCCCACCGCATCGACCTGCACAATCATATCAACAACGTCAGTGATCATAGATACCTTGCTAGGCTCTCCATGCTCTGATTGCTTGGTCTTTGCTTTGTATTCATTCTTAAAGTGGCCCGTCTTGCCACACTTGAAACAAGGCATCTGAGACTTTGCCTTCTTTTGCTTGAATGAAGTCCCCTTCACATTCAGATAGTTAGGATCCTTCTTGTTGTTGTGGGAATCGGTATGTTTTCTCCTTGGTTCCTTGGTATGAACCATATTGGCGTTAACCAATTGCTTGGATAGTACGTCCACCTTCAGTTGAGCCCTCATCTTGTCCTCAACGTAGACTTCCAATAGGAGATCGTCAAGACTGGCCTCCAACTTCTTCCTATGCATGTTTGCATATAACTTGCTCCACCCAGAAGGGAGCTTCGAAACGATCCCTCCAATAACAAACTTGTTGGGAAGAGGCATCGACTCGTCTTCCAACTTCTGTCGTAGTTTCAGAAACTCCTTCACCTACGACAGCATTGGCTTCTCGTCCTCAAAGAACCACTTATAACATTTCTCAACAAGAAATATCTTGCTTCAGTTCTTATCATCCTCGTATAGTTTCTTCAGAGACTCTAAAATCTCTCTGGCAACAGTCTTCTTTGAATAAGATTCTGCAAGAAAATCTTCCATAGCATTTAGGATCATAAGCCTACAAATGCTATTGTCCCTTCTCCATTTGGTCTGGTTCTTAATAGTGGCAGAGATTATGGCTACAGATCCAGTTTCTGGAACAGTAGATTTCTCCTCAATCAGCACGTGATCAACATCAAAGAACTGAAGATGGAAGAAAACCTTTCTTTTTCCAGATTTGATAGTGCTCACCATCAAATTGTTCTAACTTAGAGAAGTTAGGATTGATTAGCGAAGCACGAAAGTTTTCCATCGTAGTAACTTAAGCTTTGAGATTGTTATTCTCGGGTCACAATTTTTGATGGAAAATTGAAAAAAATAAAACAATTATAAAAACAACATTTCAACGCAACACTTCAAAGAAGGTGCACAATAGAGATCCTAGGAGGATTCTGGATTACGATAATCTAAAAAGATTTTGTAACAGTAGCAAACCACAGTAGCACTTCTAAATAGAAATTATGAATCAAAATGCTAACAACAGCAACGATGACAGGCGAAAGATGGAAGATGGCCTGCTGGGGTGAATGATCACCGTTGCTCAAAGCTTAATTTGCCCTACACAAACAGCTTCTAGGAACTAGCAAGATCGACGGAGAACTTTGGAACACTCTTCTCTTCTGACTCCTCGAAAGGTGCACGGACTCCTGCACTAAGTGGTGCTGAAGCACTGCTTCTCTTCACTCTCAAATTCTGTGGAAACACGTAAGGAATGGTGCTAAAAACACTTCTGCCTTTTGTGAATTCTTGACTTCTCCTTTGAGAGAGAGAGCAGAGAAGCTTATATCGCCTCGCTCTGTAACCGCCCAGTTAGCAACATGTCCGGGATGTAGGAAGAAATCGTCCCGAACATGCTGTAACTGCTCAATCGTGCACTGACACAATCAAAGCAAAAGGGTGCACAGTGCGCACCATCTGCGCCACTTGGGTAACGTGCACAGCCGCTCCAGCGTGCACTAGCGCACTGTACACCCTGCGTGCACCCTGTGCAACACAAACAACTTGTGCCACTAGCATACATTGTGCCACTTGTGCACCTCGTACAACTTGTGCCAACCTGCGCCAACCGCTTTCTAACAGGCAGCACCTACTGGCGTGCCACTAGGCTGCGTAACTGGGTACACCACTTGGCCGTGCCATTTGGCAGTACATGTGGCTCACGCAACGAGTGCAACTTAAGTGCACTATGCGCTTAGCGACGATGCTGACATGCTAAGTGCAAAGTGTGCCAACAAAATGACACATTATGCCTCATGAGCCCTTGAGTCCGAGTCCAAGTCCGAGTCGCTAAGCCCCTACTGGGCTTAGCTCCAATGGAAATAAAATTCCCAAGAGCAAAAAGCATGAATGCTTTTAATTGTTGATTTAGCCTTTTTCCCATTAGAAAAATAACCCCACATGGCACACCCATGTGCACCTCCATACCACATGTGCATCTCTAAAAGAGCATAGCTAATATATAGATACAACTCCTTTGGCTTAGCCGATATGGGACTAAAGTTCCAAAACAAAAGGCCAAAATCCAACACGGGCAATAGTCGAAGAAGGAAGGGTAGCCGAAAAAAGGTTTTGATGGTGAGAGATAAAACGAAGATTTAGGAAATATCAAGAGAGAGGGGATGGAATTTTTGCTGGAATGAAGGAAGACTCGTTCAAGTGCTTTAAAAAAGGAACTGGTCGCCCTTAGGAATAGGAAGAAGGATAAGGAGTGGGGCGTTCCTGTTCTCGTAGCTCAAAAATTGGTGGGAAGAAGAAATGGTAACCAATGTTTTAAAAAACGGACTGTTGATCGAACCAATTTTTTTTGGTATAGGTCGGACCGGGGTTCAACCGAGGTTCAACTGAGGTTCAACCAGTTCAACCGAGGTTCAATTGAAGTTCAATATATTTGGTTTGGTTTGGTTCAAACAGGTAAAATATTCATATTTACATCTTGGTTTAGTTTGATTTGGTCATAAGTATGTTAGTTTGGTTTAATTTTACAACTATAAGGATGATTAAAACCAAATCAATAATCAAATGGTCCAAATTTCACATGATAATTTATTTTGATTTAAAAAACCAAAATTAGCCGGTTCAATTGTGAACCGGTTCGTCCGGTTCACTGGTTGAACCCGATTTTGAGAAAAGATTGATGGTTCTTTAAAAGCCCCGATTTTAGTCGAACCGGACCGATTTTTTGGCTTAAACCGGTTAGACCCAGTCCAACCGCCGGCCCGGTCCGGTTTTTACAACATTGATGGTAACAGTGACAGTTACCAATGGGTTTGGGTTAATGGATAAATTCTCTAATGGGTTTAATAAGGACAATCGGATTGGGGGGAGTTTGGGTTATTGAGTTGGGCCTGGAAAAGAGCAGTGGGTTTTATGACCATGGTTAATAGGCTTTGGAAATAATAAAGGATTTAACAAATGGGTTTATCACTAATAACTATTGAATAAATGAAAAGTATACATATCCTTGTAGAAGCATGAAAAATATAGGGTTCATGCGGATTACAAATTATCGCATAAGTACCCTGTGCCAAACCGGTCCGTATGAAGGAAAGCCGTATGACTGTTCAAAGACATATGTGGCCCGTCGACAAACAGCTGCAGAAGGAAAATATGCGACCAAGGAGGAGCAGTTCATAATAAAGATGACAAGTCCTGGCAAAACATGACAGTTCTGACACTTCGACAAGAAAGATAAAACGTGAGACGTCGCCCAAAAGCAGGGTTCGTATGCCTCCATGCGGCCAGAAGAGTGTCACCTAAGCCGCATGAAACTCATGCGGCTCAGGTTATGCGGCTCCAAAGTTTCCTTAATTTCATGCAGCCAAGTAATTATGATCCAAGCCGCATGCATGAGTCTCATGCGACCCCGCATGATCGAAGACTGAGAAAGCTATATGCAACGGGAAACGTGGCAATCTGACCAATTCCTTAACTACCCAGATTTGCTGCAACAAAATCCCAACAAATCAACAGCTGGCAGCCCAAGAGCGAGTCTTCGCGTGCTAATCATCCACGTGGCTGCACGCCATCTATGTGGCTCAAAATACATCTTATTATAAATAGCAGGGTGCCACACCCCTGCAAAAGGCTGGCAACCTTCAAGAAAAAGTAATATCTTCACGAGCTAGAGACTGCATCAGATAGTCCACGGAGTCAGGCAGAGTTGATAGCACTTTTCTGAGGCTCTACCGTCACCCCCAGAATCAAAACTAAACAATAGTACTTAGATTGTTTCCTAGGCCTTCTTTCTAGGTCCTTCTTTGTACAAGCGAGTTTGCAATCATTTCCAGCATTCTATAATACCTGTTGTTGATTTTTATGGCAAACACGATGGCAACTCTGCTAGGGACATCCTTTTCTTTTGAGGAGAAGTTGGTGACACAATCTGACGCGTCCAAGCTCGGCTCTACACAGCAGATGCTTGTGGTCCGCTTTGACCAACAAGCCTTCGAAGAATTGCTCTCTAAAGGGAGCGCCAGCCCGTTTCAGCAGCGAGCCAACCCAAAGAGGACTCGCAACGCGTCGGTGCGCCAAACTGTTGCCCCCGACCAAGTTCTCGAAAAAGCTCCTTCTGCAGCCCAAGACGGTGACCAGAACTCTCCTACTGCTTTGTTTCCGACTGCAGAGGACCCCACTGTCGCCAAATCTAGCAGAGGAAAACACTACGATGCTGAGTTTTTGGGGGCATAAGGGAACTACATGCGGACAAAGAAGAGGCCGCAAAGAGGAGATGGGTAGTCTGCCTATGCAACGGCCAACTCCGGCCGCAGGCAGATAACTCATACGGTAGCCAACCCTCGTCGCAAGAAGATGATCCATGCGATAGCCAGCTCCGGTCGCAAGAAGATGGTCCATGCTATGACCAATCCTGGCTTCAAGCAGGACGTCTCATGCGGCCCTATCAGAAGCTCTGTGTTCGACCGCCTCTTATGCAGGCCCGACGCCATACGGCCCACCGAGGATGCGGGATATATCAATCTGGACTCTTTTTACTACGCGCCGTTGGGCGCTAAGTCAAAAAAGTCTAGGGCAGTGCGGGCCCAACCAGCCCAGTCAACTGTCCAAGTTGCAGACTATCAGTGGGCCCCGTTAACTGTTACACGGGCTTCTGACGGAAAATTGTACAGAACCACTCGCGTCCAGTCCCCCATGGCCAACGGACAGGGTGGGTCTTTAAAGTATACCTCTAAAGATCCAGAGCATGTGTTTTTACTAGCCACAGATCAGGGAGCAAACATGATACCTAAGCACCCGTGCGCTCAGGATTCTCGAGTTCACAAGTTTTGTGCAAAGGTAGAGCGGTCTCCTACCGAGTTACATGACGTGATTACTCACAAACGGAAAGACGGCAGCGTCGGCGTGCAATGAGTCCCTCTCAGGGTATCGTTGCACCCAAGTCATCATCAACTGCTGCTGAAACAAATTAGCAGCACCTGAAGATGGCAGTCAGTTTTCCAGCGACTGCAACAGCCAACACATGTCCGACAGGTACAAATTCTAGGGGACGAAGAGTTTATTTTCACCTCATGTAATTCAACTCAAAAAGTTCGCCCTGGCAAGGGAGGAAAGAAGACAGGATCTTCCAGCCCGGCCATCTCGGCCAGTATTATAAGGAGTCACTCATCTGGTGGTTCCCATCAACCACAGGGGGTGTCTATTTAGGCACTCGTTCCAAAAAGAAGATTTCGGTAACCGGGGGTCCACCTTCGGCCTCCTTGAGAGTAGATAAAGCTGGGGGTAACAGCCCCCTCAATGTATGCGACAACCCGGTATACCAAGAGCACACATAGAGGGTAGAGATCCCCCAGAACTCTGCAACATAATCGGATTTCCCTGAGGGCCACCACCCTCATCAAGACGATGCGGCTTCCTGCAAAGGGGGTAGTACCCCTTCTAAGTCTGACGAAGACGATATTCTGATATTTCCTGACGATTTCTCTATACAAGGGTACGGCAGTGAGAGTACCTCTGCCATAATCCCTTCTACCTCAATCCACGTGATGACAGTCTTTATGACTGACGACGGTCATGAAGCGCCTTTTGACCGACAACGGCTAGAAGTGCTTGAAGCCATGCTCCTGTCATTGGTCAAGTCGGTGGGCGAGATCAAAGCTACCTTGCCAGCTCAACCAGCGAGGACGCCCGGACAAACAAGCTTGGGACCCGCAGTCAACGTGGACTCCAACACGATTGCCCCTCCTTTGGGTGATGATCCTGTAGCACCATCCGTTCCTTTAGCTGCAGTTGTAGCCAAGGAGGCAAGAAGGAAAGTCCAGGAGCTTCGGGCAATGTTCAATGCCCGAGACTCCTCTCGAGATCTCAGAATACGGTAGCCATATCCCGTTGTATGGAGAGACGTACCTTTTCTACCTCGGTAGAAGCCAATCCATATCGATTCTTATGATGGGAAGACCTCTGCTAGTCGGTACATGACTTACTTTGAAGTCACAACCGACCACTTACCGCATAGTGATGCCATCATCACGCGACTATTCATCGGAGCATTGGAGGGGATCGCGTTCGACTGGTACCGTAACCTTCCCGACAACTGCATTCACTCTTTTGACGACTTCAAGCACATGTTCCTGGAAAGATTCTACGAAGTGGGGCATGATGTGACGATGTCATCTCTCATGGACGTCGTCCAGGGAGAGAGGGAGCTGACAAGGAACTATATCAAGCGATTTCGCCAAACCACGATGAGATTGCTCTAAGGCAATCCAGAGAGCTCCTTGATTGAAATCTGCCAGAAGAAGCTGCTCCTTGAAATTAGCCTCTGGATGGGAGACGACCAGTTCACAGATTGGACGACCTTCATCATAAGTGCTACAAATGCAGAGGTAAAACTAAAGAAGGCTCGCCAGCTGGGATTACATATCCCAGACGAAGAAGATAAGGGCAGACGACCTAGTTCTACCTCCAGTAACAACAACAGTGGCGCCACTACCAACCGGAACAGTAAGGGCAACCATGTCATGGTCACTGATGCGACTCAGAAGTCCGAACAAAAACAAGCGGAAGGCCAGTGGCCCAAGATCAATTACTCATTCGAAGATAGTCATGTCAAACCTATCTTCGATATGCTCTTGCAAGGGGGTAGGATCCAGCTCCCGCCACCAAGGCGCGAGCCCCGAACAGCAGAAATGGAGGACCCAAAGTACTGTCACTTCCACCGCTATGTCCATCACGCCACCCAGGACGGCTTCCAATTAAAGCGGTACATTCAGAGTCTTATCGACTCCAAAGCTCTGTCGATAGACTTTGATGAGGTTACTGTGGCGGCGAACATGGTATCTATTCAGTATGACGACTTCCCTCCAACTAGCACTCCAGACGGGGTAATACATGTCCTCCGGGCAACGATGGAGGTTACTAATCTTCAACCAGCCTGAAGCCAGACATTTGGATTGGTACCCCTCACCACATCGCGAGGAGAGATCATGTGGGTGCATCCGGACTTGTTGCCCGAAGTTACCCAGGGGCTGTCAACTCCTACCCGCAAGAAGAAGGGCAGGAAGTCTAGAGCCTGCCATACAATTTTAGCTGAAGCTGAGGAAGCTGCAGATGTTGTTACTCGGTCTAGAACGCAAGTACAGCCCGCACGGGATAACCCAGCCAAAGATCCTCAGTCAGCAATGTTGCCTCCCTCTGATGTTCCAAGGCCAGCTCAGCCTCCACTGGCGGATAAGTCCAAGACAAGGGAGACCCGCTTCGACAGGCCACTCCGTAGTGATAGACCTCAGGGATTGGAGAGACCTTACAACATCTACATATTAGCACAATTGGCTAATACGCCAGCAAAGTTGTCGTTATACGAGCTCATAAGGCTCTCCAAGGATCTTCGTTTCGTATTAAGCAAAGCACTCCAGAATGCTAATGCCTACTTAGCTCAGGTAAAGCCTCCAGGGGAAGACCTGCCAGCAGATCTACAGGGCGGTGGTAGCACATATATAATGCCCAACCTCAAATTTACTCTGCAGGACATGTTGATTAAGACCAACTTGCATGATCACCCCCTGTACTACACTGGATACCTAGGCGACATCAAGGTGGATCGGATGCATATCGACCCGGGCTCGTCAATAAGCATCATCCCGAAAAGCCTGCTCCAATTTCTTGGCATCCTTTTGCACCAACTAGCAACAACCAACACTGCATTTAGCAGTTTTAACTCAGAGAGAAGCTATCCCCTAGGAAAGATCCAGTTGAAGTGCCAGATTGGTGACTTGAGGACGAAAGTTACCTGCTACATCATAGATGCAGACACCTCCTACAATATCCTCCTGGGACATCCGTAGATACATGACTATATGATCGTGCCATCTACCCTTCACCAATGTTTCAAATATGTCAGCAAGCATTGTTCTGTGAAGACCGAATTTGCCGACATTGATCCCTTCAAAGGGGTTGAATCTTATTACTCTTTGGAGGCTTGTCTATATGACGAATCCAGGAAACATATAAAGGACGAGCCGGAGGCCATCACAGGGCCAGAAGAACCTTTAAAAATCGATCTCTAAGCTCGCAAACTGGGCAGGGCCGCACCCCTTATCACAACCTTACATAAAGAGGTGTTAGGTTCTCCTATCACACCTGCGCAGTCGGAACCATTGGTCATCCGTCTTCCGAGATCCAGCCAGGAGCCAAAACCTGTTATAGGACCAATGGTGATCAGGCTGCCAAAGTCCAATCAAAGGCAACAGGAAGATGCGAAGCCTTCGATAACACCGATGGTAATCCGAATGCCGAAATCTTCTCCAAGGCTACTAAAAGACACAAAATCCCTTGCCAAGCCAATGGTCATCCATATTCCCAAGACGAGCCAGCAGCCAAGTGTTGATCCAATACTCCCAGCCAGGTCAATACCTCAAGCAGAACCCTTAGTGGTCAAGTTGCCCAATATAGCGTCCCAAACTCTGAGCTTGCAGGGGGTAGACAAGGAGGATGGAGAACTCGCCAAATATATGGTTACATAGGCGGATAGCCCCTCTCCTGATGATATAATCCCGGTAGATAAAATTATTTATTTCATCAATAAGAGGCTGTCGTTAGACTATTCTGAGTATGATAAGCCTAATCTAACGTATTTCGCACGGGACAGTCTAGACGTTAGCCTGCACACACAGGTGACAACTGTCCATACCCCAAATCGACTTGCTCCCATAAAAGGCGCTTACTTTCCGGTCTCAGACAGAAGAGGATGGGATCACACAATCATCTTTGGCCGAAAAGAAGGTCCTTAATCTTTCATGCCACAAGAGTCCGACCTCAGACCCGAAGCTGGAAGACTACCGCTCTACTTGTATAGTCCTCAAGCCAAGTACTTCATGCAAAAGAAGGGGTATGACATGGAGGCTACCCCGGGTCTAAATTATGGCAGTGGTCGACGATTGCCTCTACAGCCGCCAGCATCGGTAGGGAAGCCTCAGGATCATTATCACAAATCCAGATACGGCATCGGGTATGTTACTCCACCTACAACGCCCGAACGTTCTGACGAAGAATGCGAGTGGCACTCCCATTCGTCCGAGTCATCCATTTACGACTCCGATAGCAGTATTAGGAATATATTCAGACAGACATTATCTGCCAATATGACATGCATTGAAGTCGAAGAAGAAGACGAAGACCTACTTGAACCTCTTGAGTTGGAGCCGTGGGTCCAGCAACTAGATGCACAATGGGAGAAACACTTCGAACTTTATGATCGTCCCACTGAAGATGAGGTTATGCAAGTGAACCTCGGCAATGAATCCTCTCCAAAGTTAATTTTCGTCAGTAAAAGTCTGATAGACGATGAGCGAGAGTCGTTGTTACAACTCGTTAGAGAATACATCGACGTCTTTGCCTGGAGCTATGAAGACATGCCAGGGCTGAACCCTGAGATTGCACTCCATAAACTCAACATCTATCCGGACGCAAAACCAGTCAAGCAACAGCAGCGACAATTTCGTCCAGACATCATAAATTCCATCGAGGCAGAAGTGAACAAGCTTATAGCTAGCGGTTTCATCCGTGAAGAGCAGCACCTAGACTGGGTAGCCAACGTAGTGCCAGTCATCAAGAAGAACGAAAAAATTTGAATCTGCATCGATTTTCATAATCTGAATACGACATACCCTAAGGACGAATTCCCTCTTCCGATCACCGATATAATGATCAATAATACGTGCGGCTTTGAGCGCATATCCTTTATAGATAGTTTTTTGGGATACAATCAAATTAATATGGCTCCTGATGATGAGAAGCATACATCATTTCGAATGCCGATCGGCGTATATTGTTATACGGTCATACCCTTTGGCCTGAAGAACGCCGGTGCAACATATCAACGGGCTATGAGTGTCATCTTCAGAGATCATTTGCGCAAAATGGTGGAGTGTTACGTAGACGACATCGCCGTCAAGAGCCGCTCCAAAAATGATCATTTACATGACTTGAGAACGGTGTTCGACCTCATACGGGCACACAACCTGAAGACCAATCCCACCAAGTCTTTTCTGGGGGTATCCAGCAGAAAGTTCTTCGGCTTTGTCATTACTTTCCGGGGCATTCAAATAGAAACCGACAAAACAAAAGCAATCATGGAGATGAACCCACCAAAGAACCTCCGCGAACTCCGCGGCCTTCAGGGAAGACTAGCCTATAACAGGAGGTTTATATCTAACCTCTCAGGACGATGCCAACCCTTCATTCAACTCATGAGGAAATGTGTCTCTTTTGTATGGAACGAGGAATATCAGCGTGCCTTTGATGATATTATGGAGTACCTGATGAATCTGCCAGTTCTGGTAGTCCCGGTCGTCAGAAATCCCTTCCTACACTATGTACGGGCGATGGAACACTCCTTCGGTGCTCTGCTAGCATAGAATAATGATGCAGGACATGAACAAGCTATTTACTATCTCAGCCGGATGATGGTAGGGCCTGAATATAGGTACACTGCCGTAGAGAAGGAGAGCCTTGTCCTAGTGTTCGCCAATCAGAAAACACGACACTATGTGACAGGGTAGACCATACATGTGATTTTACGAGTCAATCCCCTCAGGGTTCTCATGACCAAGCCAAGCGTACTCAGTTCTCGTCTAGCTACCTGGGCGATAATATTATCCCCTTATGACATGGTTTTTGTTCCGTAGAAAGCTATCAAAGGTCAAGCCCTGGCAGACTTTCTAGCAGCCCATCCAGGCTTAAAAACATCTAAAATTTATGAAGAAATTCTTGATGAAGTCGTAGCCTCGAACATGACTTCGCATAACGCCATTTGGCGAATGTTCTTCGACGGTGCTTCAAGAACGGGGCCATAAGGCGATATCGTCGCTGGAGTTGGGGTGGTATTAGTTTTTCCCTCTAGACTAGTAGTCAATTGGGCGTATTCCCTTATAAAACCCTATTCGAACAATGTAGCCGAATATAATGCTCTAGTTATTGTGCTCCAACTCGTAAAACAAGTGGGGATTAGATACCTGGAAGCTTATGGTGACTCGCAGTTGATTGTTAACGAGATCCGGGGTTCATATGAGGTCCGCAATGAGGACCTGATTCCCTATCATCGGACATCAGTGGCCATTAATACAACCTTGGAGGGGTTTTTTATAGAGCACGTTCCTAGGCTTTAAAATATCGAAGCCAATGTCCTGGCCGGTCTCGCCGCTTCCTTGGCACTCCCAAATAATGCTCATCATCTAGTCGACGTAATAGGCCATGAACTGGTCTGCCCTAGGAATAATCTTCAACTGGGTATGAGTTGCTCCACCCAGATAACCAATGACATATAAGACAGGAGATGCCCGCTCATCGACTTTGTGGTCTATGGAATTCTGCCAAAGAATGTGAAGGAAGCCACCTCAATCAGAAGACGCTCCCACAGATTCTTCTATGATACGGAGACGAAAATATTATATCGGCGATCCTACGATGGGCTACTACTAAGATGCCTGTCAAATAAAGAAGCCAAAGAAGCCCTAAGTGAAGCTCATGACGGTACTTGCGGGGCTCACCAACCTGGCCTGAAATTGCAAGATCGTCTTCTCCAGATAGGTTATTACTGGCCCACAATGGTCGCAGATGCAGTTGATTATGCAAAGAAGTGCAAGGCTTGCCAGATCCATGCAGATTTCATACATCTGCCATCTAAATTCTTGCACCCGACAGTGGCCTCTTGGCCATTCGAAGTATGGGGAATGGACGTCATTGGGCCAATCACCCCACCGTCGTCTAGAGGGCATCGGTTCATGCTTGCAATCACCGATTACTTTTCCAAATGGGCAGAAGTTGTTTCGTTGGCAGAGGTCAAGACATCGAACGTGATTAGCTTCATAAAACATCATGTCATCTACTGTTTTGGACTACCCCAGAGGATTATCCACGACAATGGTCCGCAGTTCGCAAGCCACGCTTTCTATCGATTTTGTGATAAGAATCGAATTCAGAACATGGCCTCGACAGTATATAATCCTTCGGCCAATGGTCTGGTTGAAGCATTCAATAAAACCATAATCAAGCCCCTCAAAAAGTTCATGTCTGCAAACAAACGCGACTGGAATAAAAGCTTGGTGAATGCCTATGGGCGTATCGGACGATGATTCGGACGGCTATATAAAATACACCGTTCTCCTTGGTCTACAGGAGCGAGGCAGTCCTTCCATTAGAAACTCAGATCCCCTCACTTCGAGTGGCCCTCACCCACCGATTGACAGCAGACGATAACTATCGCCGACTGCTACAGGAGTTAGAAGCATTAGATGAGAAGCATTTACAAGCTCAACAAAGTATAGAGCTCTACCAAGCGCGTATCTCTCGGGCTTTCAACAAGAAAGTCAAGCAGAGGATATTCCAAGTGGGCAATCTTGTCGTAGCCATTCGCAGACCAATGGTCATGACTCACAAGACCCCCGGCAAATTCTAGCCTAAGTGGGAGGGTCCGTTCGTCATCGAGACCGTATTCTCCAACGGCGCATATCGTCTCACAAAATAAAATGAAGACTTGCTCATGATGCCCATCAAAGGAAGGTCCTCAAGAAATACTATGTCTAAACGACACCGTCCAACTATCTCTCGGATTGTGAGTCATATACCCGCAGGTATCGCTGAACTTACACTCTGACTTAAATCTCCCAGATTGTTAAGTTACGTACCCTCAGGTACCACTGAACTTACTATCTGATTAGTCCAAATGAATTATCTTGGTCGTATCTATGAAACCCTTGGTCATAGCTTTTCTACCGCCAAGAATTTGCCTCAAAATCTATTTCCCGTACCACCGGTGCGCAGAAGGGTAATAGGTCCATACAACTTATCCTAATCTATTATTCGTACTGTTAATGCACAAAAAAGGGTAATAGCTCCACAAAACTCCCTAATGGAAAAAAGTAACCATGTCCATCTTACCTCTGAGTTGTTTTTCCGTCCATCACAAACAAATCACCCAATGCATAGAACTTCCACGTTGATAGCACCTCTGAGTTGTTCTGTGTATCCCTGTCATGCCTACCCCTAACATGTCCTCATTACCTCTGAGCAGGAAGGCTTTATTTTGACCCATATTTACCATGTACTCATTATCTCTGAGTAAATACGTTGGTTTCCTCTCCACTTATTATTAGTACTCGCATCGCCAGTACACAAAAATGATGATAAGTCCACAAAAAAATTATCCTAATCAATTACTCACACCATCGGTGTGCCAAAGAGTAGTAGGTCCCCAAAATATCATTCAAATCTATTTGCTCACATTTTCAGATGCACAAAAGGGCAATAGGTCCACAAAAATCCCCTATGGAATGTCCTTTACAAATGTTGTATTAGGCCCTCTAGTACAAGCACCACAAAATAGCACAAATAGGATGGAGTGAACATACTTTGGTCATTCAAAGATCAGTTACATTCATAGGACTATATCGACAGCAAAGAAAGAAAAATCTGGCAATACATAGTTGGGTTTGACAGAGCTTCGTCTTCAAGCAGTTTCGTGGCCCTCGAAGGAAGTCATGTTTTACTGCTGAGAAGCAAACAAAGCTGTTGAATCTCCAAGGAGCTGGCGGGAGGAGGGTAAATATAGCATGCTATCCTCCCCTCCATATTGCGGATGGCTTAGCCCCGCTCCCCGAGGGACTATACCTTCAAAATATGGTCCCTGATGGTGGTTTCGCCTACCTGGAGAGCCATAAAGGCGCGACGTTCATAACGACGCCTGACCACTGTCCAACTCTCCGAGGTATAAAGGCTCTTCCTACAACCTGGGGAAAACTCTTCCAAAGCATGAAGAGTCCTGAGTTGTTTGATGGGTATGCCAAAAAGGCGTGGGGAAAACTCTTCCGAAGCATGAGGAGTTTTGAGCTCTCTGATGTAGGCGCCAGAATTATGTACTTTCACTCCATCACCGACACCGGTCCCGAAGAAGCTTGCTAGCCAGACCCCTACGAAAAAATATAAAAAAAGGGGGGGATTTAGCACCGAGAAAACAAAGAACTCTATTATGCGGCCTTGCCAGATAGACGGCCCAACCAAAATAGAACACATACAGTCCATATTTGTAAGATCGGCTTCATGAAACACTCATGCTGCATTTATACGACTCAGTCATTATCATGCGGCTCAGTCATAAAAAACTCATGCGACCTAATATTCGTACGGATGAGTCACAAGGCGATCATGTGAAACAATCTTACAGTATTCATGCGACCCAATCGTAAAGTGCTCATGCGGCACCTATGCGGCTCGGTCATGAGAAGTTCATACAGATTCATCTTGAGGCACTCAGCCAGTTCAAGTTCGAATAAGCAGCGGTTATGCGACTCAGTCTATGCAGCCCTATCGTATAGAATACATGTCGTCCAGACGAGATAAGGCATACATCAACCAGGTTTATAGCAGAGGCAGTATATTACAGCACCTCACACAAAAATATGCGCTATGGACCATTTGAAATATCAAGTCATCGTCTGCTCACCATCCTTACTGTTGGAAGAAGGTTGCACATCGGAATGAATGGAAGGAGTGTCTGCAGCTCTCGACGGAGAAGCAAGTCTCTTCTTTTTGGCCGCCGCACCAATCGACTTAGAAGCTTTTGGAGCCATAGCAAAAGGTATGATGAAGTCAAAGGAGGAGAAGGTGAAAGAGGAAAATCTCTCTCTGAACGACTCCTATTTATAGAGTTGCTAAAAAGAGACTATTTGATTCTCGAGATCATTAAGGATAGAGACGACGTTTGGGGACTTTATCCCTAATAACCGTCGAGCGTCTCTTCAATTTTTGAGATCATTAAAGATAAAGTCAATGTTTGGGAACTCTATCCCTAGTAACCGTCGGCTTCATCCCGAAAAGTAGGAGAATAAATGCAGCAGTGACAGCTGGCAGACTCTCTGCGAATTGAAGCGTCCCTGCGACTCAGGATCTTCCTGCGGCTCAATATTTCTCTACGACTCAGGATCTCTGTGCTATTCGAAAGAACTTCCCGCAACTTGAAGACACCCTATGGCTTGATATATTTTCATGCTTCTTATTCAAAGTATTCCAAATTTACAATTTGAAAATTTTAAAGGGGGTCGTATAGAAGCATAAAAAATATGGGGTTCATACGGATTACAAATTACCGCATAAGTACCCTGGGCCAAATAGGTCCGTATGAAGAAAAGCCGCATGACTGTTCAAAGACATATGCGGCCCGTCGACAAACAGCTACAGAAGGAAAATATGCGACCAAGGAGAAGCAGTTCGTGATAAAGCTGACAAGTCCTGGCAAAACATGACAGTTCTGACACGTCGACAAGAAAGATAAGACGTGAGAAGTCACCCAAAAGCAGGGTTCGTACGCCTCCATACGGCCAGAAGAGTGTCACCTAAGCTGCATGAAACTCATGCGGCTCATGTAATATGGCCCTAAAGTTTTCTTAACTTCATGCAGCCAGGAGTAATTATGATCCAAGCCGCATGCATGAGTCTCATGCGACCCCGCATGATCGAAGACTGAGAAAGCTATACGCAACGGGACACGTGGCTATCTGATTAACTACCCAGATTTGCTGTAACAAAATCCTAACAAATTAACAGATGGCAGCCCAAGAGCGGGTCTTTACGTGCTAATCAGCCACGTGGCTGCACACCGTCTATGCGGCTCAAAATACATCTTATTAGAAATAGCAGGGTGCCACACCCCTGCAAAAGGCTGCCAACCTTCAAGAAAAAGTAATATCTTCACGATCTAGAGACTGCATCAGATAGGTCACGGAGTAAGGCAGAATTGATAGCACTTTCCCGAGCCTCCACCGTCACCCCCCCAGAATTAAAACTAAACAATTGTACTTAGATTTTTTCCTAGGATTTCTTTTTAGGTCCTTCTTTGTACAAGCGAGTTTGCAATCAATTCCAGCGTTCTGTAATACCTGTTGTTGATTTTTATGGCAAACAATCCTATATATATACATATACTTATGCATTTATATATTTACTAGTATACATATTTATATATGTCTATACATATATATATAAATAGACTCACATATACATATATGGATACATAACTAACTAATTTATAAAAATTTGGGAAGGGGGTTTACATTATGTCTATTTACTTAAGCCATGCTTATGGCCCTACAAGTTTTATGGGTAGTAGTATCTAGTAAAAAGGAAAATTCATCTTATTGGCACGAACAAATAAGAACTACGTTAGAACATGGTCAATTGGATGCAGATCAAGCAGTTAATAAGAGTTTGAAATGAAGTCAAGGGAAGTGATCATGTATGTGTATGAGATCCTAAATTCTAATCATAGATGCAGGCTTGTTCGGTACATTAGTGTAAGTGAAACAATATTTTCTCGACCTGTATGCACCATCATGAAAACATGTAACACCCGAGTTCCAACATACTTAGGACTAGGAAACGTAAACATGCCAGACGTATATATACTTCGGCTACTCCAATGTATATGTATACATATGTCAGATGTAAATGTAATTACATCTCAATATATAAATCACAGTAACGACTCGCTATATCTCATCCACAAATAGTAAAGGAAACTTGATCAATAAACCAACTAAATTGATATATGAATGTTAAAGAAAATAACAGCTGGGTGGAGACAAATCCACTACCAAGTGTCAAATAAAGAAATAAATAAAGTAACTAAATCGTCCATCAGCTGAAAGAGTCAAAGGTCTTCGAAAGGTAAGACCTCTTCGATAGAGAAAGAAGAATCCAGTCCAGGACCGTACTCCTACAGAAAATCTAAATCATCTACACCAGGAGAGATCACCAAGTCCTCAGAGGGACGTAACAAGATACATAATATCGTGCAATGATAAACTGAATATAAACAATGACTAAAATAGTGCACCTAACCATTCTATGTGAAACATGCACTTTTGAAGATAACGTTCCACGCAGGGGCTCTCCGAACAATCAACCAAAATAAGTAAAAGGGTGGCCACAAGTAGCGCTCATCCGAGTCACTATCGGCCGACAAGTGCATGAAAATGTGTATAAGTAAATAGTAAGCCCCACGCATAATAATTGTCTCCTCCCTCTCATGATACTAAATATGTGTCGTCTCCATGACACACAAACATGCATCATCTCTACCACATAATTTATCCCTAATAACTGCTAAGTCTTGTAACATGGATATCTATTAGCATTTATAGCCTATAGCACGACTTGTACGCACCGATGTACGGTCGGTACGCAAGTCTAAAATCTATAGGCGACTTGCGACTCATGGCACACATGTGTCAAGGCTAATGAATGTGGCACAAACAAAGGACAGTCTCTTAACTCTAGGTCAATATGCATAGTATAACGAAAAACATGACTGGAATGGTCATTTGCACCCAAGTTGACTCGGGCACAAAGTTTTATTAGTTTCTCAAATAAATAAATAAATAAATAATATAAATGTAGTATGCTGACGTAAATGTAAATAAACAACAATCAAAGCAAGGTATACTTGCCTGGTGGTGGTGTAATTATTTGACGATGTCCCGAAGGCGCATACGTCAAGTCAATGGAAGCTGCAAAGGTAGGATCTCCTAGAATGTCTCTGGATGCTGAAACGAACATTTCCAATATTCCCAAAATAAAAAAAATTAGCTAAGATAGACTACCCATAATTCAAATCCTGGACACAGTGGCAAAACGGTAATTTTGGGACAAAATAGTGTCCGTCGTTGGACCCGCTTACACCAAAAAGCATGTCAAATCTTACGGTCTCTAAAGTCAACAAACTATATGTCTATGAGTCTGATTTTTTGATTCAAACTCAACATTATGTCCAAATTTGGATTCCAGTAAGCCGTGCACAAAATTAGAGATTTTGGAAAATGATCGATACAACATTCTTCGACGGATACAGATCGAATTCGTCGTGCATGTGGGATCGATAGCACCTCTAGAGGGGAGTGAATATAGTATAGCGAAGTAATATCCCCAATAAAAATTAATGCAGGTGAAGGCTAGTAAAGACAGATAATCAATACAATAATGTAAAGCAGTAATTAAATAGTGAGATAGAAGTAATACGCAGATACCGAGATTTTATCCTGGTTTCCCTCTTAGAGAACTAGTCCAGGCTTGAGCAATCTTGTTCGATGTTAAATCTACTATTTGAAATAGAGGTTATACCGCGTGCTTTACTCCGAAGGATACACCGACTTCTTACAATGTCGTATTTTTATCCGAAGTCCACGAACAAACTTTAACACTGTCTGAAAAGCTTTTATACGCCAAGCTTGTATAACTCGAACACTTCTAATCGGAACACACCAGCACTTAGAAAAATGGGAGTTGTCATGGAAATGTGAAGATTAAAAAGCTATTTGTAATAGGAAGACTTAGAATGAATAGAGAAGATGAAGAATGAGATGAGAGTAAAATGAAAAACTCTTCTCTATTTATAGATATTTTTGAACCAGAGTTCGAGTAGAAATCGGTTAGGGCAATTGGACGTTTGAGATCCAAAAGACTAGGTATTTATTTTGACTATAAGCAATTCTAGGTGACCGAGTTTTGTCCGAGTTTGGGAGGAACTCGCACCAAGTTCGGCTAGTAGGATTTCAATTTTTTTTTGTTCAGAATGGCTTTTGAGATATTTGTCTGGTTTGATAAGAGTGGCTTTTATTTCAATGAGGATGTTCATCTAAATGCCAGTGATATCCGACTCACAAAATAACCTAGACGCAAGAAAGAACAAAATACATAATAAAATTACAAAATTTTGCTTGACGATAATAACTGCGGTCTTCTATAGTCTTCTTACTTTACGTATCAGAGTCAGAGTTCTAAGTCAATTATCGAAATCAGGTTGTTCATGACTACATGGGCCAAGAATCTCTTCCATTTTAAAAATTTGACAAAACTGCGATTGATACTTAATAAATGTTTAGCTGGTACAGAAGTAGCCTAGTACAGTAATATAGTAGCAGTGGCATGTTAGCTTGCTCCCCCGCAATAAATGACCAAATCCTCAGAACATTTGAAATCTAGCAAAAAAAAATCTCAAACCATGTTTTCAGAGCAACACTATATGTAGTGTTCAATATGGAGCAACATGTATATATAGTATTCAATATGTTTAAGTATAATCATAGAATCTCTTCCGTTTGTCACATAATCAAAATGACAAAAAATTCAAAGTACGAAGCAGACATGAAAACACATAATGCATAAACTAGTATGGCTGTGAAAAGACATAACTAGAAATGTCATATATAGTACCAAATATATAGTGCTGAAATAGTACGAAACTGTCACAAAATACTAAATGTGCAAAATGCTTTGCAGAAGCATCTATAACTAATACATGAAAATAAAAAAGTAACTAGATCATAGTAGTGACACTATATCACTAGACATCATCTACCAAAAATCATCCTCATCATCAACAGTATTAGTTGCCCGAGAAGGGTCCCCGGACTCAGCAGTGTGGAAGGGATCATAACGAGCAGCAGCAGGGTCAAAGTAGCACTGAGACTCCGGATCATCAATACGATAACCGATCACCGAGGGATCACGAACCATAGGAATAGGACCGCCAGGGCTGTGAAATCCCTCATAGTGTCGGTCATGGCCTAGAACTGTAGGGTGGTATGAAAATCCATAGATCAAAACTGATACATAACCAATGCTTGGAAAGACTCAAGGATGACGCCTATGGGAGGATGGGAAGGATGAGAACTAGAAGATGGCTCAATAACAAGAGGAGGAGGTAGAGGAGCCTGTACTGAAGGAGCTACTCAATGATGCATATGAAGATAAGCATGTGGATCATCTCGAGGACAGTCATCTAAGACGATATCAAGATACTCAAAGATATACGGTAGATACATCGCATATAGAAGGTTTCGTGGTTTCTTACGACACTGTTAGAAATGGTCGTCTTCGGTAGGCTAGAGGAATCTCAAAGTAGAGATGATAAAAAGCAGAGAGTTCAAGATAAGTGATTCATCGGTAGATGTTTGTTTAGGAATGATAACAAAAAATACCAAGTGACGCAAGTCATAGAAATAGTCATTCAAATATTTCGGTCGAAGACGACCATTGGGACGGGGATTGGGTTCACATAACAAGTCATAAAATGAATCTAAAGTCATATGAGCCAGAAATCGAATATTTGTGATGTCCTGAAGTGCTTCCCCTTCATTGGGAATATAAAGCGTGAGAGCTAAATTATCAGCATCAAATTCGATATCTATCCTACCGACTTTAGACCGAACCATGCCATTTTTTGAATGTGAGATTGCAATAGAACATAGAAATTGCGTTCATATAAATTGGATAACTAGATTGCACCAATTATTCAAAATTAAAGTGTTCAAACATGGATAAATGATCTGGAAATAATGTGAAATTGATCGGGTTCTCCGGTCTGTTCGAAAAAGTCGACGAACCATTCATTGGAAGCATAGATGGAAACAAACATGAACTCATCAAAGTAGTCACCATCCGGCATAGATGGACTAAAAAGTGAGAAAGAGCCTTCCTCTTGAACATTAAAGGAAAAAGGCTTCCCCAACTTTTTGTTTCTTTTTAGAAGCTTAAGAAAACTTTGGTGCCATTGAATGGAAAGTGGAAAAAAGAGAAAGATTTATCGAAATCGAGCACAGAATATGGAAGAGAACTCTGAAATCACCATGAATCCAAGTTTCTAGGCTTTGGAAGGCTTGGAGGAAGGATAATAGAGTTTCTAGGGTTCGGGTTTTGGTGGAGGCTATTGTTGTGATGCAAAAGATGACGATGATGTGGAGATTTAAAAGGAAAGCCCGACTGTCCAGCTTCTGTTCGAAATTAGCCTTACCCGAATTCAGCCTGAGTTCACAAAAAGCTCGATCCGAGCTCGGTCCCTTGGTACTCTGAATAGAATTGGGCAATTTTGATACAGTTTTTAACATGTATAACAAGGAGTAATTTGAAATATTTGTGTTGATGAAAAATAATTATACTAATTAACAGAAATGTAATAAATGTATCAAATATATTGGGTTAGCTATAGGGGCCATATCCCAGCTAGCAGTAGTCCGAAGACACTTGCAACCATGTCGCTTAAGCTTTTATGTCTTTTTGTCAGAAGGGACTTTTCTATTTATAACTGAAATACTTTCTACGATTTTATAGGTCAAGTAATATATAATTATAAAACTTCAACGTCCAAATTTTTTAATTCTCTTCGTCTAAAGTTAAAACGATCTTCTGCTAGGGCTTTAGTGAAGATGTCAGCTAATTGGTATTTTGTGTCCACATATTCTAGACAAATATTACCTTATAAAATATGGTCTCAAAGAAAATGATGTCTTATTTCTATATGCTTAGTGCGAGAGCGACAAATAGGATTCTATGTGATATTTATAGAACTAGTGTTATCATAGTAAATTGGAATGTGGTTGTAAAATAATTGATAGTCTTCCAAGGTTTGCTTTATCCACAAAATTGGCACAAAAATGTCCTGCGGTTATTTATTCAGCCTCGGTTGTTGATAATTCAAAGAGTTTTACTTTTAGAAAATCATAAGACTAAGGACTTTTCTAGAAAATGACATGTACCACTAGAAGTTTTACGATCGACCTTGCATCCAGCAAAATCTGCATCTGAATAACCTATTAGGTCAAACGAATCAGTTATTGGATACCATAGACCGGTTGTTAAAGTACCATTAAGGTACCGTAGGATACGCGTAACGGTGCTCACATGTGATTCTTTAGGACGTCTGATATCTTGTACATAAGCATACTGAAAATATAATGTCTAGATGACTAGTAGTTAAATAAAGTAAACTACCAATTATACCTCTGTACTTATGCAGTTCAGTTGGTTTACCACTTTCATCCATATCAAGTTTTGTAGACATTGTCATAGGAGTTCCGATTGGTTTGACATTGTCCATATCAAACTTTTTCAGCAGGTCTTTTATATATTTAGCTTGACTGATGAAAATCTCTTATAAATTTTGTTTAATTTGCAGCCCTAGGAAGAAGGTTAATTCTCCCATCATCTTCATTTAAAATTTACTCTGCATACACTCAGCAAACTTGTTATAAAGTATCTCATTTGTTGATCCAAAGATAATATCATCTACATAGATCTGCACTAATAAAATATTCTTATTAGTAGACTTTATAAAAATAGTAGAATCAACCTTTCTTTTTAAAAATTTATATTCATGTAAGAAGGAACTAAGGCGCTCATACCATGTATGAGGTGCTTGTTTGATTCCGTAGAGAGCCTTACGAAGCTTGAATACGTAATCTGGTCTTTTAAAATCTTTAAATCCAGGAGGTTGTTTAACAAAAACTTCTTTTTAATAAAATCATTTAGAAAAGCACTTTTGATATCAATTTGAAAAAGTTTAAAACCCTGAAAGCTAGCAAAAGCACATAACATTCGAATGGATTCTAGTCTAGCAACTGGAGCATAGGTCTCATCGTAGTCAATGCCTTCTTCTTGATTATAGCCTTGAGCTACTAGACATGCTTTGTTGTATGTGACCATATCATTCTTATCTAATTTATTTCGGATAACCCATTTAGTACCAATGACTGGGAGATCACTAGGTCTGGAAACAAGTTCCTAAACTTGATTTCATTCAAATTTGTTAAGTTCCTTTTGCATTGCAGAAATCTAAAATTTATCATCAAAAGCTTCTTCAACATTCTTGGGTTCTATCTTAGAAATAAAATCTATGTTAGCAATGATATCTCTAGTGCTTGAACAAGTACTTACACCTTTAGATACCGGTTCTTATGAATGGTTTGTGGTAAATCATAATCTCTTCGGCAGACTTTCCAGGTATGTGGTTGGTGTATCTTTGGATGTTTTGCTTGAGGAGATTCTACCATCGTCATTATCCCTGTTGTTGCCACGTTGACTGTTCAACTCATCGAAAGTAACGTTTATTAATTTTTCAACTATAAATGATCTTTTATTGAATAATCTATATCCTTTGCTCTTTGTAGCTGTTTGCCATGACAAAAGGTTATACAAACTTTTTGTATATTAAACGTATAAAAGAGTACAATTGATTCCTAAGCAGGAGATCTAAGTACAAAATTTCTGGAAAAATATGACGATGGAGATCGAGCAATGCAGCGGCTCCTTTACCCCATTGACGATCTAACGACGAGTTAAAATTGCTCTGACTTTCTGGTGCTTGCGATTGGAACTCTGGGTTGCAAATCAAGATGATGCCAAAATTACTGAAGATTTCAAAGCCTCTTGATCGAAGGAAAACTCCTTCTATTTATAGACGAGCACATATACGATGTGCATAAGGTTTGCGTAGGAATGCTACACATGGATATATAAGAGAATCTTGAGGCTACACGGTGAGGACGACTGCTGAGCTGACACGTGGCGGACACTGGGATTCTCTTTTATCAAGATCTTGGAGAGTTTTTAATATAACTGAGTAAACGACACATGGCGTACATTTAACGTTGAATGGATGAACTCGAGTAGATTTTGTTCTTATCCCTGAAGTTGGATTTTATCCCTATCTTAGGGGGCCATTGGTTTAAACAACCCGATTGGATATGGCCCTCGTCCATAGGAACAAACTCCGTCCTTATCTTTGGGAGTGGTGGTTTAAACAAACCGATAGGATATTGTTCTTATCAACAGAATCAAACTATATTCTTATCTTGAGAACGGTGGTTTGAACAAAACGATTGGGTAATATCTAAAAAGATATAGGTACCAGACTGTCTACGTGGAACAATATCACCTCGTAGGACTGTGCATCTATACAAGCTGTGCTTCTGGTGAGGCTTCGATGTTATTGCACTTTTGGGCGACAAGAAGACTTTGTTTTGAAGACGAGAGAGTCACTGTGCTTTTGGGTGACGAGGAGACAGTACGTCAGGCAACAGAGTCACTATGCTTTTGGGCGACGAGTAGACTGTGCTTCAAAGATGATGGAGTCACTGTACTTTTGGGCGACGAGGAGACTGTGTTTCAAAGACAACCAAGCCACTATACTTTAGACGACGAGGAGACTGCTTCAGGCAATAGAGTCTCTCGAAGGAGCCTATTTAATGGGGCTGTGCATCTGGGTTAAAACGAGGGTGTTGTGCTTCTGTTTGAACCGAAGGCACTGCGCTTATGAATCGAAGGAAGTGGCTTCACTTCTGAGTCGAAGGAAGTGGTTGTGCTTCTGAGTCGAAGGAGCCAGTTTTTTATCGAAGACATTTTTTGTATGAATCAATTAAATGACTGCTCCTGAATAAATGAGTAGACATTCTCTCCTTTAATTACCATCGTCTTTTGGGGAATTAAAGAAGTTTGTGGCTGAGGATTCAGTCAAAATAAACCTATTAAATGGGATTCATTGTGCTGAGTCCTAGGTTCATCCCATTAATTGGGGGGCTTTGACCGATTGGCAGGTGGCATTTAGGGTTGGACCACACCTAGTCTATATAAACGGAAGCATTTCAGAGGAGTTATGCCCATTGTCTTTTAGCATTCCCCATATTATACTCGATCCCGACTTAGCTTCGAACTGTCGTTGGCCTTGCATAAGTCAACTATTGGTTGTGGATCTCTTTGTTCAAAGAAGCGATATCCTTGTAGAAGAACTGCTACTGGATTTTGAGATGCACTTGAGCGTTTGGCATGAGGGGTTCAAACTTGAACAACATCTTGGAGGTCTTCGATATCCAAGCTTTCGGGTTTGGATTGATTGCCAATACGAAAAGCTGCAGGTTGTGCTCTGTCCTGCTCAAGAGTCGCAGTAGTATGGCGAGTAGGAGCTACATTTTTACTCGGGCCAATGGTTGTTTCATTAGCCATATTGGAGTTCCTCCGCGCCTGGCTAGGAAGTGGCTTGCTCCGACGAAGAAGTGATTCGCTCCGACAATGCTATGCATTTGGGGGCTGCGCCCTTTCTGAAGAATGCCCACTTGTAGATTTTTAGGTGTTTTAGCCTTTATATGTAATCATAAAGAATCTGTGATAGATCTTTTGTAGACATGATTTTAATAAAGAACTTCATTTTATACAACATCTTTGTATGTCCGCTGTGATTTCATTGTTGGCTGCACTTTTGAACAACTGCGCTTTTGTGAACTGTTATATGCAGCGACTGTTGTCACCTAAACTTTTGTCACGGCTGCACTTTTTTATGCTTCTACAAGACCCCCTTCAAAGTATTTCGAACTTGAATCAAGCTTGGAATACTATAAACAGAAGCATGACACGTGTCTTTTGCCAACAAATGCACAACACACTTGCTGACATGCTGTCGTCATGCTTAACCTTCATCATTAAATGCCTTGCTGTCCGAAAAGTCTCTTCGAGTACGAACGGTTTTGTCTTCATCTGCTTACATGGCCACACCTTATAAGTAGGGGCCTGCTCGGAGAGAGAAAATTTTTCTTTCTTTTTTCCTTCCAACAGAAGCTTTTCGCCAGATTTTTTTCCTCTTGAACCCTAGCTTTCCCGCCATGGCTCCCAAGAAATCAAGAACCCCAAAAGCTCCTGCTGCGAGCTCAAAGAAGGCCAGAGGGAAGCGGCCAGTTTTAGAAGTCGTCGACGTGAATGACCCTCCGACCGTCGATGTTGTAGTTCATAACGACGTGCGGCCGCCTGTCGCAAGTAATATACTTCGACTTTTTACTTTGCTGATGCGCATGGGCGTGTACTCCTCGGAGTAGCATCTTGTAGATGTGCTTAAGCTCTTCCTGCTGATGTGTATGGGGGCTGCTTTTTGGAGAAGCGTCTATGTATGCGCTGAAGCTTTATCAACCGATGCACATGGTCGTTACTTTAACAAAGTAATGACTGTTAGATGTGCTAAAGTTTTTGCTGACGCGCAGGTTTACTATACAGTGCCTGCGCAGATGCCTTCTTACAGTACTACTAAGTAGTACCTGGGAGAATGCTGTCTTGCTGACATACAGTGTTATGAAGCAGTATTTATGCATATGCGAGTTTGCTAAAACGCAGTGCTACTGGGTAGTAGCTGCACGGATGCTTGTTTCATAAAAATATCACAGACTTTCATTTTTGTTTTTGTGTACTTTTTGTGACCATGTCCCTCTTTAAGAAGGTTCTCTTTGACTCCTGCGTCTGTGCCCTTGGAACAAATATCGATAAGGAGTTCGTCGAGCCGGCCAGATGATTGATCGCAATAGATCAACTAAAAGGACGACTGGATCAGATATAAGAACATCGTCCGGGCTACTTCTGTCGAATGTTAGATCAGGACAGGCTAACACCCTCCCTCCATGTCTGTACGGGGATGCTAAAGCCATATTTTTTGGTGACTAGCTAGTTTTGGAGGAGGCAGACCTCCTAGAACTTAAGGCGGATTGGTACTTTGAGAACCTTGGTATTCTCTTATGTTTCGGCGATCGATCGACACTTACCGTTGTCGGTCTTTTTCTATTTCGTTGAAAGACGGCGTATGGAGTAGAACTTGACCCCGAGTCAAGGGGGTTTAATCACGGGTCATTTCATGGTAGACAAGAGTTCCAAGAAGAAGGACGTTTTTATGTATTCTCGGGGCGGTGCGTCATATACCTTATAGGTATTGCTTCCCGTTCATAGGTTCAGCGACCTTACTACGGATGTGCATCCATTTCGGGCTTCCATCATTGCCAACAGGCTTCTGGCGGGCGGTTGTACGTACCAGACGAAAACCTATCGAGTTGAGGGCTGGGTTTACTTTGATAATAAGTGGAGTGAATTGACCCGGTAGATATTGTGTACCTTTGAGAAGGATCTAGTGGTACCGGCTTGTGCCGTGCCATAAAGGCTATTGAACATGGTATCCCCATCAACCAGTCTTTGTTCTTGGCTCTGCTAGAGTTGTATAATCATTATACTGGGACTTTCTTCATGTCGTATGGAGAGATGGGGTTAGCTCTCCAAAAAATATTCGCCATTTCAAAAATGCCTTGGGGGAGCACCCATATGAGGAGTACATCCCTGGCCAAGATGAGCTCATGGGGCTGGAAAACAAGTACCCCGAGGTGATGGCGGTGTACAAAGAAATGCTCTTCCATCATCAGGTGTGTGTGCATCAGGATTTCGCGAAGTGTCAGCCTTACTTTAATGTATAGAAAAAGTAATTTTTTAAGGAGGAACCATCGGAGTCCGAAATAGTTTGTTTTTCCACTCATAGGGTATATACCACTAACGAGGTGGAAGATATGTTGGTGAAGGCGAAGGTGTCAGCTCCTGTTTGCCATTAATTATCAAAACAAGAACTACAAAGGAACTGGATTTGATTGCAAACTTTGCAAGTACAAAAGAGAGCCTATAAAGAAATCCTAGAAAACAATCTAAGTACAATTGTTTAATTTTGATTCTGGAGGTGATGGTGGAGGCTCGAAAGAAGTATAGAAACTCTACATTACTCCTTGGACTATCAGACGCAGTCATTGCTCTTGAAAAAATTGCCAGCCCTTTGCATGGGTGTGATACCCTACTATTTATAGAGGCTTCTGGATAAGGCATATTTTGTGCCGCATAAGTGGTCAAGTAGCCACGTGGCCGTAACAGTGCACCAAGACCCGGTCTTCAGCGGCCAGCTGGGTGTCCGTTGAGATTTTTTGTTGCAACATATCTTGGTGGTTCAAAACTTTGTCAATTCACCACGTGTCCTACCACGAAAACTGTTGGAGGAGTTTGGAGAATTTTGAACCGCATAAGCACTACTAAAATACAGCAATTTGGCGACGGACCATTAGCGATGGATCTTATCCGTCGGTAATAGCGACGGAGTAGCGACTACCTGGTGACGGACTACCGTCAGAAAATAATGGATAATTTTTTTATTTTTTTGTGTCAAAATCAGTCGCACATCCGTCGCTAATTTGACGAAAATTTAGTGAAGGATTTATGTCCGTCGCTAATATGTCACACATTGTGGCGGCAAAATCTAGAAAGAATGGCGCGATAAATTAGCATCTATCTAGCGACGGACGTTCCGTCGGTAATCTAGTAGGTATTTAGCGACTACCTAGTGACGGATATATTCTTCGGTAGTCCGTCGCTAAATACTATAACCTAACTTTAATTGAACCGACGGGGGAGGGGGGATTTTTCATTCCCCCCCAAAAAGCTCTATCTCTTCCCCCCCACTCTCTCTCTCCAGCGGCGAGCTCTCTCTGACGGATCTCTCTCTCCGGCGAAGCTCACTCCGACGGGTCTCTCTCTCTCAGGTATGCTCTCTCTCTCTATCCCTCTCTCTCTCTCTCTGTTTAACATATAGGGTTTCGGGTTTTTTTTGGGGGGGGTTGGCAGTCGCTGGGGCCGGCGGGGTGGGGGGGAGGGAGTGGGGACGGGGGGGAGGGTGTTGAGGACGGGGGCAGGGTAGGGTTTAGGGTTTCGTGGCAGGGATAGGGTTTCAGGTGGGGGGTCGGCTGTCACGGGGTCCGGCGGTGAGGGGGGAGGGAGGGGGACGGGGGGTGGATGGTGTTGGATGCGAGACGGGGGGCAGGGGTGGGTGTTTACTTTCGGGGGGGTCCACGGGGGGGAGGGGGTGGGGGTTTGCTGTCGGGGGTGGGCCGTCGGGGGGTAGGGTGTGGGGAAAGGGGAGGGAGTTTGTTGTCCGGCGGGATAGGGAAGGGGGTGGGGGTATCGGTGGTTTCGGATCGGACCATTCCTATGAGTATATCAGATCGGAGGAGGGGGGTATAGGTGGTTTCCGATCGAACCAATCCTATGGGTATATCAGATCGGGGGGGTATCGGAATCGGTATCGGAATCGGAATCGATATCGGATCGGGGGAGGGGGTCGGGTAGGGGATGCTGTCGGGGAGGGGGGGTCGGGGAGGAGGTACCGTGGGGGTGGAGGAGGCGGGTTACCGTGGGGGTGGGTGCTGTCGGAGAGGGGGGTCGGGGAGGAGGTACCATGGGGATGGGGGAGGCAGGTTACCGTGGGAGTGGGTGCTGTCGGGGAGGGGGTCGGGAAGGGGATGCTGTCAGCACACTCACATACATACATACATACATACACACACACACACACACACACACACACAGACACACACACACACACACACACACACACACACACACACACACACACACACACACACATATATATATATATATATATATATATATATATATATATATATTTTAAATCCAACCCTTTATTCATATCATTATAACCAAAAAGGATTACATATAGACTATATTTCTAGATTTTCCACATACGAGCTTCTAATCATTGCCTTCTGTATATATATATATATATATATATATATATATATATATATATATATATATATATATATATATATATATATATATATATTCGGTACACACGTACATATATATAGAGGAGTATATATAAACTTTAGTACGTTCGAAACCGAAACTGAAATCAAAACCAAAACCAAATCAGTATAGGTATCAGGTTATTCCTATGAGTATCAGTATCGGTATCGGACTATTTCGTTGAGTATCTGTATCGGACTATTTTATTGAGTATCGGAATCGGTATCGGTATCGAACTAATTATGTTTAGTTTGTCTTACGATACAGATTTTCACATCCACATTAAAATGGATCGTTATTTCGTTGATCATACATGGATGTACCAGCAGATCAACCTCCTCGACCGTAGGTACTTATAAGTATTGACCGTATCAGATTAGTATCGACCGAGGTATGGGCCGTATCGGTTGGTATTGGTCTTACCGAATTGGTATTGTCCTATCCGATATATATCGGCCGTATAGCTAAAATTCGTATTGGCCTTATCGATTTGGTATTGGTCATATCTGATAGGTATCGGCCGTGTTGGATTAGTATAGACCATTTCGAATTAGTATCGTGGAAGGTTTAGTAACAACTGTACTTGGATTTCTCTCTTCTAGAGCTAGATTACCATTGCAAGAGAGTCACAAGAGCGTAGCTGGCTAGTTATAGAACATACATGCTTCCTTTTCAATCTCGCTTTTCCTGATGGAAAAGGAAGCATGTATGTTACTGTAACTGGCCAACCACGATCTGGTGACTCTCTTGCAATGGTATTCTAGCTCGAGAAGAGAGAAATCCAAGTACAGTTGTTACTAAACCTTTCACGGTACTAATCCGAAATGGTCGATACTAATCCAATACGGCCGATACCTATCAGATATGATCAATACCAAATCGATAAGGCCAATATGAATCCTAACTATACGGCCGATAAATGTACATATCGGATAGGACGATACCAATTTGTTAAGGCCAATACCAATCTGATACGTCCTAAACCAAACCGATAGACCGATACTAACCTGATACAGTAGATACTAAGTACATCCGACCTTTACCAGCAGATCTACCAATTACTGCACGATATGCCCAACGACTCCAGTTACATCCGATTATTGGTGAGTACATGAAACGACATTGGAGATGGCGTGTCGTAGTGGTCGGACGAAAGGGGAGTAACGCGCCACCACCCATGGCACGCTAGGGGGACGCCTATAAATAACATGAACACTGACGCACAAATATCGCTCGAGTGAGCCAAAGGCATGCAGCCACTTTCCTCCCTCCGTTCCCCTTCTCATTCTCTCATTCTACCAACGTTACAACTTTTCCAGTACTGCTCCCTCTAATGATGATGAACGCAAAAGTCAAAGACCCCCCTCTCCTTTCTCACTCTTCACAGTTCTCACAACTGGAAGGATCAGTGCTTTCTAGTTCTCTTCCATCCATCCATTCCTCCGTTCTGATCAAGCTTCTTCCTTCTCCTCTCCTCCACTATGGCTCTGGACCCATCTGCTCCTCCCTACTTCTCTTTTTCTTATTTGACTCTCTCAGCCACATATGATATCCAGCTCAAGTATAGAGTCAGAGGAGAAGAAGTGGGCACGAAGAGGAGGGGGAAGCAGCACAGCCGATGGCATGACCTGGAGGAAGTACAGAGGTTTTGCTGGATGTGCTGGCAATTTTTTCATGATGGTGTTGAGGAGAAAGGGTAGAGTCGGCCGAAGGAGCCACAACTTCCTTCCGCTTCCTCCTCCCGAGGAGAACTGTAAGGATATATCTTTTCACAACATGTCACCTTGTCAAAGACCCTTAATGTAAATATCATGTTACCGCGGTATCGGAAGACTAACATGTCATAATTTTCTAAGCCGTGTGTTTTGACATAATCCTCTCAACTCTTTCCTCCTATGTAGTAATCTTGCATTTCTTTATGAAGTTCAAGACGACATATAATGACTCGTAATAGAAAAATATGTCGTCTTGAACTTCATAAAGAAATGCAAGATTACTACATAGGAGGAAAGAGTTGGAAGGATTATGTCAAAGCACACGGCTTAGAAAATTATGACATATTAGTCTTCCGACACCGTGGTAACATGGTTGTCACATTAAGGGTCTTTGACAAGGTGACATGTTGTGAACAGATATGTCCTTATAGTTCTCCTCGAGAGGAGGAAGCAGAAGGAAGTTGTGGCTCCATCGGCCGACTCTACACTTGCTCCTCAACACAATCCTGAGAAAATTGCCAGCACCTCCAGCAAAACCTCTGTACTTCCTCCAGATCATGCCGCCGGCTGTGCTGCTTCCCCCTTCTCTTCCTGCCCACTTCTTCTCCCCCTACTCTACACTTGAGCTGGATATCATATGTGGTTGAGAGAGTTAAATAAGAAGAAAGGAAGTAGGGAGGAGCAGATGGGTCCAGAGCTATGGTGGAGGAGAGGAGAAGGAAGAAGCTTGATCAGAACGGAGGAATGGATGGATGGAAGAGAACTAGAAAGCACTGATCCTTCCAGTTGTGAGAACTATGAAGAGTGAGAAAGGAGAGGGGGGTCTTTGAATTTTGCGTTCATTATCATTAGAGGGAGCAGCACTGGAAAAGTTGTGACGTTGGTAGAATGAGAGAAGGAGAGGGGGAACGGAGGGAGGGAAGTGGCTGCATGCCTTTGGCTAACTCGAGCGGTATTTGTGCGTCAGTGTCCCGGTTATTTGTAGGTGTCCCCCTAGTGTGCCATGGATGGTGGCGCGTCACCCCCCTCCCGTCCGACCACTACGACACGCCATCTCCAATGTCGTTTCATTACTCCGATTACAATTTCGATAAACTTCTTACTTTTTTTATAATTTAAGTAAATTTCTTTACCCTATATTAAAAAAATTTGTTGTCAGAAAGATGGCTCCCAAGACTCCCCGAGGTGGTGCTGCTAGCCGACGAAGGGACCGAGGTAAGAAACCCTTTGAGGTCGACACGGAGGAAGTCCCCATCGTCAAACAAGAGCCGGTGACTGTTAAGGAGGAGGGGTTACCAAAGGTCGAGGTCAAGGAAAAATCGATGACCATCAAGGAAGAGATTGCTCTCAAGGTTGAAGTTAAGGAGGAGCCACCTCTAGAGAGTAGTAGCATCGGGACTGACCCTCCTGTCCCTACAGAAGACCTCAACCAGATTGAGCCATCGTATGCAAAGTGGCTGAGAGAATGGTATATGCCTCTACGTAACTATAATCCCTGGCTCTGAGGATTCATCGTCTGACTTGCGATCTTTGCTGAGGCCAAAGTCGATTTTCCTTTTTATTGAATATTGAATATTTGTGTGTAAATATTGAATATTTGTGTGTTTTGTGTGAACAATTTGAATGCTTGGGATATTTGTGTGTTGAAATTATTTGTGTGTTTTGAATATTAGAATATTTATGTGTTTTGTATATTTGTGCTTGGGATATTTGTTTTATTGAATATTGAATATTTTTTGTTTTGTATATTGGAATTGTGTATATTTGAATTGTGTATATTTGAATTGTGTATATTGGAATTGCTTGGGATTATTTGTGTGTTTTGTATATTGGAATTGTGTATATTAGGAATGCCCAGTTTTATGTTTTTTTTTCAAAATATTTTTAGATACCGACGGACTAGCGGCCACTTTTCGACGGACTATCCGTCGCTAACTGGGGAATTCCCAGTTAGCGACGGATTGGCGACTAAAACCCGACGGGTTATCCATTGCCAAGGTCCTGGAATTATAAAAGATATCCAGGAGCCTGTCGACGGAATATCCGTCGCGACTCTGCCGCTCATCCGACGAGGTTGGTGATGGATTAGCGACATATTTGCGTATCAAAAACCCTCTGATACAGGTTTAACGACGGTTTAGCGACGGATATGGTCGTCGCTAAATGTTCCTACATTAAAATTTTAGACTGTCGAAGTTGACAGAAAACTGTCGGCTAGTCGTCGCTAACTGTTTTGATGTAGCCAACGGTAATCCATCGCTAAGTAGTCACTGAGCGACGGACTAGTTTTAGCGACGAGGTTATTCCTGACGGATTTTTTTAGCTCGTATCCGTCGGATGTCCGTCAGTAATTTTAATTAGCGACGGATAGGGCCGTCGCTAAATCGTTGTATTTTAGTAGTGAAGGCTCATGCGGCTCGAAAGTAGGCCGCAGTCTCCCTTGGCCGCAGGACATTCCTTCTTCATCTTGGCTGCATAGTGATCTCATGGGCCTTCTTTCTGCAACTCGAATTAACTTGGTCGCAGAGTTATCATAGGAGCCTTCCTTTTGCGGCCCAGATCAGCTAGTCCGCAGAGTTTACATAGGAGCCTTCCTTTTGTGGCCCGAACCAACTTGACCACAGAGTTGTCATAGGAGCCTCCCTTCTACGGCCTGGATCAGCTAGTCCTCAGAGTTGACATAGGAGCCTCCCTTCTGCGGCCCGGATCAACTAGTCCGCATAGTTGACATAGGAGCCTTCCTTCTGTGGCCTGAATCAACTAGGCCGCATAACGCCTATTAGGTCGATATTTTTATGCTTCGACAAGACCCCCTAAAAAGTTTTCATATTACAAATTTTAAAATAGTTTAAAGAAGAAGCATGGAGATACGCATAGGATTCCGAGCCGTAGGGAAATCTTTATCCAGGCTGTCACTGCCGTATTTAAAGCTCTGATTGGGGCTATCTTTTTTGAGATCAACACGAAGGTTATGAAGGATAAAAGCTTTTGAGGATCATCATTATCTTTAATGTGTGTGATAAATGAAGAGGCGTCTATCTGTTTACGCTTTTTGATGGCCTATAAATGCAGGCCGTATACCAGTAAGAACTTACCCTGCTTTCTTTCATCTTCCTTTATTTCATTTTCTATTTCCTATTCTTCGTCTTCTCCAGTCAGCCATGGCCCCCAAAGCTCCCAAATACACAAGCGTTACTGACAAAGGGAAGGGGCATGCCTCTTCGTCTAGAACTGCAGACTAATCCTCCTTTCTTCCAGATGTACAGACTCCTATCAAGGGTAAGGATGGTGGAAGAACGAACATTTGAACTGTAATGGCCATGTCGCGTGCTTTATGTGCGGGTCTGACCACGTATTACTGCTATGCTTTGTCTTTAATGCCTTTTTCGCGCAGTCAGGCTTCCATGGGGCATGTGTCCCCTGTCTCGCTAGGCCGTATGTGCTCCGTGTCACTGGACCGCATAGATTGAGCCGCATCGGTGTCATATGACTGAGCCGCATGTGCCCTCTACATATCTGGTCCATATAGGCTCTGCCTCACTAGGTCGCATATATGTCTTCTGATTTGAGCCGTATGTGCTCTTTTCATAACCAGGCCGTATAGGCTCAGCCTGATTAGGCCACATGGTTGAAAAGGAACCCATTCCCTTTGTTTTCTTTTGACTATCTTCTTTCTTTGACCTTTGCAGTGACTTTGCCCATGGCTCCTTCGGAGGAGGTTTTGAAAGGGTATGCTCAGGCCGTTCTAGGTGTCAGATTTGACCACATAGTCGAAGATGTGTCAACTTAAATTACCAGAGGTCTATCTGAAGCCAATTTGAAGGAGATCCGGAGCCAGTCATATTTCTATTTACTCGGCATGATGAACTCTGGGATACTGGGCGACCTTCATTTGAAGCCTATGTTTTTGTTCGGGGATACCCTGACTATCTCGGACCCCCACAAAATTGAAATATCCGAGAAATAGGATTTCCCTTCCCACGGGGTAGCGCTTTACATACCCCTGATGGAACGCCACTTCCCTTTATCAGGTTTCAACATAGTGCCCATTGAGAGAAAAATGTTGGGTCCCATAACTCATGATCAACAAGGAGTTTTTGTAGGCTATATCCGCTATAATAAACATGCACGGACAGTGGTCGTGGTCAAGGAGACGATCAGCCACTCTATTGTTGGACTGGCCTCCAGCAGTTTTATCAATGAACTAAAGTCCAATATCCTGTTTTTCGAGGCTGATACTTTCTTGAATCGGCTTGCTCGCAAAGCGTCATACCCCGCAGGCAAGTTGTCGCTGCTGAACTGGATGCATCGTTCCCCTCTGTGGGTCAACCTAACGACCTGGATCCTGACAAAATATGAGGACACTCTATAGCAGATTGGCCTCTACTACGCCATAAGGGGCACCTGCTATGGTTTATCTATGAACCCGAAGCTGTTCATAGCCCTCCTTGAGATGTATAAATATCGTACGGGGACCTTCTTTACTTCTGGTGGAGTGGTGAGGCTCGCTCTCCACGAGATGCACTATGTTTCCAAGTTGCCCTGGTGAGACGAGGTTTACAAGGAGTATACACCAACCAAAGAAGAATTTGAGGAACTAGAGCAGCGTTTCCCCGGGTTCCTTGTTGTATACTGGGAAGTGCTATGTCATCATAGCACCTATCAGCAGATGTCTAAGAAGAAGGATGAAAGCTCTAAAGGGCACCTTCCCTATACCAAGGCTTGGATTACTTACCTATTCAACATTGGAGCCTCAAGCCGGGTCGCCCCACGGAGCCCTCCGACTCAGGAGGGGGTGGATGCTCAGGTGCGAGACACCAAGCGAGGCAGAGCTAAAGGTGATAGATTCAGAAGCTTGAGCGACACCTTCAGTTATTTCTATCATGATACCCAACCTTTGTTCTATAAGGCTATCCTGGTCGGGTTCCTAATGATACGGCTGAGGACCTGTGTGGTTTCAGGGGGCTCCGGTTCTATTGAGAGAATCAGTTGCAATCAGATCCTTCCTGCAGTCAAGGTAGTTTTCGGAGGCAGGCTAGCTCTCCTTCCAGCTATGGTGTGCAACATTCATCGAGGTCTTCGTACTTTCACGACAAAAGTCATTACTGTAATGCCCCACTCCGTACGAGGCATTTGGTTGGCTTGTTGGATGCGATCAGAATGTTGGACCGTTACTTGTGTTGGAGATCAAGAGAGTTGAGACTGATGTAGTCTCTCTTAGCTGGCTAGACGGAATGGGTATTGGAACGTGGCTCGCTGGTGGAGCTACGCTTAGCGTGATTTGAGCAGGAAGACCCTTTTATGTAGGCAAGTGGAACTTTCCTCCTTCCTCCTTATTCCTGCATGCTTAATAAATGGAATAATGTGATGCTATGAATTTTTCCTAAATGTTCCATGTCTTAGTTGCTGAATAATAGAGATGCCTATGTTGTGGATTATTAAAATGAATAAGACATGAATATTGAACTGCTGATTGAATCACACTCGAACTGCTAATGTAACTTGATGCCTGAAAATGAATCGATAATGTCTCTTATGCTTAATCTTGATGAAATGAATGAATCACTTGAGTAATGAGATGCTATGAGAATGATACATAAGTAATGAACTGGCTATGCTGTTAACACAAAGAATTGAATGAAACACTAGAATCATGTACATTCTGTATAACTGTTGCTGTTGCTTGCTTCCTTCTAAGCAATGAAAGAAAGAATACTGTCCTATGATATGAATGAAATGATGCAGGTCCTATCGGTATGAACGAAATATTATTTGTTCCTCTTAGAAAGGAATGATATGAGAAATGTTGCAATAATTGATGCAATGAGAAATGATGAGGCTTGGGATCATTGAGATTACCAAGTGAACAGGTGGAAATATTGGAAAGAGGAGATGATGAACTGTTGCCTTTTCTTATCTTATTATTGTATCATGCGACTTCGAACACGATCGGGTCGGACACGCATTCGCATGACCATAGACGTACTTGTATACAAGGATTTCCTCGAACGGTACCCGCGGCGGTGGGATGGAGTCGGCCTAGGAGGAATTGGTGCTTTGGTAGCACGGTATTGGGATCCTCATTCGGGCTCGTAACCTGGTGAAGGGTATATCCCATACCCTATGAAGTCCTATATGGCACGTCGACATGGTGCACAATCACCAGTGGTCATGTAATCAGGATGCATGCTAATGAATGTTTTGTGCAGACAGAGTAAGAATATCATATTATCCTGTATTTTATGCAGGTACGAGGGAGTCGGCTATCGGTAAGAAATTACTTAATGTGATAATTTAATATACGTGTTGGTTTAACTTGCGTGCTTACGTTCCAAATAAGTAAATGATGCTGTATGTAGCCTTTCAGTATGAGATCCTGCTTAACATGTTAAATTGAGTATACTAGAAAGATGCCATGCTATAATCATTGCTCAAACACAACATACATGCTAAGTGATGCTTGAAGTGAGAACTGTCATAACATGTTTAAGATGTTAATGTTAACGATGCCTCAATGATGCCTTTGCATGATAACACGAAGAATGCTAAAATGATGTGTCCACATGAATGCTATTAAGAATATGTTTACATGCTTCACTCTGATTATTACCCATGAACTGTAAACTGATGCTAGGCCCCAAGTAGAAAGATCATACTAATAAATGCTTGCTTAAATGATCACTTAAATGTTGGTTTATGCGAGTGGGTTGGATTCTACTCGCCAGTGCATAGATGATGTACTGACCCACGTTTTGTGGGCATGTGCTCTTGCTTGGGATATTCTACACATGAAGAGTTGACTTGATTGGTTCCGCGGTATCGAAGATTTATTGGGCATACAGAAGCTCTCCTTGCACAAGATGATGTCTTCTGTTTATAAAGGGCATAATGTATGGAGCATTGTAATCAGTTGTACCAGTGAGATTGTAAGCCAAGTCAGTGTATCGAGTTGTAATCCAATGTATCCATGTATCAAATGTAAGCTATATAGCATTGTTCAGTTGGCTTTCATTATAAAGTGAGATGTGTTGTAAATATTGTACTTCAATACAAGTCTTGTACTTTTCTTCAATTATCAATAAAGAGAATAAAGTTCTATATGTCTCTGTGTGACTTCAAGTTGTCCTTTTATCTTCGCTGCTATAAAGAAGTGATTTACTTCTATTCAATAAGAAAGATTGTCCTCATTAACTTCAATTTGTCTGCTTCTGCCGCTGCGATGTGTTTCTATTTGAAGATTATTAATTATGTATCATCTTTGCCTTGTACAAGTGCAATTCCAGACTTGTACGGCATCACGCCCAAGCGAGGACGATCGATTCCAAGAGATAAATTATGTGAATAAATGACTCTACGAATCGGGGCGTGACAAATTGGTATCAGAGCACGGCTTTACGTCCTTGGTCTCTTCTTTGATTTATTTCAAATCAAAGTTGCATCGGCGATTAACCAAAGTTGCTTCCGCGAGCACTCAACGTTGCTTCCGAGATTAAATCAAAGATTACTTCTGCGATTATGCTGTCGTCGTTCTGCAATCATCCTATGTTGCTTGTGTCTGAAAATTCATTGACCCTCTTGGCTGCTCACTGGATGTTCCATACAATAAGTCTATATACATTGTGATGCCCCTAAATGAATGTTTGTTGTTGGTTTGGACACAAATAACCCAGCAATAACTCGATGCCATAGTATGCTATATTGTGAATGCTGTTGGAAATGGGGGAATATAGAAAAGTGGCTAGGTATGCTGTAACAAGTTGAGAATCGCATGTGATGTTGGAAAAGAATTGGGAATGAAATAATTGATGGATGAGTTCAACAGAATTGGTGAATTGACTCATGTGTGCTGGCTACTGCTTTCGAGACCCTAAGAATGTTGGCTTGTGATATTGAGACCCCCGAGATGTTGGTTAAGTAATGTGATCATTATAGATCATGAATGTCCGGAATAGATTGAGTTGGTATTGTTTAAGGATGGCTTCGTTTCTGAGTGGTATATTGCCTCTACCACCTCAGAACGAAATGTATGTTGACCCTTCCATAGAACAGCGATGAGACTATCTGTGGGTACTGGGTAGTACCGAGACTTAGCTGGGAGTCATGTATTGTGGTTAGATGACTCGAGTGTCCCTTGACGGTGATGTTATATTGAGTAGCGAGATTTGACAGAAATTGTAACCGGTGGCTTGGTTCGAAATTGTTTAGTCGAGTGATGACTCAAATTAGTAAGCAGTTAGTATGCTATGGGTAAATGGATTTGGCTAAAGAATGTTGTGGCTTAGAACATCTGAATGTTGACTTCGATTGGTTGGATGTGAATCAAATGTGGCTAATACAAAGTTGGTTGCGTAGCTGAAAGTTTGAAAATATTGTCGGTGAATCAAAGGAATATTAGAGATCTGTGTTTTGATCCTAAGGTGTAATAGATGTTATTCCATCTTGATCACCAAAGGATAGACGTTGCCTATGTACATGTATGCTGTGGAATTGAATTGTACTAAAAAAGTAACAAGTAGCAACCCTGAATTTTGTGTTGCATAGAGGATGGGTAATTGATACATAAATTGTCGGTTTGAATGGAATGAACTACTCGACCCTTGAGGTAAGGAATTTTAAGAATGTTCGTATGACATTTTAACGGCTGAGAAAAGAACGAGATTTAAGAATGCCATAAGATAGTTTGATGATTGGGAAATGAATGGGAACGAGAAGTTACAAATGTGTTGGATAATGTCGGTATATGTGACTGTTGGAATGGGATATAGATTGTTGGCTTACGACTTAGTGGTGTGACTCTGTCATACGAACCAAATAGTATGATTCCATAGTTATGTTAAAACTATCGGGATCGATGACCCTTGAATAGTTAACCTTGGTTTATGGGTTTATGTGGGTACAAAGGAATTGGAATAGAAATTTAGATCATTGGGAATTTACTTGATGGATTATTAGAACGATGAAGATCGTATGTCGGATTGGGATTGACCATAATGTTGATAGATCGATCTTAGTCGATCGTCGGGTAAGTCTAGAATGAGCCTCTGTGGGAATTATTTCCTTGAGGAAGACCCTGGATAGATAGACTTGGCCCTACTGACCAATTGAGAACTTACCAATTGTTGGCATAGCCGACAATAGAGATTAGTATTCAGACTGAGTTGATACCCATAGGTTTGGGTAGAGTTCCTTAGAGCTGTCGGTTGCTTGTTGGCCCTAAGAAAGAAACTAGCATGATCCCTAGTAGCCGTCCACTCTAAGGAAGTCACCTGAATGATTAGGTATAGCTGTCGGTATAGCTAACCATTGAGACTGGACCGAATAATAGATGGCCGTTGGCGACCCATAGAATAACCTTGTGGCATTGAACGAGAGATGGTGATGAGTACGACCTAAGAGTGATATGTTATATATATGCTCCAATATGAACCTTAGAGATGTTTGACCCTTGAGAATTATGTGCCGGCCTATAGCGGGAAATGGAATCGTGGGATGAGACTTGATTTGTATGTATCGAATAGTGAATTATTATATGAGATGGAATTGACTGCTCATGACGAAAACGTTGGATAGGTATCTATAGTCGGGTAGCTGGGTTAACCTTGACTATTGCATAGAATTATACCCTGACTTGGATAATCGATAGTTGGTGATGTCGGATTGTATCTTAGAAAAGATGAATTGCCTCGGTGAGAAATATTGTTGGATTTAGAAAGGAATATAATTGCATATTATGAACTCTTGATATGATTGGCTCTAAGATTGGACCCTTGACCGAATGTTAAAATATTATGCTTGGATAGAGAGTTATCCCTGAAAGATAGTGATTGTGACAAGTGAATAAAGTGATAAGTCAATTGAAAGGATGCTAAGTCTGATTTGGGAAAGAGAGTTATATCATGGCTGATTGAATTATACTATCATGGAAGTTGGCTGAAGTACATATGTTTTGGGGATGCCTAAAATATGTGTATGGATCCAGCCGAAGTGATAGGTTGCGACTGAGATAATATTGTTGGAAGAATTTATCGCACTAGCGCAGACTTTGGCTGAAATACATATGTTTTGGGGACGCCTGAAATATGTGTATGGATCCAAATGAAGTGATGTGTTGCGACCAAGATAGAATGCAAGAAAAAAGTTGGTGAATCAATGAGAAGTTGCAAGTATTTGGAAAAAGAGAAAGATGGATTGAATCGTTGATTGATTAAAATGATACTGTTGGATAGCTATTTTGAAATGACCGACTGGGCTGAAATGAATATTGAATTGAAGCTGAATGAGTAACTCATTGTGATTAAGTGAATCTAGTAGATGAGTTGTTTTCTTAAGTTTCGAGGACAAAACATTTTCTGAGTGGTATATTATATAATGCCCCGTTCCGCACGAGGCATTTGGTTGGCTTGTTGGATGGGATCAGAATGTTGGACCGTTACTTGTGTTGGAGATCAAGAGAGTTGAGACTGATGTAGTCTCTCTTAGCTGGCTAGACGGAATGGGTATTGGAACGTGGCTCGCTGGTGGAGCTACGCTTAGCGGGATTTGAGCAGGAAGACCCTTTTATGTAGGCAAGTGGAACTGTCCTCCTTCCTCCTTATTCCTGCATGCTTAATAAATGGAATAATGTGATGCTATAAATTTTCCCTAAATGTTCCATGTCTTAGTTGCTGAATAATAGAGATGCCTATGTTGTGGATTATTGAAGAATAAGACATGAATATTGAACTGCTGATTGAATCACATTCGAACTGCTAATGTAACTTGATGCCTGAGAATGAATCGATAATGTCTCTTATACTTAATCTTGATGAAATGAATGAATCACTTGAGTAATGAGATGCTATGAGAATGATACATGAGTAATGAACTGGCTATGCTGTTAACACAAAGAATTGAATAAAACACTAGAATCATGTACATTCTGTATAGCTGTTGCTGTTGCTTGCTTCCTTCTAAGCAATGAAAGAAAGAATACTGTCCCTATGATATGAATGAAATGATGCAGGTCCTATCGGTATGAATGAAATGTTATTTGTTCCTCTTAGAAAGGAATGATATGAGAAATGTTGCAATGATTGATGCAATGAGAAATAATGAGGCTTGGGATCATTGAGATCACCAAGTGAACAGGTGGAAATATTGGAAAGAGGGGATGATGAACTGTTGTCTTTTCTTATCTTATTATTGTATCATGCGACTTCGAACACGATCGGGTCGGACACGCATTCGTATGACCATAGACGTACTTGTATACAAGGATTTCCTCGAACGGTACCCGTGGCGGTGGGATCGAGTCAGCCTAGGAGGAATTGGTGCTTTGGTAGCACGGTATTGGAATCCTCATTCGGGCTCGCAACCTGGTGAAGGGTACATCCCATACCCTATGAAGTCCTATATGGCACGTCGACATGGTGCACAATCACCAGTGGTCATGTAGTCAGGATGCATGCTAATGAATGTTTTGTGCAGACAGAGTAAGAATATCATATTATCCTGTATTTTATGCAGGTACAAGGGAGTCGGCTATCGGTAAGAAATCACTTAATGTGATAATTTAATATACGTGTTGGTTTAACTTGCGTGCTTACGTTCCAAATAAGTAAATGATGCTGTATGTAGCCTTTCAGTATGAGATCCTGCTTAACATGTTAAATTGAGTATACTAGAAAGATGCCATGCTATAATCATTGCTCAAACCACAACATACATGCTAAGTGATGCTTGAAGTGAGAACTGTCATAACATGTTTAAGATGTTAATGTTAACGATGCCTCAATGATGCCTTTGCATGATAACACGAAGAATGCTAAAATGATGCGTCCACATGAATGCTATTAAGAATATGTTTACATGCTTCACTCTGATTATTACCCATGAACTGTAAACTGATGCTAGGCCCCAAGTAGAAAGATCATACTAATAAATGCTTGCTTAAATGATCACTTAAATGTTGGTTTATGCGAGTGGGTTGGATTCTACTCGCCAGTGCATAGATGATGTACTGACCCAAGTTTTGTGGGCAGGTGCTCTTGCTTGGGATATTCTACACACGAAGAGTTGACTTGATTGGTTCCGCGGCATCGAAGATTTGTTGGGCATACAGAAGCTCTCCTTGCACAAGATGATGTCTTCTGTTTATAAAGGGCATAATGTATGGAATATTGTAATCAGTTGTACCAGTGAGATTGTAAGCCAAGTCAGTGTATCGAGTTGTAATCCAATGTATCCATGTATCAAATGTAAGCTGTATAGCATTGTTCAGTTGGCTTTCATTGTAAAGTGAGATGTGTTGTAAACATTGTACTTCAATACAAGTCTTGTACTTTTCTTCGATTATCAATAAAGAGAATAAAGTTCTATATGTCTCTGTGTGACTTCAAGTTGTCCTTTTATCTTCGCTGCTATAAAGAAGTGATTTACTTCTATTCAATAAGAAAGATTGTCCTCATTAACTTCAATTTGTCTGCTTCTGCCGCTGCGATGTGTTTCTATTTGAAGATTATTAATTATGTATCATCTTTGCCTTGTACAAGTGCAATTCCAGACTTGTACGGCATCACGCCCAAGCGAGGACGATCGATTCCAAGAGATAAATTATATGAATAAATGACTCTACGAATCGGGGCGTGACAATTACTTGTGAAACCACAAAGGCCTTCAACCGGGTTGAGCTACATTTCCATTATCTGATGATGGCTACTGATGCACTACCCCGCTTTGATACGGCCTGGCCCCGAGGTCAACGCGATAAGTTGCGATGCCTTTATCTATTAGCATTGCCACATGCCTTGGACATGCACTACTGTACCCGACTGCCGAGCTGCACTCGCACGGATGGACAGATATTCTTTTTTTGTGTCGGTCCCGCCTTTTACCGATGAAGAAATGGGCCTCCTGTATCAAGATAGCGCTGTTGCTTCTCAAATCCTGCCTGAGAAGATGTTCCACTGGTTGCAGAATATCCGCCCTTCACATCTGGTATACTGCAACCGCAATATCGCTTTCTTAGAGCCTTACTTACCCAGTCGATATTCTTGGAAATTCGGGTATAGTCAATTGTTTTTGGACAATCCCAGTCCCTGCCTGGGTTTTGAAGGTAGCGTCCTGGATGGCCTTCGGGCCTGGCATTACTATTCTGTGATCCTCACCCAGGCCAGCTTCTACCTACCTGATGCTAAGATCTCCGAGCGCATTTCATACATGGCGTGCCTTCATCACGTATTTGATATTGGAGGAACGACGCAGGGAATCCCGCAAGAGAATAATGAAGGGGAAAGCGAAGGTTTTCGACTCTAGTTCAACTAGTACGGAGGCGGAGAATGACTCTGATGATCCGTTGTACCCTGCAAATCCTCTGGCGGTGCGCTCGCCCTCTCCTGTACCAAGTCCTTTGTGTAAGCGGAACAGAAATGGTCCCTCCACTATTGATAGGCCTCGTTCTAAGAAGCGGGTTGCGTTTAAGGTCCGTGGGCATATCATCGAGGAAGGGGGCAGTGATGTCGAAGCCAGCTTGGGGGTAAGCTCTTTTATGACGAACCCCAGTGTTACTCTTGGGACATTATCTGAATGTTCCTTTTTGTAGGCATTGGAGAAAATGAACACTCTACAACCCGATATTGCCCCTGAGCTTCACTCTCTGGTGCCAACTACGGACACCTCTGTCAGGGAAGGCGTCAGCCGTACGGGACCTGATATTGGGATTGCAGGGTCTCAACGGACTGGTGCCGATACAGCCACATCTCTTTCTTGAGAAACTAGGCTGGAGAGGCAAACGTAGGCAGCTCAAGTACTGCGGTTGAAGTTACAGAGGGTGTGGGGGTAGCGGAAGGAGCTATGATTACTCTGAGTGAGCCCCAGTCTCTATCGCCCTTCCCTTGTAAGCTATGTCATATTCTTACTAATGAGAAGATTTTTTTTCTCCAACTCCATATCCTTCAAGTCAAGCTGATTATTGGTTGTTCTGGATCTATAGGGCCTGCCTCCTCACTGCCGATGGTGGACATGGTCACGAAGGAAGGGATAGAGGAGGACATCGGGGTTGACCTTTTACATAGAAGAAGTGTACCTCCTTCCCTTCCGGCTCAAGTCGAGGGACCCTCCACTGAATTGAGTACGGTGGTGTGCGTCATAGAGACGTCGGTCGCAAAGGTTGTGGTTCCTACCCCCGCATCAGTGGACGCGGGGTCGGTTGATGCTGCCCCTTCCCCGGAAATCGAACTTTCCGAGTTGCCTAGTCTCCGACTCCTCCGTGCCGCAGAGGAAGAGATTGATGTTGCACGAGAATCTCATCGCTTGGAGTTTGCTTCCCTTTTAACCGGGTCATCAAGCTCTGATGTGCCGCCTTCCCAAACGCCTTCAGCTCTCTCGGCTGCTATTCCTTTGACGTCGTCTTCTTTGGAGAACATGAACGAATAGTTAAAGGATATAATCAGGAGTTTTTATTTCCACTTAAGACGGGGGGTCGATGCTGCTTTACAGAGAGGAACATCATTTTTTGTGGCCCGTCATTGTGCCCGCAGCCATGTTAAACTATTGAGGACGTTCCCAGGTAGAGAAGGGATGGCAGATTTCTTTGAGCATAAACTGGTGGAGGCTGATCAGCGCCTGGCCCAACTGCAGAAACTACGACAAATTGACATAACCCTTATAGTGGACTAGGAGCGTGCGTTCGTCCTAACGGCCTTGGTGAAGGTGAAGGGCGTACGGAAGAAGACAAAACCCGCTTTAGAGAAAGTCCTTCAAAAACTATCTCTAAAGTACGACAAGTTAAGCCGTAAGGGGGAGGATTGCTTGACTCGGAAGGAGGCAACGACCTGCGCGATTGCCGAAACCAATGAGTAGATCCGACAACTCCAGGCTAAGCTGGCGTCCCTGAAGACTGAGCTCCAAGCTACCCGTCGTGAGAAAGAGATGACTTGTGAAGACATCAATAAGGTCACACGTGCCTGTCACGATCCGCACCCGCTTTTCGGGATACGAGTGCGTGTCCAAGCCCAGCCTACGTCGGGATATCGACGGTAGTACGCTGTCTAGCCCGCAATAAATAAGTGCTCATAAATGCTAATTGCTCATTCACAACAACTAAATCAACTTTACGAAATTTAGAAGTTTTATATTTGAAGAAGAATATAAGCTTTTATAATTATAAAAAACTACAACACATCTAACTAATCTTCTATGGTTTGGCCTTCGAGTCTCTATCTCCCCCCTCGTATGGTCCATAGTGCAAAAGTAGATACGTCATCCTCACCTATAACAACGATCCAGTCAGGAAAGAAGCAGAGTACAACCATATTGTAATTAACGTTGTTAGTCCAAAATAAGTTAGAATAACAAGAAACAATGATGGCAAGGGTATATAAAGAACTAGCAGAGATGAACTAACAGGATATAAACTATCAAGATATGAACTAGCAGAATGTAACTAGCAAGGTATGTACTAACAAGATATGAACTAACAAGATATGAACTAGAACTAGATAAAGGAAAAATATGAACAACTATGTGTGTGTGAAATACCTTATAATATGTGAACGGCTGGGCTAATACGGCACATCATACAATGGCTATCCACAATAATAGGGTACAGCTAACTCATACGTGGTGTGTATGACTTTGCTATCCACAATCAAAATAGTTGGGTTTGTTTATGTACTTACCGAGTATTTCCCCTCCCGACTCTCTAACAATCAACAACGATCAATGATACACTACGAAGGATACAATAACTACGGTGTCACAATCGTGTCCCAACGAAATATCAAGCAATGTTTCAATGGGACATCGAACAAGGAAACGATAGAGAAAACGTTATAATGAACTAAAACATAAATGCAATACTGTACTTGCCTGAATCCTTGCATAAACCATAGTCACAAGTCGAGGATGAGGGTATTGTTCATCTAGAGGCTGTCAACCTATAACATACATCGAACCGCAAACCGTGCACAAAAATCATAAATCAATTCTAAGATTCTAGTTCTAAAAATTATGGAATAAGCGGCTAGTTGGGTTACTAATCTAATAATAGTTAATTCTGGAATAAATTACTTAAAAATATTATTTAACCTAATAATAATCTAATGCTGTGAACTCTAGATTTTGAAAGTGCACCTTGGTAGATTCTGGAATATTATTTAACCTAATAATAATAGTTAATTATGGAATAAATTACTATCTAGTCAAATTTTGTGAACTCTAAATTTTGAAAGTGCACCTTGGTAGATTTCAGTGCCGTGAGTGCGCTGGACTCAACTGTGTCGCGAAATCACGTTTTGGTCAAAAGATATCGCCGTTATGGCTAATCGTGACCAAAACGGGGATCAACCGATCAATTCTGAGTTCAACAGAATAAATAAAATACTAGATGAATGAAATAATTTTTGGGAAAAATATATGTCGTAGAGCTCTGTGCTATATTTCTGAAACTTCAAACGGTTCATGATTTCGATTTTCAGTCCTCCCGGAATCTCAAAACACCAAAACGTGTCAAGTTTCGGACAATCGACACTCTACGAATTTTCCAAAAATTTAGGGAGAAATTATAGAGAAATAAATTACATATTCAAAAGTTTACCTTGATACAAATCCAACAAAAAAACGGCGCACGAAAAGCACGTTGGAGTTGACGGCAATCGCTTCGGGAAATCGGGAATCACCAAGATCAAATCACAAAGGGGGACGCTATAATTAATTAGGGTTTGTGAATATACATGCATAAATAGGAGAGAGAGAGGGAGGCGGTTACTGTAGCAGGCGCCGACAGGTGGGCCCCCGGTTGGATAACTGGGTAATTAATTATTTAATTTAGAAAATCATTTAAAAATCATTTTAAGTCCAAAAGATCAAAATAAATTACAGAAAAATCCATAAAAATTCTAAAAAAATTCTAGAAAATATTTTCAAGTGTCTAGAATCTAAGTAAAATATTTTAACACAAAATATCATCGTGTGACCTCACAGTAAATTCCCAAAGACTATAAAATATAATTTCTATAGGTTTTAATTATATAAAAATTCTAAAAATTTCAAAAAAAATTCTAAAAAATATTTTTAGTCATTTAGAGCCCAAATAAAAATATTTGTTCCAGAAATACCCCCGTATGACCTTACTGTAAATCCTGAAAGTCCTTAAAAATAATAAAATCTTAAATATTAAAGACCTAAAAATATCCAAAAATTGTAGAAAAATATAAAATAGCTAAATAATACAAATATAAGCTATCTAGAGGTTATATGACCTTAATATGGTCATATCCCACCTACAAGCTTTGGCATGACTCCCAATGACCATAAAATTAATTATAAACAAATAAATTTAAAAAAAATTAGAAATTTGGGAAGTGGGCTTACAAATCTACCCACCTTAAAAAAATTTCGTCCTCAAAATTTCAAAAGATACAAATAGGCACAACCAAGAATATCATCAAAATATGACATGACCAATCAATATGAATAAGCACGACAAAGAATATAATCAAGAAAATAATGTGATGAATGATCGAAATTGATCAGGCGTATAGAATCGAAATATAAATACATTTTAGAAACATAGTGGAAGGAAATCAAAATATGTTTAAAAGATGACAATTCAAAAATAGAAAAATATGAGAGAAACAAAGAACTACTAGTTGTAGAGAAGGTGGTAACAAAAAATAAGACATCAAGTAAATTTGAAAGAAAAAAAAATTAATAGTCGTATGCCAATAAAAGATATAGTCGCTATGATATTCGAGAATCATAAGTATATCCGATGTCATTTAACAGATAATCCATGCCTCGCCAGTGTAAATATGGCTGCCGTGAACCCTTGGTTTCATGATTCAAGTATAATATATTATCGAACACTTTATCAACTCTACCCAATATTGACATAATAAATCAAAAGATCAATAATATAACTAGGATATAGTTTTAGTAATATTTGACAACTTACGCATACTTAAAACTATTTCAACTTAGGGGTCATGCCACGCCAGTGCGTTGATGACTGCAGTAAACCCGCAGTCTCTATAATTCAAATAAATGGGGACAGTGCACATCTGTCTTACCATTGTATGTCACCGAAAATTATATCAACTATATCCATAAGAATTTCAAAGAAACTTCAATAAATTCAAATAAGTCGATCATGATAAGAAAATATAAGTATCTGTCCTTGAGTAAAAGTATCAGTTTTGAAAACAAAACGATCACAAAATGATGAAGATGACTTGAATTAATATATAGATAATTGAACCAAGATTAAGAATTGAAAATAAAACGATCGCAAAATAGTTTTGAAAATAAAATAAGGTTAAGAGAAGGCGAAAGATAAAATGGCACAAAAATGATCAAAATTAGGAATTGAATTCTATGAAGGCCTAACTTACCAAACGTATATTCTAGCCACCTTGGATCCTACCAACATATAAAAACAAAATAACATACTCTCTTAGAAAAATTCTTCGACTTATCCATGCCACGACTTCAATAAATCATTAACTAAATCACATGGCCTATTTAAATATCTTAACTATCCAAGGGTCAAATTGAATAAGGGACTCCTAGTCCTATTCATTATCCTAAAATCAAATCAATCCTAATTGTGAATGAGCATACTAGTCGCAGGCTTGCAGTAGTACGGCTAACTTAAGTACTGCCACAAGTTCGCAATCTTTTGCGAAATCAGACCTGCATGGGTCACCATAAAAACTTGTCACGACCCACACCCGCTTTCCGGTATACGAGTGCGTGTCCAAGCCCAGCCTATGCCGCGGTATCGGCAGTAGTATACTGTCTAGCCCGCAATAAATAAGTGCTCATAAATGCAAATTGCTCATTCACAATAACTAAATCAACTTTACAAAATTTAGAAGTTTTACATTTGAAGAAGAATATAAGCTTTTACAATTATAAAAAAAACTACCACACATCTAACTAGACTTCTATGGTTTAGCCTTCGAGTCTCTATCTCCCCCTCGTATGGTCCATTGTGCAAAAGTAGACACGTCATCCTCACCTATAACAACGATCCAGTCAGGAAAGGAGCAGAGTACAACCATATTGCAATTAATGTTATTAGTCCAAAATAAGTTAGAACAACGAGAAAAAATGATGGCAAGGGTATATAAAAAAACTAGCAAGAGATGAACTAACAGGATATAAACTATCAAGATATGAACTAGCAGAATGTAACTAGCAAGGTATGTACTAACAAGATATGAAATAGAACTAGATAAAGGAAAAATAGGAACAACTATGTTTATGTGAAATATCTTTTAATACGTGAACGGTTGGGCTAATACGGCACATCGTAGGATGGCTATCCACAATAATAAGGTACGGCTAACTCATACGTGGGGTGTATGACTTAGCTACCCACAATCAAAATAGTTGGGTTTGTTCACGTACTTATCGAGTATTTTCCCTTTTGACTCTCTAACAATCAACAACGGTCAAAGATACACTAAGAAGGATACAATAACTAGGTGCCACAATCGTGTCTCAACGAAATATTTAGCAATGTCTCAACGGAATATCGAACAAGGAAACGATAGAGAAAACGTTATAATAAACTAAAACATAAATGCGATACTGTACTTGCCTGAATCCTTGCACACACCGTAGTCACAAGTCGAGGATGAGGAGATTGTTGATCTAGAGGCTGTCAACCTATAACATACATGAAACCGCGAACCGTGCACAAAAATCACAAATGAATTCTAAGATTCTTGTTTTAAAAATTATAGAATAAGTGGCTAGTTGGGTTACTAATCTAATAATAGTTAATTTAGGAATAAATTACTTAAAACATTATTTAACCTAATAATAATCTAAATATAATCTAAACATGCAAGTTTGGCCATCAAAAGTTATATTTCCAATTTTGGAAACCATGGCACGCAAATCGAGACGTACCGTTGACTATCTAGTCAAATGCTGTGAACTCTAGATTTTGAAAGTTCTCTTGGTAGATTTCAGTACCATGAGTTCGCTGGACTCAACCGTGCCGCAAAATCACGTTTTGGTCAAAAGATATCACCGTTATGGCTAATCGTGACCAAAACGGTGATCAACCGATCAATTCTGAGTTCAATAGAATAAATAAAATACTAGATGAACAAAATAATTTTTAGGAAAAAAATATATGTTGTAGAGCTCTATGTTATCTTTCGAAACTTTAAATGCTTCATGATTTTGATTTTCGGTCCTCCCGGAATCTCGAAAATACCGAAACGTGTCAAGTTTCAGACAACCGACACTCTACGAATTTTCTAGAAATTTAGGAAGAAAGTATACAAAAATAAATTACATATTTAGAACTTTTACCTCGATACGAATCCAACAAAAATACAGCGCACAAAAAGCACGTCGGAGTTGACGGCAATCGCTTCGGGAAATCGGAAATCACCAAGATCAAATCACAAAGGAGGAGGCTATAATTAATTTTGGTTTGTGAATATACATGCATATATATAGGAGAGAGAGAGAGAGAGAGGCGGTTACCAGCAGGCGCCGACAGGTGGGCCACCCGGGTAGATGACTGGGTAATTATTTATTTAATTCAAAAAATTATTTAAAAATTATTTTAAGTCCAAAAAATTAAAATAAATTACAGAAAAATCCATAAAAATTCTAGAAAATATTTCCAAGTGTCTAGAATCTAAATAAAATATTTTAACACAAAATATCATCGTGGGACCTCACAGTAAATTCCCAAAGCCAATAAAATATAATTTCTATAGGTTTTAATTATATAAAAATTCCCAAAAATTAGAAAAAATTCAAAAAAAATCTAAAATATTCTAGAAAATATTTTCAGTCATTTAGAGCCCAAATAAAAATATTTGGTCCAGAAATACCCCCGTATGATCTTACAGTAAATTTTGAAAGTCCTTAAAAATAACAAAACCTTAAATATTAAATACCTAAAAATATCCAAAAAATTATAGAAAATATAAAATAGCTAAATAATATAAATATAAGCTATCTAGAGGTTATATGACCTTAATATTGTCATATCCCACCTACAAACTTTGGCATGACTCCCAATAACCATAAAATTAATCATAAACAAATAAAATTAAAAAAAATTAAAAATGTGGGAAGTGGGCTTACAAATCTACCCACCATAGAAAAATTTCATCCTCGAAATTTCAAAAGATACAAATAGGCACAACCAAGAATATCATAAAAATATGACATGACCAATCGATATGAATAAGCACGACAAAGAATATAATCAAGAAAATAATGTGATGAATGATCGAAATTGATCAGGCGTATAGAATCGAAATCTAAATACATTTTAGAAACATAGTGGAAGGAAATCAAAATAGGTTTAAAAGATGACAATTCGAAAATAGAAAAATATAAGAGAAACAAAGAACTACTTGTTGTAGAGAAGGTGGTAACAAGAAATAAGACATCAAGTAAATTTGAAAGATTTTTTTTTTAATAGTCGTATGCCAATAAAAGATATAGTCGCTATGATATTCGAGAATCATAAGTATATCCGAAGTCATTTAACCGAGAATCCATACCTCGCCAGTGTACATCTGGCTGCCGTGAACCCTTGGTTTCATGAATCAAGTGTAATATATTATCGAACACTTTATCAACTCTACCCAATATTGACATAATAAATCAAAAGATCAATAATACAACTAGGATATAGTTTTAGTAATATTCGAGAACTTACGTATACTTAAAACTATTTCAACTTAGGGGTCGTGCCACGCCAGTGCGTTGCTGACTGCAGTAAACCCGCAGTCTCCATAATTCAAATAAATGGGGACAGTGCACATCTGTCTTACCATTGCATGTCACCGAAAATTATATCAACTATATCCATAAGAATTTCAAAGAAACTTCAATAAATTCAAATAAGTCGATCATGATAAGAAAATATAAGTATCTGTCCTTGAGTAAAAGTATCAGTTTTAAAAACAAAACGATCACAAAATGATGAAGATGACTTGAATTAATATATAGATAATTGAACAAAGATTAAGAATTGAAAATAAAACGATCGCAAAATAGTTTTGAAAATAAAATAAGGTTAAGAGAAGGCGAAAGATAAAATGGCACAAAAATGATCAAAATTAGGAATTGAATTCTATGAAGGCCTAACTTACCAAACGTATATTCTACCCACCTTGGATCCTACCAACATGTAAAAACAAAATAACATACTCTCTTAGAAAAATTCTTCGACTTATCCATGTCGCGACTTCAATAAATCATTAACTAAATCACATGGCCTATTTAAATATCTTAACTATCTAAGGGTCAAATTGAATAAGGAACTCCTAGTCCTATTTATTCTCCTAAAATCAAATCAATCCTAATTGTGAATGAGCATACTAGTCGTAGGCTTGCAGTAGTACGGCTAACTTAAGTACTACCACAAGTTCGTAATCTTTTGCGAAATTAGACCTGCATGGGCCACCATAAAAAACTTGTCACGACCCACACCCGTTTTTCGGTATACGAGTGTGTGTCTAAGTCCAGCCTACGTCACGGTATCTGCGGTAGTATACTGTCTATCCTGCAATAAACAAGTGCTCATAAATACAAATTGATCATTCACAACAACTAAATTAACTTTACGAAATTTAGATGTTTTACATTTGAAGAAGAATATAAGCTTTTACAATTATAAAAAAACTACCACACATCTAACAAGTCTTCTATGGTTTGGCCTTCGAGTCTCTATCTCCCCCTCGTATGGTCCATAGTACAAAAGTAGACACGTCATCCTCACCTATAACAACGATCCAGTCAGGAAAGGAGCAGAGTACAACCATATTACAATTAATGTTGTTAGTCCAAAATAAGTTAGAACAACGAGAAATAATGATGGCAAGGGTATATAAAAAATTAGCAAGAGATGAACTAACAGGATATAAGCTATCAAGATATGAACTAGCAGAATGTAACTAGCAAGGTATGTACTAACAACATATGAACTAGAACTAGATAAACCAAAAATAGGAACAACTATGTGTGTGTGAAATACCTTTTAATACGTGAATGGTTGGGCTAATACGGCACATCATACGATGGCTATCCACAATAATATGGTATGGCTAACTCATACGTGGGGTGTATGACTTAGCTACCCACAATCAACATAGCTGGGTTTGTTCATGTACTTACCGAGTATTTTCCCTCCCGACTCTCTAACAATCAACAACGGTCAATGATACACTAAGAAGGATACAATAACTATGGTGTCACAATCGTGTCTCAATGAAATATCAAGCAATGTCTCAACGTGATATCGAACAAGGAAACGATAGAGAAAACGTTATAATGAACTAAAACATAAATGCAATATTGTACTTGCTTGAATCTTTGCACACACCGTAGTCAAAAGTCGAGGATGAGGGGATTGTTGATCTGGAGGCTGTCAACCTATAATATACATCGAACCGCGAATCGTGCACAAAAAGCACAAATGAATTCTAAGATTCTAGTTCTAAAAATTATGGAATAAGTGGCTATTTGGGTTACTAATCTAATAATAGTTAATTCTAGAATAAATTACTTACAAACATTATTTAACCTAATAATAATCTAAATATAATTTAAACATGCATGTTTGGCCATCAAAAGTCATGTTTCCAATTTTGGAAACCATGGCACGTAAATCGAGACGTATAGTTGACTATCTAGTCAAACGCTGTGAAATCTAGATTTTGAAAGTGTACCTTGGTATATTTTAGCACCATGAGTGTGCTGGAATCAGCTGCGCCGCAAAATCATGTTTTGGTCAAAAGATATCTCCGTTATGGCTAATCGTAACCAAAACGGTGATCAACCGATCCATTCTGAGTTCAACAGAATAACTAAAATACAAGATGAACGAAATAATTTTTGGAAAAAATATATGTCGTAAAGCTCAGTGTTATCTTTTCGAAACTTTAAACGGTTCGTGATTTTGATTTTCGGTCCTCCGGGATTCTCGAAAACACCAAAATGTGTCAAGTTTCGGACAACCGACACTCTACGAATTTTCCAGAGATTTAGGGAGAAACTATACAGAAATAAATTACATATTCTGAAAGTTTACTTCGATACAAATCCAACAAAAAATGGCGCACGAAAAGCACGTCGGATTGACGGAAATCGCTTCGGGAAGTCGGAAATCACCAAGATAAAACCACAAAGGAGGAGGCTATAATTAATTAGGGTTTGTGAATATACATGCATATATACAGGAGAGAGAGAGAGAGAGAGAGAGAGAGAGGCGGTTACTGTAGCTGGTGCCGACAGGTGGGCCCCCCTGGGTGGATGACTGGGTAATTATTTATTTAATTCAAAAAATTATTTAAAAATCATTTTAAGTCCAAATAAATTAAAATAAATTACAGAAAATCCATAAAAATTCTAAAAATTCTAGAAAATATTTTCAAGTGCCTAGAATCTAAATAAAATATTTGAACAAAAATTATCATCGTGTGACCTCACAATAAATTCCCAAAGCCTATAAAATATAATTTCTAAAGGTTTTAATTATATAATTTTTTCCAAAAATTCTAATAAATTCAAAAAAATTCTAAAATATTCTAGAAAATATTTCCAGTCATTTAGAGTCCAAATAAAAATATTTGGTCTAGAAATACCCCCGTATGACCTTACAGTAAATCTTGAAAGTCCTTAAAAATAATAAAACCTTAAATATTAAATACGCAAAAATATCCAAAAATTGTAGAAAAATGTAAAATAGCTAAATAATACATATATAAGCTATCTAGAGGTCATATGACCTTAATATGGACATAGCCCACCTACAAGCTTTGGCATGACTCCCAATGACCATAAAATTAATTATAAACAAATAAAATTAAAAGATTAAAAATTTGGGAAATGGGCTTACAGTGCCTCTATCACGATCTGCACCCAGTGTAAGGGCATGAGAAGTGAAGTACGTCCTGCCTATGTCACAGTGTCGGCTGTAGAATGTTGTCCTATGTTACAGTATCTAACATAGTCTATGATATGCTCCGAATGGAAAATGAATAATAAGTAACTCAATCACAAACTAAGATGGAATAGAAGAATAATCTCAAGAGAGTCACAGATATAATAAAAGTCTTAGTGTAAAACCACCAGAATAAAATCTCAAAGTACAACTCATAATGTCTCAAATAAATAGACAATAAGATACTAAAGTCTCAGCTAGACTATGGGCAAGTCCTCAGTGACTGCTGGATCCTCTTGAGGGTCTACGTCACCAGTGTCACCTACGCCAGTGCCATAATAAGTAGGACATGACTCCTCATCATCACCTGTAAAATTTTCAATATATCCAATCAGGACGGAACGAACACATATCTCTCACAACAGATCATATCAAGATTGGACGTATAATGCAAGCTATAGAAAATTATACATGAAATGCTACAAAGAAATCAACAAGAGAGAGAATATTGAAACGAGATATAAATATGATAAATAGATAAATATAACTATCTACGTGATTTAGAGCATAATTTGGTTATGTAAACAGGTTCGGTTGCACATGGATAAACTATGGAGTTGCACATGAATACCTACTGGGGATAATGATCACATAACCAACTACACTCACCCTGCCCCTAATCAATACACAAGGATCGAGCATGATATGTTATTGCACATGAATAACGACTACTTTATACATGGAGCTCATATGGTCATGAGTTTACATGTATAATATATGATTGTACATGGATAAATATGAATACATCGAGTACATGATGAACACAATAAAGTACATGAACATGATATTCTCGATGTATCCGGGGGAATAACATCGCATGAAAAGATCCATAGGATACTAATATGTGTGAACATCGTGTCAGCATCAAGTATACTAGTGTATAACAAGAGAACATATCCAAACAAGTATGAAAAGGTCAGAGAATGTACTCGCCTGGCAAACCGAACTGCTGATGATGAAGTGTAGCTAAACCGGGGCAATATAAACCTATTTAAAGTATACACATGTCACAACCAAGTCTACAATATCAAAAAATAGCTATAATACAAGACTTCATGCTTCTAGGTCCTTTTTGGTCAAAGTCAACCCTTGGTCAACTATGGTCAAACCTGGTCAATGCTGGTCAAACCTGGTCAAATATTGGTCAAGTAGTCCATTTACTAATTTTTAGGTCACACACAAGTTTTTAGGTCATTCTAAGTTCGTTTGAGTTGAATAGGATCAAGTTTGACCCAAAGTTGACTTTTGTCAACTTGGTCAACTTGTCGGTCAACTCGACTAAACTAAGGTATTTGGGTCGATCCTAATCTGTCCCAATACTCCAATAGTTATAGCAGTAACATACAAACACACATAAACTACATTCTATCAACCAAAAGCATATATGTATATATATATATATATAGTCTTCCCTCCAAGCACATACATATATACATAACCCATATATGCAAGAATGGTGGTGCAAAGAATACGGACTGTTATCAACTCCAGAATTTTGGAAATAAATCAGTCCAAGTTCATTCTCCTACCCAAAAATATATTACACAAGTATTTATATATATAAACTTACATATATATAGGCTATGCATAGATATATATTATATATACATGTATAGAGATGCACTTGTGAGAAACGGATCGATTATGCAAATCTGAGAGACTCACAAATCTGGAAAAAATTGAACCTTGATTCAAAACAGTGCTTACAAACATATATAACCATATTCATTTGAAAGATATATATATATATATACTTATATATATTTAAACCTACAAGTAGAAACTCATATATGCTTGAAAAAGAAATTAAATAGGTAAAAATTCTGCGGATCTCTTCCCGCAAGTTCTAATTATCATATATGAACTAACAAATCAGAAAACATGGGTTAAAAGTCACATAATAAACAAAAACACATTTCCATTCAAAAACTTAGAACCCGAAGAACCCAATTTCAACAAAACGACTCAAAACGCAAAATACACCAAATCAACCCACGTAACATGGCATACACATTGGTCTCAACCTACGTGATGTTCTCGAGTAATCTCGAATTCGAAATCATGTCCGTGTTGTGTCCACAGAATGCGTATAAAAAAACTCGATACCGCGTGTCAACGTACACGTATGCATGCGTTCTCGCTCGATTGAGCGCCGCACACACACAACGAGAAGCCCTGTGCTCGTGCACATAGCTAGGGAGGGTCATGGGGTAGGTATAGGACACGACAACATGGTGACATGTCGGACCAAGGCGACACACGCAGCCCCGCACCACGCGCGGCCTGCTGCACGCGTGCCCCTCGTGCGCGCGGTTCGGTCCTCGTGGCTCGCTCGTCAGGCCATGACATGACTTGGGGTTGATTCCCCAGGTATTACATGTATAGTTCTATGCGTCCAAGGTCCTGGAATGGGTCCTCGTCACGTTGAGAGCACGTACGAAGTCCATTTCAGCGACAATTTCAGCACAGTGCACTGTACGGGCTGAACGATGCACGTCGAATTTCTCCGCGCTCGCTGAACGAGAGACCGTGAAATTTTTGGAGCATGTGGGAAGAGGTTACCCTAATGTTCTCAAGAAATTTTAAGAAAAAATATTATCTGTGCATCGAGAAACAATACGCTAACGGCAGGGAATGCACGGCCTCGTGCACGAGATCGGTGCATGTGCGTCCGATGCCCGAAACGTCGCTGAATTATCATCGATTTCCGATCTGTCTTCATGAAAGTTTCTTAAAATAATATTATCTAAATGTTCGTGAAGACAAAATCGAAAAACAGCAAGTTTCGTTTCTTAGCGGCATTTCGTCGAACACGTGTCTTGACGGGCCGACACATGTCCGATACCGCTACCAAACGAACTCGAAACGTAACCAAACTTTATGGGCAAGTCTAGGGCACCTATATGAATGCAAATAAGAAAGAAAATTCAGAATAACTATGGTAGAAAAGGGTTTACCTATTGAGTGTCGAGAACTCAATAAACGGAGTCCCTCGGTCGTCGTGTCGGTCGATTCCCCTCAAGCAAATGCCTCTGCATCCTTGTTAGTAATACTCCAGCAAATCCTCCTCTTCTAGACGAGTGCAACGGAGTTTGTTTGGGGATAAACGAACTCCGGATGAAGAAACTAGAATTTTTGGAGGAGGAGAACTTTTAGGGTTTTACTTGTGGAGGCTATGCTTCACAAATGAATGAGAGAGAGAGGGACTTTTAGGGTTTCTAAGGTTAGGGTTTCACATGGGCCAACTCCCTCAAGTTGTAATAAGGCCCAAGTCAAAAAGGCTCAAAAAGGCTATAAGCAAAAAGGCTTAAAAATCATCCAAAAGCCTTTTAAATTGAACCCAAGCCCTAAATAAATTCTAATAGGTAAAAATAAATTCTAAGACATGGTTAGGCTCCTATAGAAAGTCCACTAAGGTTAAACCAGTTGCTAGCACAACACAAGTCAAAATATCTAGAAAAAAAAATAACAAAATGGCTAAAATGGCTAAAATGACTAAAATACCCTTTCTATGAAAAAATGGATGCTACAGCCTCTGCTGTTCTTGAGGGCACGCTGAAGAAAGTAGAGGACAATTGGCAGGCTTATGCATATCTTGAAGATGCTGCAAAGTTGATCCAGGAAGCTGAACGTCGAGCCAAACTGAAGATCGACCGCTCAATGGCACAGCTTGAGGCGATACTAACTGAGCTATGCATTGCTGATGAGCAGTCTTAATTGTAGTAGGTCTTCCACCTCTCTCTTCTTCTTTTTTTGGGATGCAGTCCCATGAATAAAAGTGTACATTAACTTCATTCTTTGCTTTTGACATCTGAATAAAAGTGTACATTAACTTCCTTCTTTGCTTATGACATCTGGGGTGCTTGTACTATAAGGTCTAATATAGCATTTGTAGTTAGCAGAGGACATCCTACTGGGGACTTTTGTGGACCTATTATCCTTTTGTGCACCTATGGTGCAAGTAATAGATTTGAACGATTTTTGGTAGACCTGTTACCCTTTTGTACACCTGTGGTGCGAGTAATAGATTTTGAAACAAAACCTAATAAAAGAAATATGGACGTTATAGGTTATGTGGTCTTAACACCGTGACTTTATCCCAGATTGGGTACAAGTGTTTGTTAGGGTTATATACTAAAAGCATCACTTTTTAGTAACCATATTTCCTTAAATTTTGAATGAGAATCATATGGGCAAATGTTTGCATATTGTATTTGTTGCAAGTGTTAATGCAAATATCTGTTATTATATATTATAGATAATATGGTGTGTGGTGTCACACAGAAGATCATATTATCAGTTTTCTATGGAGTATATAAATAGTTCACAACCTAGATGGACTTGGACAATCTATTGGAAAGGTTGTAGTGTAATCTAGTATTAGTCTATCTTGACTATAGATTTACACTAGTACACTTTGTGTGTATTGAACAGGACCACTTGAGGTTGTTCTCTTTGTACTGACTACATAAGAGAACAAACACCTCTGTTATTATGGATGCTTGTGCTCTTAACCCGGATATAATAACGGACATGTATATGCAGTGTGCATTATTTTGACTCATAAAAGAGTGAGTTCATTATGGATCAACAACCTCTATGAGTTGGGTAATAACATTGTATGTATGATGGGCTGTTGATTATAAATGGAATCCATGTCCCGATACATCGGGTTGATGATGTCCCCTTAAGGAGCTCATAAGGATTGTCATGTAAACCCTGCAGGTGGATTATATCCGACATGACAAATAAAGTTGAGCGGTACTACTTAAGAATAAAAGATGTCGAATCAATATAGTTGTCAGTAACTTAATTTGATCGACGGACATACGATATCTTAACATGGGGAGCCAAATGAGCATATAATAAAAGGAACCAACAAACATAATTTGGGATTAGAGAGGTAGTGCAACAATAGCTCATTAGTGGACCGAGCTATTGTTAATGGGCCTAGATTGTGTGTTCGGGCTGAACACGGGATATCCAGATCCGTTAGGAGACCTAACCCTAATTTCTCCTCATGGTCCCTACCGTAGCCTATATATATCCTATATTCTCTGGCAGCTATTATTACCGATTAGAAATCTGAAACTTTGTCTAAATTCGTGATTCACGTAAGGAGAGAAAGAGAGGACTGCCAAGGAGAAGAAAAGGTTGGAAGATCGTCGCCCACACGACGTCCAACTCAAGGAAGAAATACGTGCAGAAGATCTTAGGGTCATCCGCTCGAGATTGCTAGGAATTACTTGTCTCCTTTCCGCCGCAGGTATAAATCGTGAACCCTAGTTTCCGCCTATGAAAGGTTAGAACACGTATTAGATCTGTTTAACTTTCTATCGATCAATACGTACACCAAAGGAAGGGTCCTGGGAATCCCCAGTTCCATCAGTATTAATTTAGGAGATTATTTATATCAGAGGTAATATAGACGTGATATACGACAATCAAAACCAGGAAATTTGCTCAAAGGCGACAAAAGAGACCCTAGCAGACTCCGACGGGGTAAAGCATTAGAGTAGAAGTTTAAAGGTATCAGTATACATGACTTGTCACCCAGGGAGATGCGATGTGAATCCCCTTGGAACTAGTAGACTGTAAGTTCAGAGGTACTTGGTGTACATAACTCGATAGTATAGGAGATTTAGTAGTTAAGGCAGTACGAGCATGTCTTTAAGCATAGTAGTTTTTCAGGAACTTGTCGTTTATGGGCATCATAAGCAAGCCTCTATTTTGTTTTGTGAGCCAGTATGTGCCGTTGGAGAATACGGGCTCGATGAAAAATAGGCCCTCCCATTTGGGTTGGAATTTACCGACGGTTTTGTGAGTCATAACAATTGGTCTGCGAACGGCCAAGACAAGATCGCCTACTTGGAATGTTCTCTGCTTGACTTTCTTATTGAAGGCTTGAGAGATGCGTGCTTGATAGAGCTCGATGCTTTGTTAAGCTTGCAAATGCTTCTCATCTAGGGCTTCCAGTTTTTGTAGCCGTCGGTGGTAGTTTTCGTCCGACATCAATCGGTAAGCAAGGGCGACGCGAAGCGAGGGGATATTGGTCTCCAATAGGATAACTGCCTCGTTTCCGTAAACCAGAGAGAACGGTGTATTTCCTATAGCCGTCTGAATTGTAGTACGGTATGCCCATAGGCATTCGCCTAGCTTTTCATTCCAGTCGCGCTTGTTCGAAGACACGAACCTTTTTAGATGCTTGATTATGGTCTTGTTAAAAGCTTCAGCCAGACCATTAGTCGATGGGTTGTATGCTATTAACGCCACATTCTAAATCTGATTTTTCTCGCAGAATTGATAGAAAGCATGGCTTGCAAATTGTGGACCATTGTCGTAAATGATCCTCTGGGGCAGTCCGAAACGGTAGATGACGTAATGTTTTACAAAATTAATCACGTTTGATATCTTTACCTCTGTAAGTGGAATAGTTTTGCCCATTTGGAGAAGTAATCGATGATTGTAAGTATAAATCGGTATCTCTTGGACGACGACGGGGTGATTGGGCCGATAATGTCCATTCACCATGCTTCAAATGGCCAAGAAGCCACCTTTGGGTGCAAGAATTCGAATGGTTAATGTATGAAGTCTACATGGATCTGACAAGCTCTACAATTCTTTGCATAATAAATCGCATCTGCTACCATCGTAAGCCAGTAATAGCCGATCCGACAAAGACGGTCCTACAACTTAGGACCAGGTTGGTGAGCCCCACAAACGCCATCGTGAGCCTCGCGTAGGGCTTCTTTGACTTCTGTATTTGATAGGCAGCGTAGTAGTGGTCCATTGTAGGATCGTCGATATAGCATTTTTGTTTTCGTATCATAAAAGAATCTGAGAGAATGCCTTCTGATTGAAGTTGCTTCTTTCACATTCTCTAGCAGAATTCCGTAGACTGCAAAGTCGATGAACGGGAGTCTCCAATTTTATATGTCATTGATTGTCTGGGTGGAGTAACTCGTACCTAGATGAATGTTGTTTTTGGGACAGACCATCTCATGGCCTATCACGTCGACTAGATGATGAGCATGATTCGGAACTGCCAAGGAAGCGGCGAGGCCTGCTAGGGCATCGGCTTCAATATTTTGGAGCCTAGGAACATGCTCTATAAAGAACCCCTCCAAGGTCACAATGATGGTAATTGTTGTCTGATGATAAGGAATCAGGTCCTCGTTGCGGACCTCATACGAGCCTCGAATTTGATTAACAATCAACTGTGAGTCGCCATACGCTTCTAGTTATTCGGTCCCTACTTCTTTTATAAGTCGGAGCCCGATGAGTAAAGCATTATATTCAGCCACATTATTTGAACAGGGCTCTGTAAGAGAGTATGCCCGATTAAATACCAATCCAGAGGGAGAAATTAATACTATCCCGACTCCAGCGACGATATCACCTTGGGGCACCGTTCTTGAAGCACCGTCGAAGAACATTCGCCAAATGACATCATGTGAAGTCATGTTTGAGTTAACGACTTCGTTTGGGATTTCTTCATAGATTCTGGATATTTTTTAGCCTGGATGGGCTGCTAAGAAGTCGGCCAAGGCTTGACCTTTGACAGCCTTCTGCGGAACAAAAACTACGTCGTAGGGGACAACAATATCGCCCAAGAGGCTAGACGAGAACTGAGTACGCCTGGCTTGGTCATGAGAACCCTGAGGGGGTTGACTCGTGAGACAACATGGATAGTCTGTCCTATCACATAGTGTTGTGTTTTTTGAATGGCGAACACCATAGTAAGGCATTCCTTCTCCACGGCAGTGTACCTGTACTCCGTCCCCACCATCATTCGACTGAAGTAATAGATGGCTTGTTCATGCCCTACGTCATTATTCTGTGCTAATAAAGCGCCAATGGAGTGTTCCATTGCACGTACATAGAGTAGGATAGGCTTACCAGCAACTGGGTCTACCAGAACTGGCAGATTCGACATATATTCCTTAATGTCATCAAAGGCACGTTGACATTCTTCATTCCATACGAAAGAGACGCCTTTTTCATGAGTTGTGTGAATGGTTGACATCGTCCTGAGAGGTTAGATATGAACCTCCTGATGTAGGCTAATCTTCCCTGAAGGCCTCAGAGTTCGCAGAGGTTCCTCGGTAGACTCATCTCCAAGATTGCTTTTGTCTTATCGGGGTCTATGTGAATACCCCATGAGGTAATGACAAAGCACAAGAATTTCCTACTGGACACGCCCATGAAGGATTTGGTGGGATTTATCTTCAGATTGTGCATCCATATGAGGTCGAACACTCCTTAAATCGTGTAAGTGGTCATCCTTGCAGCAGCTTTTGACGATGATATTGTCAACGTAACACTCCACCGTCTTATACAAGTGGTCTCTGAAGATGACACTCATAGCTCGTTGATATGTAGCACCGGCATTCTTTAGGCCGAAGGGAATGACTGTATAATAATATACGCCGATCGGTGTTCGAAATGACATATGCTTCTCATCATCAGGAAACATTTTGATTTGATTGTATCCTGAAAAGCCATCCATAAAGGACATGCGCTCGAAGCCACACGTATTATCGATAATTATGTCTGTGACCGGAAGAGGGAATTCATCCTTAGGACATGCTGCATTCAGATTACGAAAGTATATGCAAATTCAGATCTTTTCGTTCTTCTTGATGACAGGTACTATATTAGCTACCCAGTCTGGGTGATGTTCCTCGCGGATGAAGCCGCTAGCTATAAGCTTGTTTACTTTCGCTTTGATGGAATTCATGATGTGGACGGAATCGCCGTTGCTGTTGTTTGTGTCACTACCACTTTTCTAGCTTGAGGGTATTTTGGTCATTTTTAAAATTTTGGAAATATTTTGGGAATTATTATTATTAATTATATTTATTAGAATTTTTTAGTGATTTTTAGAATAATTGTTTTGGTGCTATTTTAGACTTTGACTGGTGTTGACTTTGGAGACTGCCTTAGAGGCTAACCTAGATCATGACTATTGGATTAGGTTAAGAAACCTTAGCTTGACCTAATTTAGTGATAATTAACTCATTAGAATTAGTTTGGGGAAATTAGGAATTAGTTTGATTCAGGAATGGCTTGTGATTTCACAAGTCATTATATGACTTAAAGCCCTTAAGGCCCAACCCAACCAAGTGAACCTAAACCCTAGCCCTATTCCAGCCCATGGCCGACCATGCATTGGTCTTTCCCCTTATTTAATCACCTCCTAGAAATTAGGGCTAGCCTCCATTGGGATTATTACAAGTTTGGAAAGAGGTGAGTTCCCATCTTCCTTAAATCATATAAATTCCTATTTAGCTCCTTTTTCAACCAAATCAATTGCATTAGGACATAAAATTATTGTGCTTGCTGTTGTTATTGAGAGATTTCAGGGAATACACAATTTGTGGATATTTTGGGAGCTTGAGGAACCATTTCATTTAGGGCTTTTGTGTGGATTTGCACCATAGGTAAACTTCTATTCTACACCATAAATTCCTGATTTTATTTCATATCTAGGGAGCCCTAGGCCTAACCTAGCTGTAGGTATAGCTAACCCTAGAATTTGAGTCCTTTACTTGTCCGTATCGGACACGTATCAACCCATGTGTATAGGTGTTTGGCGAAATGCCCCAAAGGAGATTTTGTTTGATTTTGTGAAATATTTTTGAATAGGAAAATAGTTTTTGACCTCGCTTATGGTTTTCTATTGCATTGAGCATGTATTAGTGTCGGGTCGAGTCGACACAAACACGTGGACACGCGGTCGTGCACGCGCGCGCTGGCGGGATTATGCCCTGCTACTCGGGCTTGATTCCGAGCTGGACACGTCATTTTGGCCCACAAAATTTGACACACGTGCCGTGTCCATGAATGACACAGGGTCCCCCAAGTGGCACGACCCCTCGTGTCGTGTCGGACACGATATTACGTGTGCACGAGTAGTGCACTGTGCGGTTCAGTGTGCATAGTATTTGTGTTCTCTGTTAATTCGTTTTAAATAGTTTAAAATGTGTTTTAATTGTTGTTTTGATCCTAAAAGTGATGTGTAATCTATATTGGATTAGTTTACATGATTGGATTAGGTTTTAATGGGAAGAATTGGATTCGAATTTGGGGTTTACTGCAAGTCTCTGATACCATTCCTGATACACTATTTTTTTGATATTCCTAAACATTTTAATTCCTGTTAGTTGATGTTTTTCCACTGATTAATGTCTCCACATGTTGTAGTTCATATTTTAGCTTAATTTTGCAAAGTGAATTGGGTTTTTGGTTTGTAAATAGGAATTAGACATGTGGGTTCAATTCGAAATGGTTTTCTAAATACCTGAGATATTTTCCCAGTTTTTATATTGTGAATTGCCTACTGTTTGCCTATGAACTGAGATTAGTTCCTTTTTCATTATACTGTAAATAAATGTTTAGTTTAAATTCTTAATTTTCTGAACTGTAAACCAAACTGGGACTGATTTCCTTTAACTGAGATTTTGACTTGGGTTGAATGGTAAACTGTAGACTGAATGGTCTTAACCTGAGAAGTAATCTCTTAAACCTGAGAATTGAGGGTTCGATGTTATGAACTGTTAGCAAGGCTGAATTCTAAACCTGAGAAATAGGTTTTGTTTTTAAGACTGAATGGAATGGGACTTGTGTTTCCCATGCTTGTAATGTAGTTCAGTGGTTTAATGGGGGGAAGGCTATCTAGAACCTGAATTGGTTTCCCTACCATTCCAACCTGGGATTGATTTCCCTTCCTTTCAAAATCTGTGAACTGTTATTAGTTCTTTAAATATTTGATTGAAAACTGAGTTTGTCATTCACTATTTCCTTTTTATTCACTGTTAATTCATGCAAAAACCTGAGTTTGTTTTGAGACTAAAAACTGAGATTGGGTTTACTGTTTAACTGTTAATGCAGAGTTGGTTTCCCTCTTCACTGTTAGGTTCCAAATTTATCAATTTTTACTCACTGTTTTGTCTAGCACTCACATGTCATTTCCTGTACACCCCCAAGCTTAACACTTACACACTTGGCACTTTGAACACTCACTGATTTCAGTATCATTCACTGTTTTCCCTACACACAGGGACACACATGTATCTCATACCATATACACACACATGTACACTCACACTCTTGTAATCTAACCCTCACACCCTCAAGACTCGCACACACCCACACATGCCTACACACACAGGTTATATCCATGGACACTCAACTATTTTCAGATATCACTCATCACACACACACCCTTGCACACAGCTCCATGATACACACACACACACTTGTATTTTCGCACATGCTACCACATATTTCCCTTTTCCCCTTCTCTACATGTATATATACATGTATAGGTATTGAGATGAATAGATATATATATATATATCCTATATATATATATATATTATATAATGTGTTGTACTTTTATAGATATTAGATATATATATATATATATATATATATATATATATATATATATATATATATGTATGTGAAAATATATATATATATATATATATATATATATATATATATATATATATGTATGTGATATATATATAGGTAGCCTACATGTTAGGTATAATCCTATATTAGATTGTATGATATATTAATGTGTGTATTATAGTTAGGCTTATGATTTAACTTGTGTAGATAAGTTATGGGTTGGCCTATGGCATGGTATGCCTAGTATGGAGTCTAGAATAGACTGTTTAGCCTTGATAGGACCTAGAATGGCTTGTTTGACCTAGTGAGACTTGGTTAGACCTAGTTGACCAAAGTTTGACTTAGGTTTGACTTTATGGTTGACCAAAGTTGACCAAGAGTTGACTTTGGCCTAGATTGACCTAGATTCATGTAGAATGCATTGATTTGCATCTTATTATCATTGTAGACTCCTAGTGACTTGTACTGTTCTATAGGAGACAAACACCACTCCTCGGACAGTATATATTCTCCAGATTCTCAGGATACAGGCGAGTACATTCTATGATCATTTCATATCCTGCATTAGGAGTATATTTCCTGCTTTAGATTACTTTACATGATGCTGACACGTTGGAAACATGGATTAGTACTATATGGATCTTGTTGTGCGATATTATCCCCTTAGCGGATACATCGGGTATTCGTGTTCGTGTACTTTATCGTGAACATCGTGTACTCCTTGTATTTGTTACATTCGTTTATGTGAAATCGTGTATAATCATGTATTCACATGACCTTCGTGTACAATAACATGACTTAACTAGATCTTTGTGTATTGATTGGGGCGGGGGAGTAGAAGTGGTTATGTATTCAATCCAGTAGATTACTCGTGTACAACCTCTGTAGATTACTCGTGTACAATATCGTGCAGTCTACATAACCATCTTGTGCTCTGAATTACTAGCACTGTTAGTTCTCTATATACTGTAGCTATTTATTTACAGTCTCTCTCTTTTATCTTGTATTTCTTTCAGTTTCTTGTATCTTACTCTATAGCATGATTATATATCCTGACCTGCTATGATTTGTTGAGATGTATTGTACTCGCTCATGTCCTGACTGGACCTGTTAAAAATTTTACAGAGGACGAGGCTGAGGCGTTCTGTCCTACCTACTACGGTGCTACTTTAGATGAGTGCCTTGACTTGGACCAGCAGCAGGATCCACTAGCAGTAGATGGCACTCCCTTAGATTAGGATTGTCTTACTTTACTTGGATTACTGTATATGGTTTTCAGAGATATTTGGGACATGTATTTATTTATAGACACTTAAAATTCTGGATTTGAATCTTTGTGATTTCTTCTATTCTGGATATCATCTTTTATATCATTCTATCTTATCCTGTTCTACCTTAGCTATGATTGAGATATATTCTGTTATGTCACCCCCATTCGGGGAGTATAACTGTTTATCACCCTTAACTGTTAGATGTTGTGACCTAGGACAGCGTTCTACCGCCGACACTGCGGCGTAGGCTGGACGTACCCACGTCTCGTGCCCTTACTCTAGGGTGCGGGTCGTGACACGTTTTTGGTGGTGGCCCATGCAGGTCTAGGTTGGAAATGTAGTGGTATTCGAACTAGAATATCGCTATAGCCTGTTGTAGGAATTAGTATATTTTGAAGGTACTCAATCACACTAGGAAAATAACTCCTTATCAGATTTCGTTATCTATTTTGCTGCTTATTGTCTACCTTAGAAATTTAAACTATCCTCCTTTGATATTTCGATTCATTCTCAGTAATTGTTTCTTGTTTGATCTATGTCTCCAGGATGGTTGAGACGCGATCGCATCGCCCTGGACTGGGAGACGCTGGAGAGGGGTCTAGCACCTCTCGACCTCAGCAGCAGCCAGCTTCCGGTACCACAGGGCCAGTGCAGCCCTCAGGAGTCGATGTTTCTGCCACTTTTGGTGGTGCACCTCCACCAGTCAGGAGGCCGGTTGTGATTCCTGAGATCCTTCCACCGCAGCAGCCTCCGCCTGCGGGGATGGTAGACGCTGCACATCTCTTCTCCTTCGTGGAGAGGATTCTTAAGTCCCACCAGCAGCAGCAGACGAGACAGACTGCAAATTTCTGTCAGGGGATCGATGAGGCACACCAGTTGGTTCGTACCACAGTCGAGATGATCACAGCTCAGGGGACCTAGCTGTAGCCCCGTCGAAGGGAGAAGGATATACAGGACTTCCAGAAGATGCATCCTCGGGAGTTCTTCGGCACAGAGGGCATCCACTATGCCGACGACTAGATAGAGCATATTGAGGAGATCTTCCGACTGGCGGAGATACCAGATCGACTCCAGATCGAGGAGGCGGGCAGTCAGATGCAGGACTTAGCCCTTGCGTCGTATCAGACAGATCCCAGGGTGGGAGTTGAGGGCCAGACTTGGGCCCAGTTCAAGGAGCTGTTTAAGGAGCAGTTCTTTCCTGATGTAGCCTTGGGAGGTATCGAGGCACAGTTCGAGGCTCTGGTTCAGGGGAACCAGACGGTAGCTGAGTATGCTGCAGAGTTTTGTAGACTGGTCCGTTTCATAGATGACTTGACAGAGAAGACGAAGGCGAGGAAGTTTCGCCGAGGTCTGATTAGAGAGGTTCTGTCGCTGACTAAGAGCGACCGAAACGCTATATTTGCTGAGATATTTTTTAGGGCTATGGCGACGGAAGACGACCTAGGGCTAAAGCAGAAGAGGGGTCGCGACTTCCAGGGTGGTAGCAGCAGTCAGGGGCAGGCCAAGAGGCCTCACTTCCAGCATCAGCAGCTACAGATGCCAGTTCAGCAGTATCAGCAGCAGCACCAGCATCAGGGCCGTGCACCTTTTCAGCAGGTGCAGCACCAGCAGCAGAGGAGGCAGCATGCACCAAGGCAGCAGGCTGTTAGTTGTACATTCTGCAAGAAGCCTGGGCACAAGTGGGACGAGTGCAGGAAGATACTCGGTAGATGCTAGATGTGTGGATCAGCGGATCACCAGATGCGAGATTATCCAGTGGCGTCGATGCGTCCGATACCAGGAGGAGCTGGGACAGCCAAGGCTCCGACAGGTCAGCCGAGGGGACCAGCCCTGCAGACCAAGCAGCAGAGGTTCCAGCAGCACCAGCTACAGGCACGAGGTGGACAGCACGAGCAAGCTTTTGCCATGGTAGCTGAGGATGCCGAGGCCATCGAAGAGCTGATAGCAGGTTCGATTCTTCTCGACTCCCTTCCAGCATTTGTACTCTTTGATTTTGGGGCTTCCCACAGCTTTGTGTCAGTATCGTATGCTATTAGACACAGTCTGGTTTCTGAACCATTGCCTAGGACCTGCAAGATCACAACCGGGGGTGGGGTTATACTCGTGAGTGATGTTTGCAGAGGGCGGAGCGTCATATTGGGAGGCCGAGAGTTGGGAGTGAGTTTACTCGTCATGCCATTACCGAACTACGATATTGTATTAGGTATGGACTGGCTGAGTAGACACCACACCCGCATTGATTGCCGAGGGGGTAGAGTTTTGTTCGAGGCGCCAGGAGAGCCAGAGTTTGAGTACACCCGACGGCAGACAGAGCAGGACGACAGAGTTTTCTGTGGAGCATCAGTCGAGGAGCAGGTGGCTCCGTATCCCTTGATCGCAGAGTTTATGGACGTATTCCCAGCGGAGTTGCCAGGGCTTCCACCGGACGAGGATGTAGAGTTCTCGATAGACTTGGTTCCCAACGCGAAACCGATATCTCAGCATGTCTATTGAGTGAACAACAGTGAATTGGTGGAGCTGAAGAAGCAGGTGGATGTGCTACAGGACAAGGGTTTCATCCGTTCGAGTTTTTCACCTTGGGATGCACCGATACTTTTCGTACCCAAGAAGTATGGGTCGGTACGGATGTGTATCGACTACAGGGCACTTAACAACCTGATGATCAAGAATAGATACTTACTGCCGCGGATCGATGACCTCTTTGATCAGTTGAGCGGAGCTCGGGTGTTCTCGAAGATTAATTTGAGGTCAGGTTATCACCAGGTGAAGGTAAAGAGGGAGGATATTCCCAAGACCGCTTTCAGGACGCGGTACGGGCAGTTTGAGTTTTTGGTTATGCCGTTTGGGCTAACCAATGCACCAGCAGTGTTTATGAACCTTATGAACAAGGTGTTTCACCAGTACTTGGACAAGTTCGTGGTGGTATTCATTGATGATATCTTGGTATATTCCAAGATAGAGGAGGAGCACGAGGAGCATCTACGGATAGTGCTGGAGACACTCAGGAGGGAGAGGCTGTACGGCAAGCTCTCGAAGTACGAGTTCTTCCTAGACATAGTTGACTTCTTGGGTCATGTGGTGACTGGAGAGGGTATCTCAATGGACTCGAAGAAGATCACAACGGTTGAGGCTTGGACAGCACCGACTTCAATGGCAGAGATCAGGAGTTTCCTGGGGCTGGCAAGATACTATAGGAGATTTGTGCAGGATTTTTCCCAGGTTGCAGAGTCGTTGACACGGTTGACCCGGAAGGATACTGAGTTCATTTGGTCAGAGGAGTGTTAGGCAGCTTTTGATGAGTTGAAGAAGCGGCTTACGACAGCTCTGATTCTGACATTGCCTTCAGGATCAGGTGGATTCACTATTTATAGTGATGCTTCAGGGAAGGGGCTGGGTTGTGTCTTGCAGCAGCATGGAAAGGTGATTGTCTATTCTTTCAAGAAATTACGTCCCCATGAGAAGAACTACCCTACCTATGACCTGGAGCTGGCAGCGGTGATTTTTGCTTTGAAGTTGTGGAAGCACTATCTGTATGGCGAGAGGGTGGAGATTTTTACAGATCACAAGAGCTTGAAGTATGTGTTTACACAGAAAGAGCTCAACATGAGACAGCACAGATGGCTAGAGTTGATGAAGGACTTTGACATCTCACTTCAGTATCACCCAGGAAAGGCTAACGTGGTTGTCGATGCCTTGAGTAGGTATCCGACAGCCATGTGTTTAACTATGGATCGACACTTGCTTGCAGACTTGGAGAGCCTTGCGATTGAGGTGATTGTGCCCGGAGTGTAGATGCAGTTATGGGACCTTCAGATGCAGTCGGACTTGATAGACAGGATCAAGGCGACACGGTTCGAGGATGTGGCTCTACGGTGTATCCGAGAGCAGATCAGTGCAGGATTGGAGGATGGTGAGTTTTCACTTGCAGAGGATGGTGCCCTGAGGCACGATTCCAGGTTATGTGTGCCTAGCGGGGAGCTCATAGAGTAGATCATGCAGGAGGCTCACAGATCGCAGTACTCTAGATATCCTGGTGCCAACAAGATGTACAGGGATCTGCGAGAGCATGTCTGGTGGTACGGAATGAAGCGGGAGGTATCCTACTTCGTAGCTAGATGCTTGGTCTGTCAGCAGGTCAAGGCAGAGAGGCAGAGTCCCAGAGGATTATTGCAGCCGTTGTCCATTCCAGAGTGGAAGCGGGAACATATCACCATGGATTTCGTATCTGGGTTGCCGCGTACACCAGGAAGGAAAGACGCGATTTAGGTCATCGTTGACAGGTTGACCAAATCGGTCCACTTCTTGCCATTCAAGGTGGGTACGTCTACAAAGAGGCTTACGGAGATTTATATGAGGTAGATAGGCAGGATTCACAGAGTTCCCGTCAGCATAGTCTCAGATCGGGATAGTCGCTTTACTTTCCATTTCTGGAGGAGTCTGCAGACTAGTTTGGGCACTCAGCTCAAGTTTAGTACTGTATACCACCCCCAGACGGACGGACAGTCAGAGAGGACTATTCATACACTTGAGGATATGCTGCGGACGTGCATCCTAGATTTTGGAGGTTCCTGGGAGGATCATCTATATTTGGTGGAGTTTGCTTACAACAACAGTTATCAGGCCAGCATTGAGATATCACCGTTTGAGGCTCTGTACGGGCGTAGGTGTCGTACACCCTTATCTTGGGATGATGTTGGAGAGCGAGCTTTACTGGGACCAGAGATGGTTGTTGACACAGCCAAGAAGGTGAAGCTCATCAGGGACATACTTCGCGTGGCGCAGGACAGACATCGGCACTGGGCCGATAGCCACCGGAAGCCGCTGGAGTTTGAGGTACAGATTTAGAAATAGGATTAGAAGTAGGTTGTATTTTCGTTTTATTTGATTGATCGTGTTTGATTTTTTAGTGACTTGAGACCTTGCTTGTGATTAGGTTGGAGACATGGTTTTTCTGCGGATATCTCCGACTCGTGGTACGATACGTTTTGGTAGAGGTGGGAAGCTTAGCCCGCGCTTCATCGGCCCTTTCGTTATCAGCAGGAGAGTCGATGATGTGGCATATAGGCTAGACTTGCCACCTGCACTAGTGGGAGTTCACAATGTATTCCACGTATCATAGTTGAGACGGTACGTGGCTGACCCCAGCCATGTGCTCGATCATTCGAAGATTGAGGTTGGACCGGACCTACTCTCAGTTATCCAGAGCAGCCCGTGGAGATTCTGGATCGCCGAGAGAAGGTATTGAGGAACCAGGTGATACCCTACGTACGCGTCGCATGGAGGCATCATTCTCCAGGAGAGTCTACCTGGGAGCGGGAGGATGAGATGCGCGAGCGGTACCCCTATCTTTTTGGACCTTGAGATATACTTTTCTATCATTCTCAGCAGTTAGTTTCGCCTTTAATTTCAAGGACGAAATTATTTTAAGGGGGGTAGATTTGTCACTACTACTTTTCTAGCTTGAGGGTATTTTGGTCATTTTTAAAATTTTGGAATTATTATTATTAATTATATTTATTAGAATTTTTCAGTAATTTTTAGTATAATTATTTTGGTGCTATTTTAGACTTTGACTGGTGTTGACTTTGGAGACTGTCTTAGAGGCTAACCTAGGTCATGACTATTGGGTTAGGTTAAGAAACCTTAGCTTGACCTAAGTTAGTGATAATTAACTCATTAGAATTAGTTTGGGGAAATTACGAATTAGTTTGATTAAGGAATGGCTTGTGATTTCACAAGTCATTATATGACTTAAAGCCCTTAAGGCCCAACCAAACCAAGTGAACCTAAACCCTAGCCCTATTCCAGCCTATGGCTGGCCATGCATTGGTCTTTCCCCCTATTTAATCCCCTCCTAGAAATTAGGGCTAGCCTCCATTGGGATTATTGCAAGTTTGGAAAGAGGTGAGTTTCCATCTTCCTTAAATCATATAAATTCTTGTTTAGCTCCTTTTTCATCCAAATCAATTGCATTAGGACCTAAAATTATTGTGCTTGCTGTTGTTATTGAGAGATTTCAGGGAATACACAATTTGTGGATATTTTGGGAGCTTGAGGAACCATTTCATTTAGGGCTTTTGTGTGGATTTGCACCATAGGTAAACTTCTATTCTACTCCATAAATTCCTAATTTTATTTCATATCTAGGGAGCCCTAGGCCTAACCTAGCTGTAGGTATAGCTAACCCTAGAATTTGAGTCCATTACGTGTCCGTATCGGACACGTATCAACCCATGTGTATAGGTGTTCGACGAAATGCCCCAAAGGACATTTCGTTTGATTTTGTGAAATGTTTTTGAATAGAAAAATAGGTTTTGACCTAGCTTATGGTTTTCTATTGTACTGAGCCTGTATTACTGTCGGGTCGAGTCGACACAGACAAGTGGACACGCGATCGTGCACGCGCGCGTGCTGGCAGGATTTTGTCCTGCTACTTGGGCTTGATTCCGAGCTGGACACGACGTTTTAGCCCACAAAATTTGACACACGTGTCGTGTCTATGACTGACACGGGGTCCCCCAAGTGGCACGACCCCTCGTGTCATGTCAGACACGATATTGCGTGTGCACGAGTAATGCACTGTGCGGTTCAGTGTGCACAATGTTTGTGTTCTCTGTTAATTCGTTTTAAATTGTTTAAAATGTGTTTTAATTGTTGTTTTGATCCTAAAAGTGATGTGTAATCTATATTAGATTAGTTTACATGATTGGATTAGGTTTTAATGGGAAGAATTGGATTCGAATTTGGGGTTTACTGTAAGTCTCTGATACCATTCCTGATACACTATTTTTTGATATTCCTAAACATTTTAATTTCTGTCAGTTGATGTTTTTCTACTGATTATTGTCTCCACATGTTGTAGTTCATATTTTAGCTTAATGTTGCAAAGTGAATTGGGTTTTTGGTTTGTAAATAGGAATTAGGCATGTGGGTTCAATTTGAAATGGTTTTCTAAATACCTGAGATATTTTCCGAGTTTTCACATTATGAATTGCCTACTGTTTGCCTATGAACTGAGATTAGTCCCTTTTTCATTATACTGTAAATGAATGTTTAGTTTAAATTCTTAATTTCCTGAACTGTAAACCAAACTGGGACTGATTTCCTTTAACTGAGATTTTGACTTGGGTTGAATGGTAAACTGTAGACTGAATGGTCTTAACCTGAGAAGTAATCTCTTAAACCTGAAAATTGGGGGTTTGATGTTATGAACTGTTAGCAAGGCTGAATTCTAAACCTGAGAAATAGGTTCTGTTTTTAAGACTGAATGGAATGGGACTTGTGTTTCCCATGCTTGTAATGTAGTTCAGTGGTTGAATGGGGGGAAGGCTATCTAGAACATGAATTGGTTTCCCTACCATTCCAACCTGGGATTGATTTCCCTTCCTTTCAAAATCTGTGAACTGTTATTAGTTCTTTAAATGTTTGATTGAAAACTGAGTTTGTCATACACTATTTCCTTTTTATTCACTGATTAATTCATACAAAAACCTGAGTTTGTTTTGAGACTAAAAACTGAGATTGGGTTTACTGTTTAACTGTTAATGCAGAGTTGGTTTCCCTCTTCACTGTTAGGTTCCAGATTTATCAATGTTTACTCACTGTTTTGTCTAGCACTCACATGTCATTTCCTGTACACCCCCAAGCTTAACACTTACACACTTGGCACTTTGAACACTCACTGATTTCAGTATCATTCACTGTTTTCCCTACACACAGGGACACACATGTATCTCATACCATATACACACACATGTACACTCACACTCTTGTAATCTAACCCTCACACCCTCAAGACTCACACACACACACACTCATGCCTACGCACACAGGGTTATATCCATGGACACTCAACTGTTTTCAGATATCACTCATCACACACACACCCTTGCACATAGCTCCATGATACACATACACACTCTTGTATTTTCGCACATGCTACCACACATTTCCTTTTTCCCCTTCTCTACATGTATATATACATGTATAGGTATTGAGATGAATATATATATATATATATATATATATATATATATATATATATATATATATATATATATATATATATATATATCTATATATATATATATATATATAAAAATATATATATATATATATATATATATATATATATATATATATATATATAATAAAAATATATAAAAAAATATATATATATATATATATAATATAATGTGTTGTACTTTTATAGATATTAGATATATATACATGTATGTGATATATATATATAGGTAGCCTACATGTTAGGTATAATCCTATATTAGGTTGTATGATATATTAATGTGTGTATTATAGTTAGGCTTATGATTTGACTTGTGTAGATGAGTTATGGGTTGGCCTTTGGCATGGTATGCCTAGTATGGAGTCTAGAATAGACTGTTTAGCCTTGATAGGATCTAGAATGGCTTTTTTGACCTAGTGAGACTTGGTTAGACCTAGTTGACCATAGTTTGACTTAGGTTTGACTTTAGGGTTGACCAAAGTTGACCAAGAGTTGACTTTGGCCTAGATTGACCTAGATTCATGTAGAATGCATTGATTTGCTTCGTATTATCATTGTAGACTCATAGTGACTTGTACTGTTATATAGGAGACAGACACCACTCCTCGGACAGTATATATTCTCCAGATCCTTAGGATACAGGCGAGTACATTCTCTGATCATTTCATATCCTACTTTAGGAGTATATTTCCTGCTTTAGATTACTTTACATGATGCTGACACGTTTGAAACACGGATTAATACTATATGGATCTTGTTGTGAGATGTTATCCCCTTAGCGGATACATCGGGTATTCGTGTTCGTGTACTTTATCGTGAACATCGTGTACTCCTTGTATTTGTTACATTCGTGTACGAAACGTGTGAAATCGTGTATAATTATGTATTAACATGACCTTCGTGTACAATAACATAATTTAACTAGATCCTTGTGTATTGATTGGGGTGGGGGAGTAGAAGTGGTTATGTATTCAATCCAGTAGATTACTCGTGTACAACCTCTGTGGATTACTCGTGTACAACATCGTGCCGTCTATATAACCATCTAGTGCTCTGAATCACTAGTACTGTTATTTCTCTATATACTGTAGCTATTTATTTACAGTCTCTCTCTTTTATCATGTATTTTCTTTCAGTTTCTTGTATCTTACTCTATAGCATGATTATATATCCTGACCTGCTATGATTTATTGAGATGTACTGTACTCGCTCCTGTTCTGACTGGACCTGTTGAAAATTTTACAGAGGACGAGGCTGAGGCGTTCTGCCCTACCTACTACGGTGCTACTTTAGATAAGTGCCTGGACTTGGACCAGCAGCAGGATCCACTAACAGTAGATGACACTCCCTTAGATTAGGATTGTCTTACTTTACTTGGATTACTGTTGTCACGACCCGTTACCCAAATTGTTGGGCCGGGCCGAGCCATGTCCAGCCTACGCTTGTTAAAGCGTAGTAAGCTGTTCTAAGAATAGACAATAAAGGATCTAAGCTACTAACAGTTCTAAAATCACATTTAAATGTTCATCGCAACACAGCATCTATAAGCGAAGGTAAACAAACACAGATTTAATAATACACTTCCAAGTATCTAACTGGAGACAAAGTCCAGTATCCAAATATATGTACAGACCAAAGTCTAAGTCTCAAAACACATGAAAGATAACTAAGCAAGCTTTCCCGCTGGGGCCTCTTCTGGAGCTAAGGCCAGGTCCATGGTAAGTAGGGCATGTATCCTCAGGACTATCATCTGTAATATTTTCAACAGGTCCAATCAGGACAGGAACGAGTACAACCCATCTAGAAAACCCAAGTAAATGACAGAGAACTCTAAAGCAGTTATAGACAGTTTTATTGATGACCATGGCGGTTTTATACAGGTAATGATGGCATAGAGAAATAGTAAGTTGCAAGAAAAGAAAGGTAACTAAAACAAGAGAAGAATCATGGCAATGAAGACTGTAATAAAAGCTAACTGAACTAGAATAACATGTATGAGTCCAGACAGTACGATATAAGTCTAATGTAATCCCAGTGTGAGTCCAGTCCATATAATTCGATACCAGATGATTTCCGGTACAAGATGGGTCCAACAGTGATCAATGAATCCAGGGTGAGTCCAACTATGATCTAACAGTGTGTTTTAAAATACCGAGGTCGACATGCAAAAGGCTGTAGGTATCAGGCACACCTCTTACGGATCAGGCAAGAGATGGCTATGCTTCCGGTAGATTCCTGTGGGAGATTCCGGATTTGGGGTATGTCTACATGTCTTACTCAATATTTTCCCGCCCAGCAAGTGAATCCAAAATCGATAAAAGAATCGAGATGAGTCTGGCCAATACATGATGATTCCAGAAATGATTCCGGAATGATACCAATGACTCCAGTAATAGAGGCCAGCAAGTAAGGTATGTGTCGATACATGAATCCAGAAATATCCATACGTGTTGATACAGAGAATCACATAGAACTAACTAGAACTGAAATACAGTAATTGACAAATAAATGAGAGAACTATCAGAGAATGTACTCGCCTGATACTCTGAAAAGAGTAGTGTAATATCAGATGTCTGTACCAGGGTCACAATGTCCTAAAATAGAGTAATACAGTTATGACATGTCCAAAATGAAAGTAAACGAAAGAACTAATACAATCTATATAATTTCTAAGCCAATCTAGGTCAAAGTCAACTCTAATCAAACATTTTAGTCAAACTAGTCAAGTGGAGACCTAGCATAAAAAGTCTAATGTGGAGTGACACTATCCAAAATAATTTTTCTAGGGCCTTACACTAGTGTAGGGTGAGGTCCAATACTACAATAACTCAAAACAACACAAAACATTGCAAGTCGTAATTATTCAATAAATAAATCAAACTGTACATTGAGTTCCAACAATTTTTGAGATAGACAAAAAGAACAATATTATATAAAATAAAGTACCAAAATGATCCTTGTTAATTGTAGAAATTTATACTAATTTTTCTGGAATTTATAAACCCTCATAAATATTTATTAAAAATCAGCAAACATAAATATACTAAAAATGAGTTCTGTTTTCCCATTTGTATAAAATACGAAAAGTACTTATTAAATGCTGGAGAAATTATAAATAATTAGCTAAATTAACATAGTATTTAAATACAATTTTTTCAAGATTTTTACAGAAATTAAAATATATATAAAAATTCAAAAACAGAAAGTAACAATTTATGGAAAAATAATTAATTATAAATTAAGGATAATACATAAGCAAAATCTACAGATGTTGTCGGATGATAAAATAAATATCACCAACATGTCCAGAACGGTCAAATCAGCTAGGATAGCCTACCCATAAGTCCAATTTAGACACAGGGGCAAAACGGTAATTTCGGGTCAAAATGATGTCCGCCGTTGGACACACTTTGTACCGAAAAACGTGTCGGGATAGAAGTCTACAAAACCTAGCAAATTATATGTCCACGAATCCAGAATGATGATACGAACCCAACGGTATGTCCGAAATAGGATTCCGATGTGCCGATCTCAAAATGATACGTTGACGCGACACTTGGTATCCGGTTTGCACGAAAATGCGTGCCGGAGCAAATATCATCAAAACTCAGTAAATTATATGTCAACGAGTCCAGAATGACGATACGAACTCAACGGTATATCCGAAACTGGATTCCGATGAGCCGATCTCAAAGTGACCCGTTGACTCGGAAAGTGGGACCCACTTTGCACCGAAATACGTGCCAGGGCCCACGTTCTCCAAATCAAGCGAACTTTATATGAAAACATGCCAGAACGACGCCACGAGTCTACTGGTGGTGTCAGAAATTGAATTCGGAGTCCCGGGTTCAAAAATAGAATTTAACAAGTGCAAATTAAAGAATTCGGACGACCAACTTTGGCGTCGAATTCGACCAACCGAACGTGCTTAAAATGAAACGAAATCTAAAGGAGACAGGAAGAGGGTTATACTAGCTGTTCACCGGAACTAACGGCGCACAAAACGGAGCTACGACGACGAAGATACGAACCCGCGAAGTTGGCGTCACGAAACTGTCCAAAAACAGTTCAATTTAAAACGTCAACTTGGTGGCCAGTTTTGAGGTATCAAACGACAAAATTAACGGACGAAAATTGACAGGAGTGAAGATGGATATATCAAGATTGTGACGGAGCAAGAAGTTCATCGATCCAACGGTAGGATCTCCCGAAAAATGCGCGCGAATTCGCTGCGACGGGGCGCCATTTCCGAGTTCAAAACTCGCGCGCGCCGACGGGATTCCGTTCAAAACGCACGAGTAGCCTATTCGGCACGTCGGGGAGGACGACGGTGGTCCAGGGGAGTTCGCCTGGGGTCGCGCGCCGGTGGGGGGGTCGCCGGTGGCCGGTGGCTGGCCGCGGTGGCGCGCGCCATGTGCCTACGCGCATTTGCATGCACGTGCATGCGCATGTATACGGCTGTTGCCGCTGGCGTAGCTGCTGCTGCGCCCGGCCGGAGCGGCGACGCAGCGCCGGGCACGGCGGGGGCAGCTGTGCGGTGGTGGCGGTGGCATGTGGTGGTGGCTTGGGTGATGGTGGAGGTGGAGTTGATGATGGTTTTGGTGAATGGTGATGGAGAAGAAGGAGGAGAAGAGAGAAAGATGATGGTGAGGATGGTGGCTGTGGGTGTGCTCGGCCAGGGGGAGGGGAGTCGGCCATGGAGTGTGGGTGTATAATTGGAGAGGAGAGAGAGAAATATGTATGTGTGTGTTTGTATATAATATATAGAAGAGAGAGAGATAGATATAGATATTAATTTGAGAGAGAGAGAGAGAGAGAGTAGAGAAAATATGGAGAGAGGGAATAGTAGGTCGGTCCAAGGGGGGTTCGGCTGTGAGCTGCTGTGTGGGGATGGTGAGGTGTGTTTGTAAATAATTGAAGAGAGAGAGAGGTAGATATATATATATATATATAAGGAATAAAAATGAGATATTTGTAAAAATAGAGAGAGGAAGAGATATTTTCAAAATAGGAAAAATAGGAAAATTATACGGGGTATTTGGGCAGTCATGAAAGAACAATATGGAACTTGGGTTCGGATTCGGTCGAGCCGGGTCGGGTCAAAATCGAACCGGGTGCAATAATTATATTAAAAATAGGGATTTATAATCATGGGAAAATAAATAATATGCGGGGACTCCAATAAATGGGACACAAGCGTCATGTGGGTAGTAGGCTTCATGTGGGCCACGTCCATACTTTGGGTCGACTAGGTTGGGTCGATGTCGGGTCCCGAAATTAAATTGGAAAATAAATCAGGTTTCACGGTAGAAAATAAATCGGCCTAAATTGACCTGAAAGTTGTGCGAAGAAAATGGAGCACAAAATGGAGTGTCTGAGTGGGACACGAAGGTTATGGGTGGAGAGCGTCTCGAGTAGATCATTTATGAGAAGTTGGTTCTGAGAAAACGACTGGTCTGGTGCTCCTAAATTAAAAGCCACGGCAACGTGTAAACGACGATCAAAAATAAAAGTGGGAATAATTATTGAATGATTAATCGGTCTAAGTTGACCCGAACTTGCGCGATACAAAAAAGAGCACAAGGGAACGAGTTCAAGTGGGACACGATATATCAACATGAAGATAATCTTGCCTACTTCAAAACCCATGAAGAGAGTTTACAGAGATTGGTATCCCTGACGCTCCAGAAGTCAAAGTCATGAAAAGGTACATTAATGGTCTAAACAATTAAATAATAATATATTTATCGAAAACAATTCATTTAGAAAAATAAAAATAAACCCTGAAATTCAGGGGGCTTACATCCTACCCACCTTACAAAAATTTTATCCTCGAAATTAAAAATTATCCAACCGGTCAAACTATAATATGTAGCTGCTCTCGCTACAATACTCAATCTGCTATCCTTGTAATCATCTCTTTTGTTTCTCCTACAAACTTTTTGGTTCCGGTTCAACTAAGTCCTTCTATCATAAACTTCGGCATACATCCTTTAGAATCTTCCATACTAACATGAAACATTTATGTATACCCTAAACTATAGGTCATTCTCCGGGTATGTCTATAAGCCTATAATGCTTAATCATCAATCATATTTCCAACCTTAATTGTAAATACTGGATTTCCTTATCGTATCCTAAGTATCCATATTCTATCAATCCACGGTTCCTTAGCAACATTAGTCGTCAATCCTTTCCTACAGCTTCTCCTTGAAATCATACTTTCAATTCTTATTCTTGGCGTAGAGCCTCTTTCTTTTTACTCAACAAGTCCTCCGAATATAAATCCTCGATTTCAAAAACTCCCGATTTATTAATTACCAATGTACATATGTCTTTGTCTTGTTCCATGTCTTTTTAACTGATATTTTTCTGATCTCGTACGCAATACGATAACTCATTCTAACTTATTCAATATCAATCCACATATCGATCTACCCTCTAATCACATGTAATTAGCTATAGATATATAACCAACCAAAATTCTACAAATGCTAAATCCTCAAACTGCTAAGCACAAGATTCTAATCCTCAATCCATTAGTCACAATAATATAATATCTTATAATTCCATCTTAGATACCCTATCATCAAGTCATACTATCAATACAATCGTTCTTAATGGTTTCCAAGTCTACTATGGTCAGTCACCCATACTTGTCCTATAAGCTTAATCTAACCAATCCCTAGGAAAAGTACTTATCATAATCACACCATACATTTATAGTTATACTACAGGATCAGTCAACAAGGTTTGGCTATTTCGGTCGCCTATGAAGCAGAAGGTAACAAGGCCTAAGACTGGGTTAAGCAATCCATAACAGTGTCCAAACAAGTTAAAGGTCAAGCAAGACAGGAAAGTTTATCGAAAAATCTTCAAGAATGGTACGAAGACAACGGGATTTATAACGAGAAGAATTATCCAAGAGGTTAACGAAGAAAAGTTTAGTCAAGTCATAGGAAAGATGGAACACAAAAATAATTATGTCCAAAAGATAACATGAAAGCAATCATGTTGGAGAGTCCTAGAGAGCCTATAATCCTAGTTGCAGATATAGATAGAATGGAGTTAATCAAGACGGGGAAGAATGATGATAAGAATTTATTCTTGCTCATTCGGTCATAATAAAGTGAACTAAGTTGAGATATGATCAGATAACCATACACGTCTTCCTGAAATCATGTTGCCAGAATTCTCGCCACACCAGTAAGCTTAGATGCAATAAATGATAGAGTCATAACTAAGGTATACTCCCTAAAATCATATTATCTAGAATCCTCGCCACGCCAACCGGTATGGCTGCGAGAAAATCTAAATTCCATAACTAGGAAAGTATATCCAAAATCAGGCTCTTTGTTTTTGTCATACCGGCTAATATGGCTGCGATAAATTCTAAACTCCATAACTAAAGCAGACGTTTACCTTATCAGGATATATCATAATTTAATCCACAAAATTTATCACGATGTAAGATCAAAGTTAACAACAAAATCTGAAATTAAATTCAACAACGAATTTAAAGAAGAGAAAATAGAAATAAGTGAAAACTGATTTCTAGATAAGACTAGAGTGAGATTAGAGTGAGATCCTCATGGGTCATCCCAAGGGTACAAACTTGGTCAAAATTGACCCACTGAAATACAAACAAGAAGCTAATTATAGCTAACGGTCCTATGCTGTGATGAGTTCTCCTGTGTTACAATCCTAGAAATCCTCTAGGTGTTCTAAATGTTATTCCTAGTGTTATCAAGTTGTCCTAGATCCTAATTGCAGGCATGCTTGGTACAATAACGTAACCAAATAACTTAAGTCTGGACCTGCATGGGCCGCCACTAAAACATGTCACGACTCGTTACCCAAATTGTTGGGCCGGGCCGAGCCATGTCCAGCCTACGCTTGTTAAAGCGTAGTAAGCTGTTCTAAGAATAGACAATAAAGGATCTAAGCTACTAACAATTCTAAAATCACATTTAAATGTTCATCGCAACACAGCATCTATAAGCGAAGGTAAACAAACACAGATTTAATAATACACTTCCAAGTATCTAACTAGAGACAAAGTCCAGTATCCAAATATAAGTACAGACCAAAGTCTAAGTCTCAAAATACATGAAAGATAACTAAGCAAGGTTCCCCGCTGGGGCCTCTTCTGGAGCTAAGGCCAGGTCCATGGTAAGTAGGGCATGTATCCTCAGGACTATCATCTGTAATATTTTTAACAGGTCCAATCAGGACAGGAACGAGTACAACCCATCTAGAAAACCCAAGTAAATGACAGAGAACTCTAAAGCAGTTATAGACAGTTTTATTGATGAGCATGGCAGTTTTATACAGGTAATGATGGCATAGAGAAACAGTAAGATGCAAGAAAAGAAAGGTAACTAAAACAAGAGAAGAATCATGGCAATGAAGACTGTAATAAAAGCTAACTGAACTAGAATAACATGCATGAGTCCAGACAGTACGATATAAGTCTAATGTAATCCCAGTGTGAGTCCAGTCCATATAATCCGATACCAGATGATTTTCGGTACAAGATGGGTCCAACAGTGATCAATGAATCCAGGGTGAGTCCAACTATGATCTAACAGTGTGTTATAAAATACCGAGGTCGACATACAAACGGCTGTAGGTATCAGGCACATCTCTTACGGATCAGGCAAGAGATGGCTATGCTTTCGGTAGATTCCTGTGGAAGATTCCGGATTTGGGGTATGTCTACATGTCTTACTCAATATTTCCCCGCCCAGCAAGTGAATCCAAAATCGACAAAAGAATCGAGATGAGTCTGGCCAATACATGATGATTCCAGAAATAATTTCGGAATGATACCAATGACTCCAGTAATAGAGGCCAGCAAGTAAGGTATGTGTCGATACATGAATCCAGAAATATCTATACGTGTTGATACAGAGAATCACATAGAACTAACTAGAACTGAAATACAGTAATTGACAAATAAATGAGAGAACTATCAGAGAATGTACTCGTCTGATACTCTGAAAAGAGTAGTGTAATATCAGATGTCTGTACCAGGGTCACAATGTCCTAAAATAGAGTAATACAGTTATGACATGTCCAAAATGAAAGTAAACGAAAGAACTAATACAATCTATATGATTTCTAAGCCAATCTAGGTCAAAGTCAACTCTCATCAAACATTTTAGTCAAACTAGTCAAGTGGAGACCTAACATAAAAAGTCTAATGTGGAGTGACACTATCCAAACTAATTTTTCTAGGGCCTTACACTAGTGTAGGGTGAGGTCCAATACTACAATAACTCAAAACAACACAAAACATTGCAAGTCGTAATTATTCAATAAATAAATCAAACTTTATATTGAGTTCCAACAATTTTTGAGATAGACAAAAAGAACAATATTATATAAAATAAAGTACCAAAATGATCCTTGTTAATTGTAGAAATTTATACTAATTTTTCTGGAATTTATAAACCCTCATAAATATTTATTAAAAATCAGCAAACATAAATATACTGAAAATAAGTTCTATTTTCCCATTTTTATAAAATACCAAAAGTACTTATTAAATGCTGAAGAAATTATAAATAATTAGCTAAATTAATATAGTATTTAAATACAATTTTTCCAAGATTTTTACAGAAATTAAAATATATATAAAAATTCAAAAACAGAAAGTAACAATTTATGGAAAAATAATTAATTATAAATTAAGGATAATACATAAGCAAAATCTACAGATGTTGTCGGATGATAAAATAAATATCACCAACGTGTCCAGAACGCTCAAATCAGCTAGGATAGCCTACCCATAAGTCCAATTTAGACACAGGGGCAAAACGGTAATTTCGTGTCAAAATGATGTCCGCCGTAGGACACACTTTGCACCGAAAAACGTGTCGGGATAGAAGTCTACAAAACCTAACAAATTATATGTCCACGAATCCAGAATAATGATACGAACCCAACGGTATGTCCGAAATAGGATTCCGATGTGCCGATCTCAAAATAATACGTTGACGCGACACTTGGTATCCGGTTTGCACGAAAATGCGTGCCGGAGCAAATGTCTTCAAAACTCAGCAAATTATATGTCAACGAATCCAGAATGACGATACGAACTCAACGATATATCCGAAACTGGATTCCGATGAGCCGATCTCAAAGTGACCCGTTGACTCGAAAAGTGGGACCCACTTTGCACCGAAATGCGTGCCAGGGCCCACGTTCTCCAAATCAAGCAAACTTTATATGGAAACATGCCAGAACGACGCCACGAGTCTACTGGTGGTGTCAGAAATTGAATCCGGAGTCCCGGGTTCAAAAATGGAATTTAACAAGTGCAAATTATAGAATTCGGACGGCCAACTTTGGCGTCGAATTCGACCAACCGAACGTGCTTAAAATGAAACGAAATCTAAAGGAGACAGAAAGAGGGTTATACCAGCTGTGCACCGGAACTAACGGCGCGCGAAACGGAGCTGTGACGACGAAGATACGAACCCGCGAAGTTGGCATCACGAAACTGTCCAAAAATAGTTCAATTTAAAACGTCAACTTGGTGGCCAATTTTGAGGTATCAAACGACAAAATTAACGGACAAAAATTGACAGGAGTGAAGATGGATATACAGAGATGGCTATTCGCTGCGACGGGGTGCCATTTCCGAGTTCAAAACTCGCGCGCGCCGACGGGATTCCGTTCAAAACGCACGAATAGCCTATTCAGCGCGTCGGGGAGGACGGCGGTGGTCCAGGGGAGTTCGCCTGGGGTCGCGCGCCGGTGGGGGGGTCGCCGGTGGCCGGTGGCTGGCCGCGGTGGCGCGCGCCATGTGCCTACGCGCGTTTGCATGCGCGTGCATGCACATGCATGCGGCTGCTGCCGCTGGCGCAGCTGCTGCTGCGGCCGACCGGGGCGGCGGCGCAGCGCCGGGCACGGCTGGGGCGGCTGTGCGGCGGTGGCGGTGGCATGTGGTTGTGGCTTGGGTGATGGTGGAGGTGGAGTTGATGATGGTTTTGGTGAATGGTGATGGAGAAGAAGGAGGAGAAGAGAGGAAGATGATGGTGAGGGTGGTGGCTGTGGGTGTGCTCGGCCAGGGGGAGGGGAGTCGGCCATGGAGTGTGGGTGTATAATTGGAGAGGAGAGAGAGAAATATGTATGTGTGTGTTTGTATATAATATATAGAAGAGAGAGATAGATATAGATATTAATTTGAGAGAGAGAGAGAGAGAGAGTAGAGAAAATATGGAGAGGGAGAATAGTAGGTCGGTTCAAGGGGGGTTCGGCTGTGAGCTGGTGTGTGGGGATGGTGAGGTGTGTTTGTAAATAATTGAAGAGAGAGAGAGGTATATATATATATATATATATATATATATATATATATATATATATATATATATATATATATATATATAAGGAATAAAAATGAGATATTTGTAAAAATAGAGAGAGGAAGAGATATTTTCAAAATAGAAAAAATAAGAAAATTATGCGGGGTATTTGGGCAGTCATGAAAGAACAATATGGAGCTTGGATTCGGGTTCGGTCGAGCCGGGTCGGGTCAAAATCGAACCGGGTGCAATAATTAAATTAAAAATAGGGATTTATAATCATGGAAAAATAAATAATATGCGGGGACTCCAATAAATGGGACACAAGCGTCATATGGGTAGTAGGCTTCATGTGGGCCACGTCCATACTTTAGGTCGACTAGGTTGGGTCGATGTCGGGTCCCGAAATTAAATTAGAAAATAAATCAGGTTTCACGGTAGAAAATAAATCAGCCTAAATTGACCCGAAAGTTGTGCGAAGAAAATGGAGCACAAAATAGAGTGTCTGAGTGGGACACGATGGTCATGGGTGGAGAGTGTCTCGAGTAGATCATTTATGAGAAGTTGGTTCTGAGAAAACGACTGGTCTGGTGCTCCTAAATTAAAAGCCACGGCAACGTGTAAACGACGATCAAAAATAAAAGTGGGAATAATTATTGAATGATTAATCGGTCTAAGTTGACCCGAACTTGTGCGATACAAAAATGAGCACAAGGGAACGAGTTCAAGTGGGACACGATATATCAACAGAAAGATAATCTTGCCTACTTCAAAACCCATGAAGAGAGTTTACAGAGATTGGTATCCCTGACGCTCTAGAAGTCAAAGTCATGGAAAGGTACATTAATGATCTAAACAATTAAATAATAATATATTTATCGAAAACAATTCATTCAGAAAAATAAAAATAAACCCTAAAATTCAGGGGGCTTACAACTGTATATGGTTTTCAGAGATATTTGGGACATGTATTTATTTATAGACACTTAGAATTCTGGATTTGTATCTCTGTGATTTCTTCTGTTCTGGATGTCATATTTTATATCATTCTATCTTATTCTGTTCTACCCTAGCTGTGATTGAGATATATTCTGTTATGTCACTCCCATTCGGGGAGTATAACTGTTTATCACCCTTAACTGGTATATATTGTGACCTAGGACAGCGTTCTACCGCCGACACTGCGGCGTAGGCTGGATGTACCCACGTCTCGTGCCCTTACTCTAGGGTACGGATCGTGACAGTTTGATTGGTTTTGCGTCTGGATGAATATTGAGCTTATGAAGCGCAATCTCGCGATTTAGCCCTGGTATGTCTTCATAGCTCTAGGCAAAGATGTCGATATATTCTCTAACGGGTTGTAACAGTGACTCCTGCTCGTCGTCCGTTAGGCTTTTACTGATGAAGATCGGCTTTGAGGAGGATTCATCGCCGAGGTTAACTTATATGACCTCATCTTCAGTTGGAGGGTCTCGTTGTTCGAAGTGCTTCTTCCATTGTGCATCTAACTGTTGGACCCATGGCTCCAATTCAAGAAATTTGGGTAGATCTTTGTCTACTTCCTGAATGTCATTGGATGTCATGTTGACAGACAATGTCTGCCTGAATAAATCTCCAATCTATCATCGAAATCATAAGTGGGTGATTCAGATGAGTGAGAATGCCACTCGCATTCCTCATTGGAGTTTTCGGGCGTTGTTGCTGGTGTAACATAAACTAGACCGTGTCTAGACTTGCTGTAATAATCCCAAGGATTTCCAGCCGGGACTAGCAGCTACAGAGGCGATTGTTGGTCGTTGCCGTAGTTCAGGCCTGTGAGTCTCTATGTCGTAACCCTGTTTTTTGCATGAAGTACTTGGCTCGGGAACTATATAGGTAGAGCGGCAATCTTGCAGCGTCGGGTTCGAGATCGAACTCTTATGGCATGAAAGGTTGAGGACCTTCTTTTTGGCCAAAGATGATTGTGTTGTCACCTTTTCTTCTGACTGAGACTAGGAAGTAGGCACCTCTAATGGGAGTAAGTCGGTTCACGGTATAGACGGTTGTCACCAGTGTGTGCAAGTTAATGCTCAGACCGTGCTCCATAGTATACATCAGATTAAGCTTATTGCGCTCAGGATAGTTCAACGGCAACCTTTTATTGATGAAATAAGGTATCTTGTCTAGAGGAATTACATCATCGGCAGAGGGACTATCAACATGTGCAACCAGATATTTTGTCGGTTCAGCCTCCTCTTTAGCTACCCCCAACGTGACCAGAGGCTGGGGCGATGTCCTAGGCAGCTTGACCACCAAAGGTTCCGCTCGTGGCATCGGCTTGTCTGAGGGTCTCGGATCAACACTTGGCTGTCGGCTCGTCTTGGGGAGGCGGATAACCATCGGCTCGACAAGAGACCTTGCATCTTCCGTTCGCCTTTGATTTGATTTCGGCAATCGAATTACCATCGGCTCCACAAAGGACCTTGTATCTTCCGTTCGCCTTTGATTGGATTTCGGTAATCGGATCACCATCGGCTCCATGATGGGTTTTCGGTCCTAGCTAGACCTCGGGAGTCGGATGACCATCGGTTCCAACTGTGCTGTTGGGGCGAGGGAACCTGTCACGACCCGCACCCAGTGTAGGGGCACGAGAAGTGGGTACGTCCAGCCTACACCGCAGTGTCGGCGGTCGAACGCTGTTCTAGGTCACTATCTAATCAACAACTCACACAATTATATAATATACTTGTCACAATCTCAACTCCGAATGGAGGATAGGTATAAGATACGATAATACTCAATCACAATCTAGGCATGATAAGATAACATAGGAGTTTAACAACTATATATAAAACTCAAAAGAACAACAACTTAAATAAACTCCCAAATCTCAACAATCTCAAAACACCACTTATTACAAAATCCTCTAGGCTAGCTGTGAATCTCCAGGTTACCTGTAATATTTTCAACAGGTCCAGTCAGAACAGGAACGAGCATAAAATCTCAATAGTTCATATTAAGACAAGAATATAAAGCATGCAATAGAGTAAAATACATGAAACACTGAAAGAAAGTACATGTAGTAAAAGAGAGAGAACTAAAATATAAATAGCTACTATAAGTAGAGAACTATTAGTGACTAGTGATGTAGAGTACAAGATAGACATTTGAACGGCTTGAATTTGCACATAATTACACTAAGAGTTTGCACATGATTACACTACTTTGGAATTGTTTACATAACTATTTATACTTCTCCGTACCCCAATCAATACACAAGGATAAAGACAAGTTATGTTATTGTACAATATTTCACATGAGGGCCCATAAATGGGTGCACACGAAGTTACACATGAGGGTTCTGTGAACATGATAGTACATGAATCACAAGAGTATACATGAATAGTGAAAGCACAGGAGTACATGATGAAAGTGAAACGCACATGACATGATGTAACCGATGTTCCCGAGGGTGATAACATCTCAATGTAAAGATCCATATAGTTCCAATCCGTGTCAACAATATAACAGCATCAAGTAAAGTAATCTAGAGAAAGAATATAAATCCTAACAAGTTTGAAATGATCAGAGAATGTACTCGTCTGATACCCTGAACATCTGATATAAAAAGATGGCCAACTGGAGTCACAGAGTCCTAGTTAGTGCAAGATAGGTTATAAAGAGTTCAATTTATATGGTAATTAAAATTATAATGCAATCTACATGAGCCTAAGTCAATCTAGGTCAAATTCAACTCTTGGTCAACTCTGGTCACCTAGTCTAGTCAAACTAGGACAACTAGTCTAATGTGGTCAAACTAGTCTTGGTTAGTCAATTCTAGGTCTAAACAAGTCTACGGCCTAAACAATCAAGTATACTAGTACCATTGCTATCTAACAAATAGCCTAAATCAGGGCACATAGCTAAACCACATAGCTAACAAGGCACACAAATTTAGTTATATAATATACATTACATATATATCACATATATCCTTACCCATATAGTACCACCATAACACATACATATAGATATCAAGTATATACATATCCTCACTATGAACCATAACCTATACTCTCATAATATATATAGATACTATATAACCTAAAAATATATATACCTATCTATATAACCCTTCAACAATCTAACATCAAATACTCAAACTCAAACACTTAGACACTAACCCACTAACACTAGGATACCATATCAACCTTGGTCATATTGACATCACAAAACCAATACCTTAGTTATAAGGTAAACTAATCATTTACCTTGAAGATAAAGGTAATTCATATTTATATTAAGATACTAACTTGGTATCATGAGATACCAAGATATCCCTCAAATATCTAATTAACTAACTATCTAATGTACTAACATGACATCTTAACTAATATCTAACATATGACCTATAGAGACTAACTTGCTAACATACCAATATCTAGAACTAATATAACCTACTAACATATCAATATCTAATATACTAGATATCTAACATCAAACTATCTAACAACATATGAAATATCTAACAAAATACTAACCTCTACTATCTAACTAACACTCATACTAACAAATATAACTTACAGTAACATATTCTCTAATATATCTTACCTTCTACTAACCAACATCTAACAAACATACTAACATATATTACCTAACAATAATATATATATATATATATATATATATATATATATATATATATATATATATACTCGACAACCTATGATACTTACATTCATTTAATATCCATACTACATAGGCTCATAGGTTACAAAAATGTCTATATCGTATAGTCACTCTTCTACTTAAAATCAATACTGTACCAATTAGGCATTCACTAAATTCAAGGAATATAGGTCGTAGCCCTTCGTGTTAGCTTTCCGAAACTTCAAATGTATCACATTTTTGTGTCCGAAAGCTTCCGAAATCGGGAAAATACCGAAACGTATTTGTCTTTCGGACAGCTGACACTCAAATAGTATTACAGAAAGTTTTAGGACGATTTTGGCTTAATAAAAGATATATCTGGAAAGTTAACTTCGATACGGTTCTTGTAAAAAAAAATGAAAGATTAGTCGGAGTTCTAAGCTAAAAGTTATGGAATTGATAAGTTACTATACTTACTAAAAACGTGGATGAATATTATAACGAATTTGGGTTATTTTGGACAAAAGAAACACATGTAGGCTAAGATACTTGGATATCAACATAGGTATCCAAATAAAACTTATTATAACCATCCTAACTAAGATCAATCCACTCTCTAACCATTCTAAAACTGAATTTAAAACACAATTAATCCTATTAGGCAATAAATCAAATACATGGGGTGTCCTAATTTGGGATCTATCAAGTAGGACATAAAACACATATCTAAAATCCTCAAGAGAGCTCCAAATGTCCTCAATCTTGAATCTAAAGGGGGTACATGTATGAAGGTGGATCCTATGGATTCAAAACTAACTAATATGCATAGAAAATCAATTTAGAAGGTTGATTTTACCTATTGGGAGTGGAATCCCAATGATACTCTCATGGACACAGCTCCGACGCGAAGATCTTCCAAAAAGGACAATCCTCCTTGCACTTTGCTCCAAATCTTTGCTAGCACCCTCCCTTGGTAGTATGAGAAGGTTGGATGGAAGTTTTGGTGGAGGGATGTAAGTATTTTGAGATCAAATCAAAGAGGGAAGCTCTCTAATTTGGGGAAGAACACTTTGTGAAGGAAAGGAGACAAGATGGAATGAAATGAAAGGAAAGGAAAGGAGGCTAACCTACCTATAGTGGCTTCCATTAAACCCGATTTGGGCCTTAGGAGAAAGCCCAATAAGGCCTCAACTAGTCATCTTGGTTAATTTTTAGTTACGTTCAAGTTTGGGAACAAAAGGGTTAAATTTAAGCCTCTAACTTAACCAATCTAACAAGTGGGATAAGTCTAAACTTACTAACTTAATTAGTGGGGTTTGTGGGTGATGACTAACTAATTTTGGGATCCTGTCTACAGTCTATGCTACCCGGGTCACAAACACAAGTCGGAACGAAATGAAACTCAAACCCGACTAAACAAATCCCGTAAAATCAATATCAAATATAAAAATTCCCAAAATATTAAAATATGAAAATGACCAAAATCACAATACATCAATTTAAATATTATTAAAATAATCTAAAATTTACCAATTAATCAAAATTCTAAATAATTCAAAAGTTCCAAAATGGCCAAAATACCATTAGCCTAAAAGTTGTAATTAGTCATTCTAATCACATGGTTAGGTCCCCATGGTCATAGTTAGTCTCTAGGCGCAACAGTTCTAGGGTTCACTAGCTAACACATCAAAATTATAATTCACCAATTATAAATAGTATTAAATTAATTAAAAATCCCCATAAATCATAAATCCTATTATTAATAATAAACTTTTACAAAGGTTCAAAATTACCCTCATTTTAGAAAAGTGGGTGTTACAAGTCTGCCCTCCTTAGAAGAATTTCGTCCTCGAAATTAAGAGTGGTCGTACTCCTTCTAGGTCAAACCCCCAACAATCAAGGTCGAAGCTTCTACCTAGCAGCACACAAGGTTAACAAGTAAAATATGGGTAGTAGGCTTAAAATAGGTCATATCCTAAATTTGGGCCGGTAGGTTTGGGTCGTAAAAGTGTTCCCAATTCGATTCAAAAATAGAAGTGACTTCGTAGTGTAAATCAAGATGGGGTCTTGTGTCAGGAAAGTCGTATGATAATGATAAAGCACAAGATAGCGAATCCGAGAAGGACACGAAGGTCATGGGTGTAGGGTGTCATGTATAGGTCATGCATGTGAAGTTGGTTTTAAGAAAACAACTAATCTTGTGATCCTAAATTAAAAGTCATGGCAATGTGCATATGATAATCATAATTAAAGTGGGAATGATCAAATGGCCTAAATTGGACCGAAAGCTGCGATGCAAAAGTAGTACAAGGGAACAAGTTTGAGCGGGACATAATATATCAAATTGAAGATAATCTTGTCTACTACTAACTTATGAAGAAAGTTTTCAAAGATTTACATCTATGATGTTCCAGAAATCAAAGTCACAGAAATAATATTCGTCTACCTAGAATACTTTCTCTAGGGTTTCCATCTAGCCATTCTAGTCAAACTACAGCACAAAACAATCATAAGGTATTAAAACATACAAGCAACGTGTGGTGTATCAATTATCTCAAAAGACATGCTACGGTCTAGACTAAAAATCTGGGTACTTCTGAGGTTCTAGGTGGAACTGGATACTGCTCCCTCAAGATCTCAGCCTGAACACTCTGTCTCTAACACATCCCAGAGAAGTCCGAATATCTGAGCTCCATTAGGAAACAACTCTCTCGAGAATATGGTATGGGGTACCACTATAGAAGGCAGAGGAAGACTTTCAGTCTCAGGCGAAGCTACAGCTACAGTCAAGGACAGGCTCTGGTCATGGGTGCCCTACTAGAAAGGATAAGGAAAATAATAAATCATCAAGGTTGTAAGGTAGACTAATATCCTATATGAAAACTGGTAGGTATTATAAATAACAAATAAATCATCTACAATGGATTATTATTCTAATACCAATGCTAACTATCATCACTAGGGTACAGACACTCTATAAGTCATCATATCATTATACTATAAAAAGAACTACATATGAATAAGCTCTACAAAAACTAAAATATCCCTACTCTTAAGTTATTTGATGGTGGAATACAATTTTATAACAACAGAAGGGTACAATAGAGATGATATGTTTAAAAACCTTCTCAAGATACAATCTGATAATCATATGCATCTGTCCAAAATCATGTTACCCAGTGTAGAAGCATGGAAAATATTAGAATAATGATCCATGCGGCTCGGAGTAAGAAGCTTATGCGGCTCACACAGGAGCGGCCCTATGCGGTTCAAAGAAGACTCTCAATCGCATGCGGCTCGGGAGCGTATGCGGTTCAGCAAGGCATATGCGGCTCGATGGATGCCATGTGTGATCCTTCCCTACAGCTGGTCGTTTGGGGGTGGCCTCATTTAATGCTCTGACACGACTTGGCGACTGTGACTGCTCTGACATAAAGTGTCATAATGGCTCTGCCATAATGACAGACTTTTCGGGAAAGGAAGAAGATCTCTGACCCGAACCGTCAGGAATCCTAGGTTGCCACGTGGCAACTCTCTTGCGGCTTAAATGGAAAACAGCTCCATGCGGCTCACGAAGAAGTCACTCTATATGGTTAGCAGAAATCAGCCATATGCGGCCCACCGAGAGCTCAATCCCTGCGACTCAATACAATGCTAGCTCATGCGGCTCGCAAAGACTATGCATATGCGGCTCACGGAAGGTTCGTCCCCTGCGGCTCGATGAGGCATTGTCTCATGCGGCTCAGGAAGAGTATCTCTCTGCGGTTCGAGGATAGTCAATCCTATGCGGCTCTGACAGGACTCACAATTAAGACACGTGGCATGGGATCAATAAGAGATTTAACCGAATCTCAACAAATATATTTGACATCATCGTCATAATTACTGAGATCAGGGCATATCATTTATCATCAAGCTAATGGGACACGTGGCGAGCAATCAGACATTAGCATAATCAATCACGAGGATTTAAAGCAGCTAGCATTAATTGCTCATGAGATACAATGCTATCCGCATTAATGGCCGAGATTCACTATAATCAGGATCAAGGGTTCAGATAGAATGAAGGAGCGCCGACATTCCAAACAGATAATCATTAGCAAACCCTAATGATCACCCCCCCACTCTTATAAATAGCCAGCATCATTCCCTTGAAAAAAAAAGAAGAGAGAGAGAGGTCGGCACCAAAAGAAATAAGAAGAGAGAGATCTACACAGAGAGAGCTCCCCCTTCCTTCTTGAAAATCACAGAAAGAGAGAGAGAAGCCAGGAGAGCAATCCGAGGAGAGTAAGAAGAGCGTTTCTTCATCAACGTCGAGCAGATCTTCCCCGAGCCAAGACTGCATACTGATCGTCCAAGGAGTAAGGCAGAGCGGCCGTCGATTTCCCGAGCCTCTATCATCACCCCCCAGAATCAAAAATAAACAATCGTACTTAGTCTGCTGTACCTAGGTTTTCGTCCCTAGGCTTTCTTTGTACGAGCGAGTTTGTATTGTGAGTCTAAGTTCAGTCCTCCGATAATTGTTCTGTTCTTTTACAATCAATAGCAAACACGATGGCGACTCTGCTGGGGACTAACTTCTCCACGGCTGAGGAGTTGGTGACGCAATCAGATGCAGCCAAACTTGGCTCCACACAAAAGAAGATGGTCGTCCGCTTCGACCAACAGGCGTTCGAGGAGATGCTCTCTGAAGGCAGCGCTGGCCCGGTCCAGAAGCGCACCCGCACCACGAAGGCTCGCAAAGAATGGAGATCGAAGTCATTTGCTCCTCCTCAAGCCCTCGATGGGATGCCCTCTGTTGCTCAAAACGGCGAGAAGAATTCTCCTGCGGTCCCACTTCAGATCGTAGACAACTCTGCTATCCCCAAGTCCGGCAGAAGAAAACATTATGATGCTGGACTCGCAGGGACAAAGAGGGACTCTACGCGGACCGAACCGCAGAAGAGTATTAGCCGCAAGGAGAAAGCCCATGCGGCTACATCCGCCAACCGCAAGGAGAAAGCTCATGCGGCTACATCCGCCAACCGCATGAAGAAAACTCATGCGGCTCCTTCTGTCAGCCGCATAACTTATGCGACTACAGTTTCCGACAGCATGGATGAGACTCATACGGCCAGTAAAGTCAATCGTTTGCAGAAAACCCATGCGGCCACAGATGCCAACCGCATGCGGCCAGCCTGCACGGTCGTGACCCCTAGCCGCATAAGAACTCGTCCGACGACAGGAGACAACCGCATGCAGACAGCCCGCACGATTTTCGCTCCCAGCCGCATAGCATCTGCTCCATGCTCCTCTCGATCAGTTTTCGACCGTCTCTCGTACGGTCCGAACCCTGATGACTCTCTGGATGATAAGCCAGACTCTGTGATGCTCAACTTGGACTCTTTCTATTATGCACCCACAAGTGCTAGAAAGAAGAAGTCTAGGGCAGCGCGGGCTCATCAAGCCCAGACAGCTGCCCCAACCTCTGACTATCAGGGCGTCCCACTGATTATCACGCGGGCCTCTGATGGAGAGTTGTACAGAACCGCTCAAGTCCAATCCCCGACGGCGAACGGACAGAGTGGTTCCTCTGACTTGCGTGAGGCGATCCTCCACAAACGCAAGGAAAGAGAAGGGGCCTCGGCGAGCAAAGAATCCTCACATGGACGTCACTGCACCCAGATCATCGTCAACTGCTGCTGCAACAATGCGGCAGTGGCGGAAGATCATCCGTCCGTCTTCCACAGACTACAGCACCCGAACTCAGAAGATGAGGCACCTCCTGTTGTCTCCTGCAATTCCGCTCAGAAGGTCCCCGTCGAGGGGAGAGGAAAGAAGACAAGCATCTCCAGTCCAAAGATATCAGCCACTACAGCTAAGAAACTGTCGGCTAAACGGTTGCCCTCTACCGGAGTATACCAACACACCCGTTCGAAGACAAAATCTGCTGCAACAGGAGACTCATCGTCCCCGACCCTGGGGGTCGTAGGAGCTGGGGGTAGTACTCCTCCGAACGTCCACAATAATCCAACGTTTCAAGAAGACGAACCCCGAGAAACAACCCTCCCATCGGGTACAACAGATGCTGATGTCCCCGAGGACATCCATGATTCTCGAGATGAAGCAAGCTCCGAAGCTGGGGGTAGTGTTCCTTCCGAGTCCGAACCTGAAGAGAACATCCCCACATATCCAGATGATTTCTCGATGCATGGGTACGACTCGGAGGGTACATCCTCCACTACTCCCTCCGTCACTCCTCATGTGAAGACGGTATTCATGACAGACAGCAATCAAGGCGGTTCCAGCGATCGCCAGCGCATCGACATGTTGGAGGCCATATTGCATGCCTTGGTCAAGTCTGTAGACGAGATCAAAGCAGCACTTCCTACTCTGCAGGGAGTGACATCTGGCCAGACAAGCACGGGTCCCGCAATCAATGTAGATTCAAATTCGGCGGCACCAAACCAGGGCAATAATCCTCCCGAGATAACGGCCCCTACCGCGACAGATGAGGCCCGAGAAGTAAGAAGAGAGGTTCAGGAGCTCCGAGCAATGTTCTACGCCCGAGAAAATTCTTAAGACCTCAGAATACGGCAACCATATCCTGCTGAATGGAGGGATGTTCCCTTTTCGCCAAGATATAAGCCGTTGAATATCAACCCATATGATGGCAAGACTTCAGCAAGTCGATACATCACTTACTTTGAGGTCACTACCGACCATCTGCCCCATGATGACGCTATCCTCACGCGGTTATTCATTGGGGCACTGGAAGGAGTCGCCTTCGATTGGTACCGCAACCTGCCAGACAATTGCATCCACTCCTTCGCTGGCTTCAAACGCTTGTTCTTGGAGAGGTTCTATGAGGTAGGACAGGACGTGACGATGTCTACCCTCATAGACGTCGTTCAAGGAGAGAAAGAACTGACGAGAAATTATATTGAGCGGTTTCGTCAAACCGCAATGAAGTTACCATCTGGCAACCCGGACTCTTCTTTGATTGAAATTTGCCAAAAGAGACTACTTCCAACAATTAGTCTCTGGATGGGCGAAAGTCAGTTTAAGGATTGGAAGGCTTTTATCATCAGTGCTACAAGTGCTGAAGAACGATTGAAGAAGGCTCGCCAACTAGGGTTGCATATCTCCGAGGGAGAGAACAAGAGCAAGCGTCCCAACACCAGCAACGACAATGGGGGTAGCCCCTCCAACAACCGGGACAACAAAGGCAAGCAGGCTATGGTGACCGATACAGCCCAGAAGCCCGAGCCACAGCCAGCAGACAAACAATGGCCTCAAATCACTTATTCCTTTGAAGATGGTCACGTCAAGCCTATCTTGGACATGCTTATACAAGAAGATAGGATTCAGCTTCCTCCACCAAGACGGGAGCCTCGGCCGGCTGATTTGGAGAACCCAAAGTTCTGCCATTACCATCGCTACGTCCACCATGCTACACACGACTACTATCAACTGAAACGGTATATCCAAAACCTCATCGATTCGAACGCCCTGGCCATCGATTTCGAAGAGGTAACCGTGGCAGCCAACATGGTATCCGTACAATTCGGCTGCTTCCCTCCAACAGAGACTCAGGACGGGGTTATACCCATCCCTCTGGCAACAATGGAGATTGCTAATCTGCCGCCTGCTCGCGATCAAGCCGCTGGTCTAATACCCCTCACCACATCACGAGGGGAAATCATGTGGGTCCATCCGGACCTAGTCCACGAGGTAACTCAACCCTCTCCACCTTCTAAAAGGAAAAGTGAAAAAGTCAGATCCTGCCGTACTGCCTCGACGGAAGAAGAGGAAGTTTCGGCCGTCACTACTCGATCCGGAACACAAGCCCAACCGGTGACCGAAAGCGCGACTGATGATCTTCCGCCCACTACCAATGATGCTCCGGGACCGGCTCAGCCTTCGACGACCGACAAGCCTAGGCCGAAGGAGACTCGCTTCGACAAGTCCCTCCGGAAGGAGACACCTCAGGGGCTGGAGAGGCCCTACAACTTCGACATCTTAGCGCAATTAGCTAATACCCCGGCCAAATTGTCTTTATATGAACTCCTCAGACTCTCAAAGGATGTTCGCACGAGGCGCTCCAAAATGTCGACGCATACTTGGCTCAGGTCAACCTCACGGGAGATAACCAACCTGCAGAGCTCCAAGATAGTGCGTGTACGGGAGCAATGCCCAATATCGTCTTCTCTCCGCAAGATATGCTCATCAAAACTAACCTGCATGATCGCCCGCTATACTACACTGGATACATCGGAGACGTAAAGGTGGACCGAATGCACATTGATCCTGGGTCCTCTATAAGCATCATTCCGAAGGGTCTGCTACATCATCTTCGCATTCCGATGCATCGCCTGACACCTACAAGCACCGCCATTAGCGGTTTCAATTCGGACAGGAGCTACCCAAAAGGGAAGATCCGTTTGAAGTGTCAGATCGGCGATCTCCAATCAGAAGTCACCTGTTATGTCATAGATGCCGACACTTCTTACAATATCCTTCTGGGACGACCTTGGATACACGATTACATGATCGTACCTTCCACACTACACCAGTGCTTCAAATATGTCGATAAGCACGGCTTCGTGAGGACAGAGTTCGCCGATATCGATCCCTTCAAGGGGGTCGAATCTTATTACTCAGACTCCTGTCTATACGAAAAATCAAAGAAGCATCTGGTCGAAGAAGATGTGCAAACTCACAACAAGACGACTACAAGATCAGAAGAACCTCTAACGATCCACCTTCAGGCTCACAAACCGGGCAATTCCGCACCCCTTACGGCCACTCTGCGTAAGGACGCAATCAGTCTCTCCGCACAAGAAGAACAGATGAGAATCCGGCTGCCAAAGTCCGGCCAAGCACCGAGACCCATAACAGGGCCACTTACCATCAGACTACCGAGAGTCGGTCAGCTCCAAACGGAGAAGCCCAATCCCTCCGACACACCGCTCACAATACGCCTTCCCAAGAAGGTTCTTCACCCCGATGCGAGGTCTGACACTTCTAGCGAACCAGCCACCCCTCGCCTCACATCAAGTACCAAACTGGGGGTTGCTAGTTTACCAACAACTCTACGATCTGCTCCGCCAGTTGAGCCTCTGAAGATCAAGCTGACTAGGTCGTCCTTCCAGTCTTCATTTATACAGGGGGTGGCCGAAGAAGAACCAAAATTGGCCAAGTATGTGGCTGCCCACTCCGATACCCCCTCCGCAGATGATGTAATCCCTCTAGAAAAGATACCTTACTTCATCAATAAAGGGTTATCTTTGAACTACACCGAGCTCAATAAGCTATGTACAATGTACGCTATGGAACACAGTATAGGCACTCACCTACATACACAGGTGACAAACGTGTACACCGCCATCCGACTTACTCCAGTAGAAGACACTTACTGAATAGTCGAGGGAGGGGACCACCCGATCATCTTCGGCCGAACGAACAACCCACATCCCCCCGCTATGGAAGAAGTCGACTTCGGGTCAGATGCCGGAAGACTGCCTCTGTATCTCTATAGCCCTCAATCCAAATATCTCATGCAAAAATAGGGATATGATCTAGAGACAACGCCAGGACTGAACTACGGCACTGGACGACGATTACCTTTGAAGACGCCAGCCCCGGCGGGCAAAGCACGGAACTACTATAACAAAACCCGATACGGTTTAGGGTATGTAACGCCTACTACGACCCCTGAAAGCTCAGATGAAGAATGCGACTGGCAGTCACATTCAACCGGATCACCGACTTCCGACTCAGATACCAGCATCGGAGATGTGTTCAGACAAATCATGTCAGTCAACATGGCGTTCGCTGACACTTACGAGGAAGACAAAGACATCCCCGAAATCCTTGAGCTAGAACCATGGGCCCAGCAATTAGACGCGCAATGGGAAAAATGGTTCGAACTGAGAGAACCTCCTACTGAAGATGAGGTCATACAAGTGGATCTCGGCAGCAAATCTTCTCCAAAACCGATCTTTATCAGTAAAAGCCTGACAAACGAAGAACGAGAATCACTGCTGAAACTCGTCAGAGAATATATCGACGTGTTCGCGTGGAGTTACGAGGACATGCCGGGGCTAGACCCCGATATCGCTCTTCACAAACTCAACATACGGCCAGATGCAAAGCCAGTCAAACAGCAACAACGACGCTTCCGCCCAGGCATCATGGACGCAATTGAAGCCGAAGTCAACAAGCTAATAGCCAGCGGCTTCATTCGTGAAGAGCAACATCCTGACTGGGTCGCCAACATAGTGCCGGTCCTTAAAAAAATGGGAAGATCCGAATCTGCATCGACTTCCGTAATCTGAATGAGGCATGTCCGAAGGACGAGTTTTCCCTCCCCATCACAGATATCATGATCGACAACACATGCGATTTTGAACGTATGTCATTCATGGATGGATTCTCGGGGTACAATCAAATCAAGATGTCTCTCGACGACGAAAAGCACACATCATTTCGAACGCCGATTGGTACATACTGCTACACAGTCATGCCATTCGGTCTAAAGAATGCTGGCGCTACATATCAGCGGGCCATGAGTATCATTTTCCGAGAACATTTACACAAAATAGTAGAATGCTATGTCGACGACATCGCCGTCAAGAGTCGCCATAAGAAAGATCATCTGCAAGACCCGAGAACGGTATTCGACCTGATGAGAGCCCACAACCTGAAGATGAACCCTACGAAATCATTCTTGGGCGTATCCAGCGGGAAATTCTTAGGCTTCATCATCACGGCACGGGGCATCCATGTAGACCCTGAGAAGACGAAGGCAATCATGGAGATGGGTCCCCCGAAAAATCTCTGCGAACTCAGAGGCCTCCAAGGGAGGCTAGCTTACATCAGGAGGTTCATTTCCAACCTCTCCGGGCGATGCCGACCGTTCACACACCTCATGAAGAAGGGAGTCTCATTCGTATGGGACGAGGAATGCCAGCGTGCTTTCGACGACATCAAAGAATATTTGTCGAATCCCCCAGTCCTGGTGGCCCCGGTCCCCGGAAAACCATTCCTGCTCTACGTACGAGCGATGGAACACTCCCTTGGTGCCCTGCTAGCATAAAATAACGATGCAGGCCACGAGCAGGCCATATATTATCTCAGCCGAATGATGATCGGGCCAGAACATCGATACACCGCCGTAGAGAAGGAGTATCTCGCCCTGGTATTCGCTATTCAAAAGACGCGGCACTATGTCACAGGACAAACCATACATGTGATCTCGCGAGTCAACCCCCTCAGAGTCCTCATGACTAAACCAGGGGCCCTCAGCTCTCGCCTCGCCACATGGGCAATATTGCTGTCCCCCTATCATATGATTTTCGTCCCGCAAAAGGCTGTTAAGGGTCAAGCCCTAGCAGACTTTTTGGCAGCCCACCCAGGATCGGAGTCATCCAGAATCTATGAAGAGATCCCAGACGAGGTCGCCGATTCAAATACAGCCACCCACGATAACATATGGCGAATGTTCTTCGATGGCGCCTCAAGGACCGGACCCAAGGGAAACATCGTCGTCGGGGTCGGAGTGGTATTAATTTCTCCTACTGGGCTGGTGATCAATCGCACCTACTCCCTCACGGAACCCTGCTCCAACAATGTGGCCGAATATAACGCTCTGGTCATTGGCCTCCAACTTGCAAAAGAGCTGGGGGTAGAATACCTTGAAGCATACGGCGACTCCCAACTAATCGTCAATCAGATCAGGGGATCGTACGAGGTTCGCCATGAAGACATGATCCCCTACCATCAAATTGCGATCAACATTATCTCATCATTCGAGGGATTCTTCATCGAACACGTCCCCAGACTCCAAAATATCGAAGCCGATGCCCTAGCAGGCCTTGTCGCTTCCTTAGCAGTGCCGAACCAAGCTCATCATTCGGTTGACGTAATAGGCCACGAACTGGTCTGTCCCAAGAACAACGTTCAAGCCATGGCAAGTTATTCCGCCCAGACGGTCGACGATACACCGGACTGGAGACAGCCGTTCATCGACTTCGTCGTATACGACATCCTCCCAGAGAATCCAAAGAAAGCTACCTCTATCAGACGGCGCTCTCTCAGATTCTTCTACGATACAGAGACGAAAATGTTGTATCGCCGCTCCTACGATGGATTATTGCTCTGGTGCTTGTCGAACGCGGAAGCTACAGAAGCTGTACGAGAAGCTCACGACGGTGTCTGTGGGGCCCATCAACCCGGCCCTAAGCTACAGGACCGCCTTCGCCGGATGGGCTACTACTGGCCCACAATGGTGGCAGATGCGATAGATTATGCCATAAAATGCAAGGCCTGCCAAGTCCACGCGGATTTCATTCATCAACCATCCGAGTTTCTGCATCCAACGGTGGCATCCTGGCCATTCGAAGCATGGGGAATGGATATCATTGGTCCAATCACCCCACCTTCCTCCCGAGGACACCGCTTCATACTTGCGATCACTGATTATTTCTCCAAATGGGCGGAGGCTGTCCCACTCGCAGAAGTTAAAACTTCAAACGTGATCAGCTTCCTTAAGCATCACGTTATCTACCGCTTCGGACTACCACGAAGAATCATCCATGATAATGGTCCACAGTTTATAAGCCATGCATTCTACCGATTCTGCGATAAGCACCGCATTCAGAATGTCGCTTCGACACCATACAACCCGGCAGCAAACGGGTTGGCAGAGGCATTCAACAAAACAATCATCAAACTCCTCAAGAAGTTCGTCTCCTCCAATAAACACGACTGGAACGAGAAGCTCGGCGAGTGCTTATGGGCTTATCGCACCACGGTTCGAACAGCCACCGGGAATACACCATTCTCTCTGGTGTACGGGAGCGAGGCAGTCCTCCCTTTGGAGACTCAGATCCCCTCACTCCGCGTCGCCCTCACTTATCAATTAACGACGGATGATAACTACCGACGACGACTACAAGAGTTGGAGGCTTTAGATAAAAAGTGCCTCCTAGCTCAGCAAAGGATCGAGCTATACCAAGCACGCATCTCAGGAGCCTTCAACAAAAAAGTTAAAATCAGAACATTCTAAGTGGGTGATCTTGTTCTGGCAGTCCGGAGACCGATGGTCATGACTCACAAGACCACCGGTAAGTTCCAGCCAAAATGGGAAGGTCTATTTGTCATCGAGACCGTGTTCTCCAACGGCGCCTACCGCCTCGCTAAGCCGAACGGAGATTTGCTCATGTTGCCCGTCAACGGCAAGTTCCTGAAGAAATACTATGTTTGAACATCATTCTCCAGATTATCGAGTCATGTACTCCTTTAGTACCACTGAACTCTCATCCATCATTCTCCAGATTATCGAGTCATGTACCCCTTTAGTACCACTGAACTCTCATCCACCCTATTTCAGATTATCGAGTCATGCATCCGCTGGTGCCGCTGTACTCTCACTCCCTCAATAGTCCAAATTACCAAGTTATGTACCAGCTGGTGCCTCTGAACTTATATTTCGGTCACTCTTTCAGATAGTAAGTCAAGTATGATTATACCTCTGAACTTTCTTCCTGGCAGAGATCCTCCCTCAGGATTCACTACCCGCACTCCCAGTGCACAAAAAGGGTAGTCGATCCACCAATTTTCGAAACGACCATGTCCTCATTACCTCTGAGTCGTCTTCACTTCCACCAAAAACAAACCGCCCCCTCGCATAGAACTTCCACGTTCTCCTACCTCTGAGTCGTTCTATGTACCCAATCTTCATTGAGCCCACTCCTGCCATGTCCTCACTACCTCTGAGTGGGAAGGCTCCGCCGAAGAAATCGTCATATTTGCCATGTCCATATTACCTCTGAGCAAGTATGTCGATCCCCTTTTAACCTGTTATCTGTACTCACAACTGGAGTACGACAAGGATAATAGGTCCACAAATGTCCTCTGTTGACCACAAATGTCCTCTGTTGACCACAAATGTCCTCTGTTGACCACAAATGTCCTCTGTTGACCACAAATAGCTTCCGTAAAGTCTCTCCTGCCATGTTCTCATTACCGCTGAGTAGCAAGATTTTACGATAAAACCTTCATGTTTGCCATGTCATCATAACCTCTGAGCAAATGTGATTGGTTTCCTTTCATCCCATTATCCGTATCCTGAACTAGGGTACGCCAAGGATAATAGGCCCATAAATATCCCTTGCTAAGCTTCTTAGCATAAATCCACCATCTTACCATGCCCCGGGAGCCCAGCTGCTCTACGGCATTCCTTCCCCCAGTACCGAGAACATCCATGACCATTTTGCCGTGGCTGTCCCGGACATCCTAATCAAACTTGTTATCCGTACCTAAAACCAAGGTACGCCTAGGGTAACAGGTCCACAAATAATCCCCGAGTAAGTCCGGTTACATAAACACCGCAAGCACAAGAAAGAAAAGATGAGTTGAAACATGCTCATTTATTCAAATATCAAAGGGCTACATCAGCGGGGATCACATCCCTTACAAAAATTAAAAGAGAAAAGAAAAAAAAGAAGACAGAGGACGGATCACTGCTCTGGAGCACATAACGCCATGAGACGGTCCTTTATCAAGGCAACCGACCGCTCAAGCCTCTGTTTGGCTCGACGCTCCGCCTCCTGGTTCAGCACCGCCGCATCCTCCAGATGAGCATGGGCTTGCCAGTTGTCCTCAAACTTCTTGAAGGCCCGCTCCAGGTTGACAGAAGATCGGGAAACCCTCTCGGCCTCCCGAGCAATCGACTCCTGTTCTGCATGAGCAGCCTCCCGCTCTGACTCTAAGAAGGCCAACTCCTTCTGGAGTGCGAGAATCCGCTCCTTCGTGTCAGCTATTCCACGAAAGGCAGATTCTTCCCGGGCCCTACAAGCCTGACTCCGACGACCCAGTCGGTCATAGGAGACGGAGAACTTGTCAAGATCCCCCTGCACAGCCGGCCCGACAGTTTCTCGAGCGAGCTTGATCCTGTCCCGAACAGCAACCAGGAAGCCCCGCTCTCGTTCGATCGCAGCAGGCAAACCAGCCTGCCGTACTGCCAGCAGTTGGGTCACAAGCTGGTCAGCCTCTGTCAGCTTAGGCTCCAGGAACGCGGCTAACCCCACCCCGCCGGGAAGACCCTTCAGAGTGTCGATTTGACCCCGAGCGCCCCGCAGAGACAGAGAAAAAGGGATCCCCCGTTCCACGGCAGCGTTTACATCCCTCCCTAAGTGGCGATAGAAACTGTCAACCACATCCTGCGTCACCTCGTTCAGAGCCTCCGAGGAAACCGATGTCAACAGGAGTGTGGCTGGTAGCACGGAAGAAGACGCGACGGAATCTGCCGCTCCTGCCACAAGAGAAACCAACTCCGCACGGAAAGACGCTTGAACATCGGTCAATTCCTCTTCAGCGGCCCGCAGAATTTGGATGCTCGGCAGGTTCGAGAAGTCAATCTCCGGAGCCGTATAAACAGCCGAAGACGAGGCCGGGGCCAACACCAACTCCATCCCCATCTGCCCAGAGCTGGCAGGATGTCCCTCAACATGCGATGACGAAGGGGAGGAAACGCTCCTTTCCCCCAGATCACGGTAGACCGGGCCTTCCCCAAGAATATCAGCGACATGAGATAAAGGGTCAGGACCTGCACGGCCAAGGCAACCATGAATCGACTTGACCTGAAGGATATGCTGATAGAGCAAATAAGCCCCCTCGGTGGTCAATATGTGGCTCAGCTTACCAGTGGAGGAATGTGGAGGCTGAGGTTCGCCTACAGCCATCACAACCTCTTCACCAACAGCCTCCGAGTCAGGAATAAAAGACTCATTCGCCCTTGCATCCTCGGGAGGGGATGCACCGAGGATGGCGTCATCTCGCTGAAGTTCAAAAATCTCGGAGACGGGCCCAAAGAAACTTTCGTCACCCCGGGCTGGGGCCTCAGCAGCTTGGGAGTCCTTAGCCGCCGCTGAGAGAGCCCCCACAGAAAGGACCGCGACACACATGTCGCTAATCAAAGCGGCAAGGGCCGGATCAACTACTGAAGCAGCAGATGGTTCAGGAGAGCCTGGTTCGTCAGACGCCTACAAAAAAAAATGATCGAGTCAAATCCCTGAGAGAAAAGAAAGCTACAACAAAGATAGAACTCCGACTTGGACTTACCTTCGGAACATCGTCTGCACCTTTACCCTTCTCGGTGATAGGTGTCCCACGAGACCTAACAGCAGCTCTCTTTACGGAAAAGGTCGCTCTACTGTCAGGAGATTCGTATCTGACCCGTTTACGCAAGGGACCAGATACAGCTGAAGGGTGTTCTTCTCTCACTGCTCCCTCTTGTGTAGTAAGCGGCGGATCTTCCGTCGGTTCATCAAGTGGGGGAAGCGGTTGATCCGCCACTTCTTTATCCCCACCAGAAAGGAAGTCTTCGCTATCATCCTCCTCTTCAGCCGACTCGGAAGGTTCTGATTCAGGGAGAGGAATCTGGAGCGCCAGTTGCTTTCTAGCCTTAGCCCCCTTAGGCTTCTCCTCTAAACCAGTACCTACGATGAAGCTGGTACTCGGATCGAAGTTAACAGGAGGCTTGTTCGCCATAACGTTATACAAAGCGGCCACGTACAAAATTTCCTTCGACGCCTTGGCATCGGGAACCGAGAAGCTGGCTCGAGTATGATAAGCGTCGTAATAATTCTACGCTCGGACGCCGTCAAGAACGCTACCTTCAAAACCCAAACAAGGGTTGGGACAATCAAGGAACAACTGGCTATAACCAAATTGACGGGAAAACCTACTGGGTAGGTAAGGCTCCAAGTATACATTATCCCGGTTGCGATAAACCAGATGTGCGGGGCGGATATTGCGCAACCAAGCAAACATATCCGGAGACAGAAAATGAGAAGGTCCAGTACCATCAAGGTGTACCTTCCTCACTTCCTCATCAGAAAAAGGAGGAACAGACACAAAGAGATCACATCCATCCACTCTCGCCAACGCCCTCCGACAAGCTGGCATAGTGTTGTATTCCTAAGACCGGTGATGGCATTTGAAGAGGAAAGCGTCCTCGGCCGTAGCATCTTCCGCTACCCCAGGTCCTAGCAAAGACTTATAGTGCATCGCCAACCACCCCATTAGGTAGTGAAAGGGCAGTTCTACGCGCTCAAAATCCAAAGTCTTCCTACGAGCAATAACCTTGGACGAGAATGTCCGCAGACCATGATGTATGCTGCATACCATAGCAGGAAGGAGGGCCAGCCTAACTTCGAATACTAGCTTAACGGCAGGGAGGATGAAATGACGACCAATCCTCTCGATAGAGCCTGCTCTGCCTGAGACTACGCAGTTCCGTAGCCATATCATCAAAAATCCAGCCAGAAGCGCCTTCTTCGACAGTTGTATGGTCCCGTAGTGAAAATAACTAAGAGAGTCAGCTTGACTCCCGAATATATTACTCTTGGATCGCGACTTTTTGACATTGGATATCAGATCCCTTACCTCTGTATGCGATCGAGGGGCTCGGGGAGTAACTTCACCAGAAGGATCAACCATAAAGAGGTAATTAATCCAGGATGTGGTATGGGGAGCGGTCCCCTCAGAGCTATCCGTCGTTTTTATGGCCATTTGATGACAAGCACTATGGTGGCACAACAACTCCCGATACACCGCAACAAAGCCGGGGAGTTGCCTGTCTAAGACCTCGAACTCCTCATTCGACGGTGTATACACCTCGAAAGGCTCATTCCCCCATGGAAGTTTAGAGACAGTATACATCTCGTGAAGAGCAAGCCCCAGTTCCCCTACTGGTGTAAAGAATGTCCCCGTTCGCTGGCTGTACATCTCCAAGAGCGCTACGAACAGTGGTTTATTAATGGAAAGCCCGTGACAAGTGCCTCGAATGGCATGGTAAAGCCCCACCTCCCTCAAGAATGCTCCATAAGTCTGTAGAACCCAAGCAGTCAACTGGGCCCACGTAGAGGTAGGGTTTATCCAGTTCGGCAATGCCAGCCTACCAACAGGATAAGACTTCTTGCGAACAAGCCGATTCAGGAAAGTATCAGCCTGAGTAAGTGTGAAATTGGGACCATATACATTCATAAAAGAGCCCGGGGCCAGACCCATCATATACCGGAGGACGGAATCCTTACATGCATACGCTGACTTCATATTCGGATTATAATGGATGTTGCCCATCAACATCCCTGATTGAGTGGGAGTTAGGTTACACACCATCTTCCGGTCTAGCAACACCATATTAAACCATGACAAAGGTTAATGACGTTCCATGAGAGGAATATGGATTGCCACCCCATCCAAAGAAAAATCCCAGTTCTCAGAAATCTCTAAGACCCGAGGATTCTTGATGGTTAAAGCATCCCCAAAAAGGAACAAAGGCTTCAGGTATTTTCCATCCAGCTTCCCAGTATTCATCATGGAACGGAGGTAATGAAGGGTTTGACTCTCTATAGCCTTCAACCTCTCCGAAGGCTCATCAGTAGGGAACTGATTCGATACATGCCTAATTAAGTCGTCAAGACGCACGCCCAGGGCGAATTGATTCGAACCCACTATAAGCTCCCCAGCAGGATTTACGGGAAAGCTCACTGGAAAAATACGAAAGAAATGAGGTTAGAAGATAGTCAAAAAATAGAAGCATTAGAAAGGTCATCTGAGCTTATGCGGCTCGGCTCGTTACAGCTTCATGCGGCTCAGCATTTGATACGTATATGCGGTTCAGTGCATCATAACCTCATGCGGCTCTGAGTTAGCCGAGCTCATACAACTCAAGTCCAGACGAACTGATAGACCCATGCGGTTCAAGTTAAGCACGCCTACAGAGTCAGATTCATGCGAGCTGACGTGAGCAGACGAATTTCTGCGATTCAAAAAAGGTGAGCAACGCTTATGCGGCCCAAATCAAAAATACGTATGCAAACGCAGATCGAGTATAACAAGTTCATGCGGCCCCATAAGACGAAGGGCTCATGCAGTCCCATCAATAAAGCCCCGTATACGTGGCTTGTGCATAAAGTATGCAGCAGAGCCATGGCAACAGTTAGGGTTTTCAGACGATCTCTTACCAGCGATAGACGGATGGACATCGGGATGGATGGAGTACACAATGACCGACGGAGGGGCGACTACGTTTGCCGCAGCAGTCGCTGTAGAAGCAACTGCCTTACCCTTAGCGGCCTTCGATGCTGCAGCTTTCTTGGGAGCCATTGTCGGTTGCTAAAGGAAGAAGACGAAGAGCAAAGACGGCAAATAGAGATTCAGAGCAAAGAGAGAAGGTAAAGAAAAACCCCAAGAGGCTTAAAGACTCCTATTTATAGGCAAAAGAGACCCACGAAATGAACAGACGTCTCGGAGTATGCCTCGGATTACGCGTCGCCCCTAAAGAATAAAGGCAAAACGCTTCGGTCAAGGCAAAACCGACTCTTGGGATCCTCCCCCAAAAGGCGGCGTTAAATCAAATCAAAGGCACTTAATAAAGATTTGCACACGTGTTCAGGACACGTGGCAACCAGTTTATGCGGCCAGATGAATTTATGCGGCTAAGGCACTTATGCGGCTAGGAAGCTCAGGCAGACAGAAAAATCCTATGCGGTATGAACGGGGCCATGCTTCTTGTTCAAAGTATTCCAATTTTTACAAATTGAAAACTTTAAAGGGGGTCCTGTAGAAGCATGGAAAATATTAGAATAATGATCCATGCGGCTCGAAGTAAGAAGCTTATGTGGCTCACACAGGAGCGGCCCTATGCGGTTCAAAGAAGACTCTCAATCGCATGCGGCTCGGGAGCGTATGCGGTTCAGCAAGGCATATACGGCTCGATGGATGCCATGTGTGATCCTTCCCTACAGCTGGTCGTTTGGGGGTGGCCTCATTTAATGCTCTGACACGACTTGGCGACTGTGACTGCTCTGACATAAAGTGTCATAATGGCTCTGCCATAATGACAGACTTTTCGAAAAAGGAAGAAGATCTCTGACCCGAACCGTCAGAAATCCTAGGTTGCCACGTGGCAACTCTCATGCGGCTTAAATGGAAAATAGCTCCATGCGGCTCACGAAGAAGTCACTCTATATGGTTAGCAGAAATCAGCCATATGCGGCCCACCGAGAGCTCAATCCCTGCGACTCAATACAATGCTAGCTCATGCGGCTCGCAAAGACTATGCATATACGGCTCACGGAAGGTTCGTCCCCTGTGGCTCGATGAGGCATTGTCTCATGCGGCTCAGGAAGAGTATCTCTCTGCGGTTCGAGGATAGTCAATCCTATACGGCTCTGACAGGACTCACAATTAAGATACGTGGCATGGGATCAATAAGAGATTTAACCGAATCTCAACAAATATATTTGACATCATCGTCATAATTACTGAGATCAGGACATATCATTTATCATCAAGCTAATGGGACACGTGGCGAGCAATCAGACATTAGCATAATCAATCACAAGGATTTAAAGCAGCTAGCATTAATTGCTCATGAGATACAATGCTATCCGCATTAATGGCCGAGATTCACTATAATCAGGATCAAGGGTTCAGATAGAATAAAGGAGCGCCGACATTCCAAACAGATAATCATTAGCAAACCCTAATGATCACCTCCACTCTTATAAATAGCCAGCATCATTCCCTTGAAAAAAAAAGAAGAGAGAGAGAGGTCGGCACCAAAAGAAATAAGAAGAGAGATCTACACAGAGAGAGCTCCCCCTTCCTTCTTGAAAATCACAGAGAGAGAGAGAGAAGCCAGGAGAGCAATCCGAGGAGAGTAAGAAGAGCGTTTCTTCATCAACGTCGAGCAGATCTTCCCCGAGCCAAGACTGCATACTGATCGTCACCCCCAGAATCAATAATAAACAATCGTACTTAGTCTGCTGTACCTAGGTTTTCGTCCCTAGGCTTTCTTTGTACGAGCAAGTTTGTATTGTGAGTCTAAGTTCAGTCCTCCGATAATTGTTATGTTCTTTTACAATCAATGGCAAACATCCAGAATCCTTGCCATGTCAGTAAGCAAGTCTGCGATAAACGATAGATTCCATAACAGGGGTATGCACTCCTACAATCATGTCGTCTAGAATTCTCGTTATGCCGACTTGAATAGCTGCGAGAAATTCTAAATCTCATAACCAAGATATGTACATCCGAAGTTAGGTCTCTACGTTTTCGCCATGCCGGCTAATATGGCTGCGATAAACTTCAGGTTCCATAATCAAGTAGATGTTTTACCATCCCTGTTATTCCCATCAACATATGTTATCAGAAAATATCGTAACTCAGGCCATAAAATTCATCTCAATAGGAAAATCAAAATCAACAACGATCCATCAAAAATCAAATTCAATAACAAGGAGTAAGGGTGAACAAAACAAAGGACGGAATTTTAAATTAAAGTTGAAATAAGATTCTCATGGGTCGTCCCAGGAATCTCTCAAAGATTTCTAACTGTGATTGAGTATCCTCTCATTCAAACATCTTACTTCCTATATTCTATCACGGGCTCGTAGTAGTACAACTAAGTCGTTGCGCTACTACAATATCTTAATAATACGACTCTCGACCTGTATGGGCCACTACTAAAAATGTGTCACGACCCGCATCCAGTATAGGGGCGCAAGAAGTGGGTACGTCCAGCCTACGCTACAGTGTCGGTGGTAGAACGCTGTTCTAGGTCACTATCTAATCAACAACTCACATAATTATATAATGTACCTGTTACAATCTCAACTCCGAATGGAGGACAGGTATAAGATACAATAATATACAATCACAATCTAAGCACGTTAAGATAACACAGGAGTCTAAAAACTATATATAAAATGCAAAACAACAACAACTTAAATAAACTCCCAAAATCTCAACAATCTCAAAACACCACTTATTACAAAACAAGTTCTAAAAGAGAAACTAAACCATAAACTAGTAATCTATTCCAAGCTCTACTGGTCCTCTAAGCTAGCTGTGAATCTCTAGGTTACCGATAATATTTTGAATAGGTCCAGTCATGACAGGAACGAGCACAAAATCTTAACAGTTCATATCAAGACAGAAATATAAATCATGTAGTAGAGTAAAATACATAAAATACTGAAAGAAAGTACATATAGTAAATGAGAGAGAACTGTAATGTAAATAGCTACTATAAAGAGAGAACTATCAACAACTAGTAATGTAGAGTACAAAATAGACATATAAACAGCTTGAATTACATGATTACACTAAGAGTTTGTACATGATTACACTAGTTTGGAATTGTTTATATGACCATTTATACTCTCCCGTACCCCAATCAACACACAAGGATCCAAACAAGTTATGTTATTGTACAATATTTCACATAAAGACCCATAAATGGGTGCACATGAAGTTATACATGAGGGCTCTGTGAACATGAGAGTACATGAATCACAAAAGTATACATGAATAGTAAAAGTACAAGAGTACATGATAAAAGTAAAACGCACATGACAAGATGTACCCGATGTGTCACTACTACATTTCTAGTTTGAGGGTATTTTTATCATTTTGAATTATTTGAATTTAATATACTTTATTAGGAATTTAAATGATTTATTTGAATGGTGAGATTTAAATACTAGTTTATTTATTGTCATGTGGTTTTGGTTAGCCTAACCTAGATTGGACCTAACCTAGATTAGCCATCGCTAGCCTAGTTAGCCACATTGAGAATTAGTTAGTATTGGAAATAGGTTTATGTCATGTTTAGCTAAGTAGAGTGGTTTGCAAATGGACTAGGAAAGAGCCCTAGATTCTAGGCCACTCATTAGACTTGATTCATTACTAGCCTTAGATGCATCCTAAAAGCCCTAACTCTAATATAGTGGCTGGCCAAGACCCCCCTTGCCTATATAGTATCCTTTTAGAAAGTTGTGCCTCCTTTCAATATTCTATCATTTTTCCTAAGAACTAGGTGAGCCTCCACTTTATTTCTTCATAGTTTAATCAATAGAGCTCCATTTTTATTGGGATTTCTTTCATAGTATTCTAATCACTGTTCTCCTACTGTTTGTGGAGTCACATCTCAGATTTGAAACAATTTGGAGATTTTGGGTGGCTTTTGGAGAGCTCCTTTGAAGAGGCTTTTTATGTTGAAGAACACACATAGGTATAATCCTATTCCTCCATTAAAATTTGGTTTTCTTTGCATAAACACCAAGTCCTAGGTGTCCTTGTGCTGTAGGAATAGGGTTTGCTTGATTTCGTGTCCTGTACGTATCCGTACCGGACACGTATCAGTAACCAACGTAGGTGTTCGACGAAATGCCACAGAGGGCATTTCTATCGAGATTTTGAAATGTTTCTGAATAGGAAATTAGGTTTTTATATGGCTTATTGATTTCCTATTAACTGAGCTGGATTCGAGTCCAGTTCGTGTCGATACTGGACTCGTGGACATGCGCGCGCGTGCAGCGTACTGCGTCTCCTGCTACCAGCGTGTTCATGCTCAGTGCACAGAGCACGTGGACACGCGTGGTTGGATATAGAGTGAGGGGCAATGACTGTCGTGTCATCCCTAAAGTTTTGTGTCCTGATGATTCGTGTCGGGTGAGGAATCTTGCCCGCACTGGACACAAGAACTATCGACTGAACCCAGTCTGTGTGTTTGAGTTTTGTGTGATGGTTGGACATGTTTTTGTCCTGTTTTAGGACACCATTTTATGTGTATGTTACCTACTAATAACCCCTAATTATTATCTACCTTATGTTCATCATTTTAATTGTTAAATCAAATGTGGATTAGAAATACAAATCGACTGATACTCAGGTATCAGTGAGTATCACTGATCTTTGTTCCTTCACTAATTTTTCCTGTTAATGCCATATTTTAGTTATGTTTTAATTACATGAATACTATACATCATGCTAGGATGCAATTATCAGTTTTTGATTGATTATCATGATCGAATGGAAGTAATAAAATCCTGAATTGGTTTTCTATTTTATTCCTTGGTTTTAAACCTGAAAATATTCACTGATTTCTGATTTCCAGGACACATTGTATGTTCACTGATACCATGTTTAGTTCTTCATTTTTAGAATTTAAATGATATTTAAATTGTTAATTTTGAAGTTTAAATGTAGATTTGAATTATGATGAATGATAGAATCCAGATTTTCATATGTGGGTTCAATTCGAAATAGGGAATAAAAGCATGAGTTTGTTTGTATATAACTAAGATTTTGCAAAACCTGTAAACTGAAATGGGGGTTTGGGAATAAACTGAACTGTATTTATATATTAAAAAAAACCTGAGAAGGAGTTTTCCTTTCCTTGATATTTGAAAACTGAGAATGAAGTGTGAATTGAAAACATTAGTTTAAAATCAATGTTTAACTGAAGCATTATATTTGTTTGACTGATTTTCATAGCTTATATGAATGCTTGTGTAAACTGAGAGCCATTACCATTCAATGCTCTTCGAATTCCCTCAGATTTTAACCTGTAAAACTGAGACACAGTATTGCCACTCACTGTTTGTTAAACCTGAGATCACACATAACCCCACACAGGCACTTTTGTTCACTGTCACTTTGGGATCCTGAGACACTCTTGAGACACCTTTCTGTCACACACAGGACACTCATGAAGACACACATACACAAGGCAATCTGAGAACACTAGGCTGCCCTTTGTGCCTGTCACCCACATTCTTATGAAATTAACACACACACACATCTCTCTCACACAAACTAAACCCTGTTATATGCATACACACACAAGCTCACATGTGCACTAACACCATGCCTATAGCTACATATGGAAATGCCTAATGTGATGTGTGAATGGTAGAGTAGAATATATAGGTATTTCCATATGTGTAGTAGCTAATGTGCTAGGCATATTCTATTATGTATGTAGATATATATATTCATAATGTGAATAGTGTATATATATATATGTGTGTGTGTGTGTGTGTGTGTGTGTGTGTGTGTATGTGTGTGTGTGTGTGTGTGTGTGGTATTGGCCTATGGTGTGTCTGTTAGACTAGTGAGAGCTTAGTTAGACTTGTTTGATTAGGCCTAGAATAGACTAGTTAGACTAGTATAGACTTGTTTGACTTAGGTTTGACTTGGTTGACCTAATTTAACTTTTAGGTTTGACCAAGGTTGACAAAGAGTTGACTTTGGTCTAGATTGACCTAGAATCATATAGAATGCATAGTAGAACTTCATGTTACCACTTTGGACTTGTTGTGACTTGTGTTGTTCTGATTAGGAGCCAGACCCCTCTCCTCGGACAGTACTTTTCATTCGGACACTCAGATAGCAGGCGAGTACATTCTCTGATCATTTCATATCTTGTTTAGGATTATATTTTCTGCTTTAAATTATCTTACTTGATGCTGACACGTTGGTAACACGGATTAGTACTATATAGATCCTTTCATGAGATGTTATCCCTCTCGGGAGCATCAGATACTCTTGTCTCGTGTGTTTCACTTAAATCATGTATCTCTTGCTTCTATTATCATGAATCTTCGGGAATCAGACTCTCATGATCACCGAGCCTTCACGAATCAATTCATGAATCACCCTATACGGGTTAAGTGGTTTAGTCATGAATCTTAACGTAACTTGACTGGATCCTTGTGTATTGATTGGGGTACAGGGGAGTATGAATGGTCATTTGAATAAATATCCAAAATAGTGTAGTCATGAATCACTCTTAATGTAGTCATGAATCAGTCCTAAGCCATTCACATGTTCGTCGTGTACTCTGAATCACAATACTGTCTCTCTTTTATATATCATAGATATTTACTTACAGTCTCTCTTTTACATACTGCTATTCTTCAGTTTCCTGTATTTTATTCTCTAGCATGATTATATTTCCTTTCCTGCTATGACTTGTTGAGATGTATTATGCTCGCTCCTGTCCTGACTGGACCTGTTGAAATATTACAGAGGATAAGGACGAGGCGTGTTGTCCCACTTATTATGGGGCTACCCTAGATGACAGTACAGATTTGGACCAGCAGCATGAGCCTTTAGCTGTGGACGACACTCCTCTAGACTAGGATGTCTTCTTTTATATTCATTCTGGATGACTGTATATATTCGATACTTGGGATTTGTGATGTATTAGACACTTAGACTCTCGGTTGTACTTGTGGATTTCCTTTCATTTCAGCAATATCTATCTTTCTATCTTATCCTTCTGCCTTAGTTGTGATTGAGTTTACATTCTGCTATGTCACCCCCATTCGGGGAGTATAAACTGCTTAGCATTATATTGCTAGATGTTGTGACCTAGGACAACGTTCTACCGCCGACACTGCGGCGTAGGCTGGACGTACCCACGTCTCGTGCCCTTACTCTAGGGTGCGGGTCGTGACACATTTTTAATGGTGGCCCATGCAGGTCTAGATTTGAGATGTAGTAGTATTCGAACTAGATTATCACTGCAGCATGTAGTAGAATTAGGAAATTTTTGAAGGTATAGGAAAACTCTTTATCAGATTTCGTATACCTAAATTTTGCTGCTTATTGTCTTTCTTTGAATTTAAACTGTCCTCCTTTGATATTTTGACTCATTTTCAGCAATTGTTTCTTTTGATCTGTTGAGACGAGATCACATCGCCAGGGCCAGGGGGTCGCCGATGAGAGGTCTGCCACCTCTCATACTCAGCAGCAAGCCCCTGGTATCGCAGCCCCAGTCATGCCAACTGGGGTAGGCGTTTCAGCTACATTCGGAGGAGCCCCTCCACCTGTGAGGCATGAGCTGAGTCTGGTGATTCTGGATGTGCTTCAGTAGCAGCAGCCACCTTCAGGGACAGTTGACGCCGTTCAGCTGCTTGCCTTCTTCGGGCCGTACATGGAGGGTCAGCAGACCCAGCAGCAGAGGCACACAGCAGAGCTCAGCCGAGACATTGATCTGGCCGTGACTGCGGTAGAGAGAGTTGTAGCTCAGCCAACGGCAGCCCTGCAGCCGCACCAGCCACGAAAGAAGGGCATCCTGGATTTTCAGAAGATGCACCCTAGGGACTTCCAAGGGATAGAGGGGATCTTGTATGCCGATGAGTGGATCGAGCACATGGAGAAGATATTCAGGTTGGCTGAGATCCTGACGAGGCTCCAGATTGAGGCAGCGGCCAGCATGATACAGAATCTGGCCCGTACGTGGTGCCAGACCGCCCAGAGGGTTGGTACTGCAGGACAGACTTGGACATCATTCAAGAAGCTGTTCAAGGAGAAGTTCTTCCCGGATGCAGCGCTGGGAGCCCTCGAGACTCAGTTCGAGGCCCTAGTTCAGGGGAGCCAGTCTGTGGAGGAGTACGCAGGAGAGTTCTGCCGCCTGAGCTGATTTATAGAGGGCTTATCGGAGGCGACGAAGGTCCGGAGGTTCCGGAAGGGCTTGGTAAAGGAGGACAAGTCCTACACCAAGAATGCCCACATCGCTACCTTTGATGAGATCATAGTGGACGCGTTAGCTACAGAGGATGATCTTGAGCTTAAGCTCAAGAGGGGATGAGACTTCCAGGGAGGCAGTAGTAGCGGAGGACCGGCCAAGAGGTTACATTTTCAGCAGCACAACCAGCAGTAGAGGTTCCTGCTGCAGCAGTTTCAGCAGCCGAGGCATCAGCCAGTGCAGCATCAGCAGCAGAGGGTGCAGCAGCAGGCACCGAGGCAGCTGGCCACCACCTGTGCTTATTGCAAGAAGCCAGGGCACGGGTGGGATGAGTACAAGAAGAGGTTGGATAGATGCCTTTTTTGCGGAGTAGCGAATCATCAGCTGAGGGACTGCGCTCAGTATATTGGCAGGATAGCACAAGGAGCAGGAGCAGGAGCCAAGGCTCCAGCAGGACAGCAGCAGAAGGGACCATTGTCGATTCAGCAGCAGCGGTTCATACAGCACCAGCAGCAGGCCAGAGGAGGACAGCAGGGGCGAGCTTTGCCCATGGTGGCTGAGGATGCAGAGGTGATAGGAGAGCTGATCGCAGGTTCGGTTCTTCTCGACTCCAGTCCAGCTTTTATATTATTCAATTTCGGAGCTTCGCACAGTTTTATATCAGTATCATTTGCGATTAGACACGAAATCGTCGTTGAATTATTACCTAGGACTTACAAGATCACGACCGGAGGGTGGCATTATCCTCGTGAGTGATATTTGTAAGGGTCAGAGTGTTATTTTAGGAGGCCGTGAGTTAGAGGTGAGTCTGCTCGTAATGTCATTGCCGAACTACGATATAGTACTCGGTATGGATTGGTTGAGCAGGCACCATGTCGGCATTGATTGCAGAGGGGGTAGAGTTCTCTTCAGAGTGCCGGGGGAGCCAGAGTTCGAGTACTCCAGACGTCAGGCGGAGCAGAGCAGCAGAATTTTTTGCGGAGTCTCGGTTGAGGAGCAGACGATTCCATACCCCTTGATAGCAGAGTATAAGGGTGTCTTTCCAGAGGAGTTGCCTTGATTGCCACCAGATCGAGACATTGAGTTCTCGATACACTTGGTTCCAGGAGCGGAACCTATCTCTCAGCACGTCTATCGGGTGAACAACAGTGAGTTGGTGGAACTAAAGAAGCAAGTGGATGAGCTGCAGGACAAGGACTTCATCCGTTCGAGTTCATCGCCATGGGGTGCACCAGTATTGTTTATGCCGAAGAAGGATGGGTTAGTACGAATGTGTATAGACTACAGGGCACTCAACAACCTGACGATCAAGAACAGATACCCACTACCGCGGATCGATGATCTCTTTGATCAGTTAAGCGGAGCTCGGGTGTTCTCTAAGATTGATTTGAGGTTAGGTTATCACCAGGTGAAGGTGAAGAGGGAGGATATTCCCAATACCGCTTTCAGGACGCGGTACGGGCAGTTTGAGTTTTTGGTTATGCCGTTTGGGCTAACCAATGCACCAGCAGTATTTATGAACCTAATAAACAAGGTGTTCCACCATTACTTGGACAAGTTTGTGGTGGTGTTCATTGACGACATCTTGGTATATTCTAAGACTGAGGAGGAGCACGAGGAGAACTTAAGGATAGCGCAGAAGACTCTCCGGAGGGAGCAGCTTTATGTGAAGCTCTCCAAGTGTGAGTTCTTCTTGGACCGGGTTAACTTTTTGGGGCATGTGGTGACTGGAGATGGGATCTCAGTTGACCCCAAGAATATCGTAGAAGTTGAGGCATGGGCAGCACCGACTTCAGTGGCAGAGATCAGGAGCTTCCTCGGCTGGCAGGATATTATAGGAGATTTGTGCAGGATTTCTCCCGGGTTGCAGAGCCGTTGACTCGGTTGACCCGGAAAGATGATGAGTATTTTTGGTCAGAGGAGTGTCAGGCAGCTTTTGATGAGTTAAAGAAGCGGCTTATGACAGCTCCGATTCTGACATTGCCTTTAGGAATAGGAGGATTCACTATTTATAGTGATACTTCAGAGAAGGGGCTGGGTTGTGTCTTGCAGCAGCATGGGAAGGTGATTTCCTATGCTTCCAGGCAATTACGTCCCCATAAGAAGAACTACCCTATCCACGACCTGGAGCTGGCAGCAGTGATATTTGCTCTGAAGTTGTGGAAGCACTACCTGTATGGAGAGAGGATGGAGATTTTTACAGATCACAAGAGCTTAAAGTATGTTTTTACACAGAAAGAGCTCAACATGAGGCAGCGCAGATGGCTAGAGTTGATGAAGGACTTCGATATATCACTTCAGTATCACCCAGGAAAGGCCAACGTGGTTGTCGATGCCTTGAGTAGGTATCCGACAACCACGTGTTTGACCATGGACCGTCACTTGCTTGTTGATTTGGAGAGCCTTGGGATTGAGGTGATCGTGCCCTGAGTTTAGATGCAGTTATGGGACCTGCAGATTCAGTCAGACTTGGTGGAGAGGATCAAGTCGGCACAGTTTGAGGATGTTGCTCTGCGGTGTCTCCGAGGGCAGGTTCGAGCAGGGCTGGTGGATGACGAGTTTTCTCTTGCAGAGGATGGTGCCTTGAGGCACGGTTCCAGGTTATGTGTGCCCAGCGGAGAGCTCAGGGAGCAGGTTTTACAGGAGGCCCAAAGATCTCAGTACTCTATACACCCTGGTGCCAACAAGATATACCGAGATCTGAGGGAGCATGTTTGGTGGTACGGGATGAAGCATGAGATGGCTCGCTTCGTAGCTAGGTGCTTGGTCTGTCATCAGGTCAAGGCAGAGAGACAGAGGCCCGGTAGATTATTGCAGCCGCTGCCCATTCTCGAGTGGAAGTGTGAGCATATCACTATGGATTTTGTATCTGGATTGCCGCATACAGCAGGAAGGAAAGACGTAATTTGGGTCATCGTTGACAGGTTGACCAAATCGGCCCACTTCTTGCCATTGAAGATTGATACGTCTACAGAGAGGCTTGCGGAGATGTACATACGACAGATAGTCAGGATTCACGGGGTTCCGGTCAGCATCGTCTCGGATCGAGATAGTTACTTTACTTCCCATTTCTGGAGGAGTCTGCAGATTAGCTTGGGCACTCAGCTCAAGTTTAGTACTGCATACCACCCCCAAATGGACGGACAGTCAGAGAGGACTATTCGGACGCTCGGGAATATGCTTCGGACGTGCATCTTGGACTTTGGAGGTTCCTGGGAGGATCATCTATATTTGGTGGAGTTTGCTTACAACAACAGTTTTCAGGCCATCATTGAGATGTCACCTTTTGAGGCTCTGCACGGGCGTAGGTGTCGTACACCCTTATCTTGGGATGATGTTGGTGAACGAGCTTTACTGGGACTAGAGATGGTTGTTGACGCAGCCGAGAAGGTAAAGCTCATCAGGGACAGACTTCGCGTGGCGTAGGACAGACATCGACACTGGGCCGATAGCCACCGGAGGCCGCTGGAGTTTGAGGTACAGATTAGAGTAGGATTAGATTTAGGTTTGTTTGTTTTGTTTTATTGATCATGTTTGTTTATCATAGTTAATTTGAGACCTTGCTTGTGTTTAGGTCGAAGAAATGGTTTTTCTGCGGATATCTCTGACTCATGGTACTATACGTTTTGGTGGAAAGCTTAGTCCGCGCTTCATCGGCCCTTTCGTTATCAGCGGAAGAGTCGGCGACGTGGCTTACAGGCTAGACTTGCCACCTGCACTAGTGGGTGTCCACAACATATTCCATGTATCACAGTTGAGACGGTACGTGGCTGACCCTAGACATGTGCTTGATCATTCGGAGATTGAGGTTGGGCCTTCTCTCAGCTATCCAGAGCAGCCAGTGGAGATTCTGGATCGACGGGAGAAGGTGTTGAGAAACCAGGTGATACCTTTGGTTCGCATCGCATAGAGGCATCATTCTCCAGGAGAGTCTACCTGGGAGCGGGAGGATGAGATGCGCGAGCGATACCCTTATCTTTTTGGACCGTGAGGTATAATCGTCTATCCTTCTCATTGTTAGTTTCGCCTTTCAATTTTGAGGACAAATTTTTTTTTTATGGAGGGTAGATTTGTCACTACCATATTTCTAGTTTGAAGGTATTTTTGTCATTTTTGAATTATTTGAATTTAATATACTTTATTAGGAATTTAAAATAATTTCTTTGAATAGTGAGATTTAAATACTAGTTTATTTATTGCCATGTAGTTTTGGTTAGCCTAACCTAGATTGGACCTAACCTAGATTAGCCATAGCTAGCCTAATTAGCCACATTGAGAATTAGTTAGTATTGGAAATAGGTTTAAGTCATGTTTAGCTAAGTAGAGTGGTTTGCAAATGGACTATGAAAGAGCCCTAGATTCTAGGCCACTCATTAGACTTGATTCATTACTAGCCTTAGATGCATCCTAAAAACCCTAACCCTAGCTTAAGTGGCCGGCCAAGACCCCCCTTGCCTATATAGTATCCTTTTAGAAAGTTTTGCCTCCTTTCAATATTCTATCATTTTTTCTAAGAACTAGGTGGGCCTCCATTTTATTTCTTCATAGTTTAATCAATAGAGCTCCATTTTTATTGGAATTTCTTCCATAGTATTCTAATCACTGTTCTCCTACTGTTTGTGGAGTCACATCTCAGATTTGAAACAATTTGGAGATTTTGGGTGGCTTTTGGAGAGCTCCTTTGAAGAGGCTTTTTGTGTTGAAGAACACACATAGGTATAATCCTATTCCTCCATTAAAATTTGGTTTTCTTTGCATAAACACCAAGCCCTAGGTGTCCTTGTGCTGTAGGAAGAGGGTTTGCTCGATTTCGTGTCCTATACGTGTCCGTATCGGACACGTATCAGTAAGCAATGTAGGTGTTCGACAAAATGCCACAGAGGGCATTTCGATCGAGATTTTGAAATATTTTTGAATAGGAAATTAGGTTTTTATATGGCTTATTGATTTCCTATTGACTGAGCTGGATTCGAGTCCAGTTCGTGTCGATACTGGACTCGTGGACACGTGCACACGCGCAGCGTGTTGCGTCCCCTGCTACCAGCGTGTTCGTGCTCAGTGCACAGAGCACGTGGACACGTGTGGTTGGACATAGAGTGAGGGGCTATGACTGTCGTGTCATCCCCAAAGTTTTGTGTCCTGATGATTCGTGTCGGGTGAGGAATCTGGCCCGCACTAGACACAGGAACTGTCGACTGAACCCAGTCTGTGTGTTTGAGTTTTGTGTGATGCCTGGACACATTTGTGTCCTATTTTAGGACACCATTTTGTGTGTATGTTACCTACTAATAACCCCTAATTATTATCTACCTTATGTTCATCATTTTAATTGTTAAATTGAATGTGTATTGGAAATGCAAATCGACTGATACTCAGGTATCAGTGAGTATCACTGATCTTTGTTCCTTCACTAATTTTTCCTGTTAATGCCATGTATTAGTTATGTTTTAATTACTTGAACACTAGACATCATGCTAGGATGCAATTCTCAGTTTTTGATTGATTATCATGATCGAACGGAAGTAATGAAATCCTGAATTGGTTTTCCATTTTTATTTCTGGTTTTAAACCTGAAAATGTTCACTGATTTCTGATTTCCAGGACACATTGTATGTTTACTGATACCATGTTAAGTTGTTTATTTTTAGAATTTAAATGATACTTAAATTGTTAATTTTGAAGTTTAAATGTAGATTTGAATTATGATGAATGATAGAATCCAGATTTTTATATGTGGGTTCAATTCGAAATAGGGAATGAAAGCGTGAGTTTGTTTGTATATAACTGAGATTTTGCTAAACATGTAAACTGAAATGGGGATTTGGGAATGAACTGAACTGTATTTATATATTGGAAGAAAACCTGAGAAGGAGTTTTCCTTTCCTTGATATTTGAAAACTGAGAATGAAGTATGAATTAAAAACTTGAGTTTAAAATCAATGTTTAACTGAAGCTTTACATTTGTTTGACTGATTTTGATAGCTTATATGAATGCTTGTGTAAACTGAGAGCCATTGCCATTCAATGCTCTTCGAATTCCCTGAGATTTTAACATGTAAAACTGAGACACAGTATTGCCACTCACTGTTTGATAAACCTGAGATCACACATAACCCCACACAGGCACTTATGTTCACTGTCACTTTGGGGTCCTGAGACACTCTTGAGACACCTTCCTGTCACACATAGGACACACATGAAGACACACATACACAAGGCAATCTGAGAACACTAGGCTGCCCTTTGTGCCTGTCACCCACATTCTTATGAAATTAACACACACACACATCTCTCACACACAAACTAAACCCTGTTATATGCATACACACACATGCACACATGTGCACTAACACCATGCCTATAGCTACATATGGAAATGCCTAATGTGATGTGTGAATGGTAGAGTAGAATATATGGGTATTTCCATATGTGTAATAGCTAATGTACTAGGCATATTCTATTGTGTATGTAGATATATATATATTCATAATATGAATAGTGATATATATATATATATATATATATATATATATATATATATATATATATATATATATATATATATATATATGTGGTATTGGCCTATGGTGTGTCTGTTAGACTAGTGAGAGCTTAGTTAGACTTGTTTAGTCTTGATTAGGCCTAGAATAGACTAGTTCGACTAGTATAGACTTGTTTGACTTAGGTTTGACTTGGTTGACCTAGTTTGACTTCTAGGATTGACCAAGGTTGACCAGGAGTTGACTTTGGTCTAGATTGACCTAGAATCATGTAGAATGCATACTAGAACTTCATGTTACCACTTTGGACTTGTTGTGACTTGTGCTGTTCTGATTAGGAGCCAGACACCTCTCCTCGGATAGTACTTTTCATCCGGACACTCAGATAGCAGGCGAGTACATTCTCTGATCATTTCATATCTTGTTAGGATTATATTTCCTGCTTTAGATTATCTTACTTGATGCTGACACGTTGGTAACACGGATTAATACTATATGGATCCCTTCATAAGATGTTATCCCTCTCGGGAGCATCAGGTACTCTTGTCTCGTGTGTTTCACTTACATCACGTATCTCTTGCTTCTATTATCATGATTCTTTGGGAATCAGCTAGTGACTCATGTACTCTCATGATCACCGAGCCTTCACGAATCAATTCATGAATCACCCTATACAAGTCAAGTAGTTTAGTCATGAATCTTAACGTAACTTGACTGGATCCTTGTATATTGATTGGGTTACGGGGGAGTATGAATGGTCATGTGAATAAATATCCAAAGTAGTGTAGTCATGAATCACTCTTAGTGTAGTCATGAATCAGTCCTAAGTCATTCACATGTTCGTCATGTAATCTGAATCACAGCACTGTCTCTCTTTTATATATCATAGATATTTACTTACAGTCTCTCTTTTACATACTGCTATTCTTCAGTTTCCTGTATTTTATTCTCTAGCATGATTATATTTCCTTTCCTGCTATGACTTGTTGAGATGTATTGTGCTTGCTTCTGTCCTGACTGGACCTGTTGAAATATTACAGAGGATGAGGATGAGGCGTGCTATCCCACTTATTATGGGGCTACCCTAGATGACAGTACAGACTTGGAGCAGCAGCATGAGCCTTTAGCTGTGGACGACACTCCTCTAGACTAGGATGTATTCTTTTATATTCATTCTGGATGACTTTATATATTCGATACTTGGGATTTGTGATGTATTAGACACTTAGACTCTATGTTGTACTTGTGGATTTCCTTTCATTTCAGCAGTATCTATCTTTCTATCTTATCCTTCTGCCTTATTGTGATTGAGTTTACATTCTTGTATGTTACCCCCATTCGGGGAGTATAAACTGTTTAGCATTATATTGTTAGATATTGTGACCTAGGACAGCGTTCTACCGTCGACACTACAGCGTAGGCTAGACGTACCCACATCTCATGCCTTTACTCTAGGGTGCGGGTCGTGACACGATGCTCCTGAGGGGGATAACATCTCATTATAAAGATCCATATAGTACCAATCCGTGTTAACAATATGACAGCATCATGTAAAGTAATCTAGAGCAAGAATATAACTCCTAACAAGTATGAAATGATCAGAGAATGTACTCGCCTGATACCCTGGACAGCTGATATGAAAAGATGGCCAACTGGAGTCAAAGAGTCCTATTTAGAGCAACACAGGTTATAAAGACTTCAATTTATATGATAATTGAAATTATAATGCAATCTACATGAGTCTAAGTCAATCTAGGTCAAAGTCAACTCTTGGTCAACTCTGGTCACCTAGTCTAGTCAAACTAGGATAACTAGCCTAATGTGGTCAATCTAGCTAAGGTTTGGTCAACAATGGTCAAACTAGTCTAGGTTAGTCAATTCTAGGTCTAAACAAGTTTACGGCCTAAACAATCAAGTATACTAGTACCATTGCTATCTAACACATTGCCTAAATCAAGGCACATAGCTAAACCACATAGCTAACAAGCCACACAAACTTAGTTATATTATATACATTACATATATATCAAATATATCCTTACCCATATAGTACCACCCTAACGCATACATAAAGATATCATATATCAAGTATATACATATCCTCACTATGAACCATAACCTATATCTATTTACTCTCATTATATATATAGATACTATATAACCTAAATATATATATATATATATATATCTATCTATATAACCCTTCCACAATCTAACATCACATACTCAAACACAAACACTTAAGACTAACCCACTAACACTAGGATACCATATCAATCTTGGTCATATTGGCATCCCAAAACCAATACCTTGGTCATAAGGTAAACTAATCATTTATATTGAAGGTAAAGGTAATTCATATTTACCTTAAGATACTAACCTGGTATCATAAGATACCAAGATATCCCTCAAATATCTAATTAACTAACTATCTAATGTACTAACATAACATCTTAACTAATATCTAACATGTGACTATAGAGACTAACTTGCTAACATACCAATATCTAGAACTAACATTTCAATATATAATATACTAGATATCTAACATCAAACTATCTAACAAAATATCAAATATCTAACAAAATACTAACCTCTACTATCTAACTAACATTCATACTAACAAATATAACTTACACTAACATATAATAAACTCTAATATATATCTAACCCTCTACTAACCAACATCTACAAACATACTAACATATATAATTTACACTAACATATAACAACTCTAACATATCTAACCCTCTACTAACCAACATCTAACAAAAATACTAACATATATTACCTAAAAATTATATATACATATATATATATATTTTATATATATATATATATATATATATATATATATATATATATAAAATATATATATATATATATATATATATATGTTTTATATATATATATATATATATATATATATATATATATATATAAAATATACATATATATATATATATATATATATATATATATATATATATATATATATATATATATATATATATATATTACCTAAAAATAATATATATATATATATAATTTTTTAGGTAATATATATATATATATATATTTATATATATATATATATATATATATATATATATATATATATATATGGATAAGCTACATTATGTTTGGTCCAGGCTCCCTCCCCCTTCCTCTCCCCCATGCCTCCTCCCCCTCCGATGCTTCAGCCCCCGCGTAGGTCGGCGTCCGCCATCCATGGCCTGCCCCCCCGCCGATCTTATTGCCGTGTTGGGAGCTCAGGCCCCCCTGTCTCTTCCCCCTCCTCCGCTCTCAGTGTCACCCCTGTCCTGCCTCTCCGACCCCCTCCGCCTCCCTCGCCAGCCTCCGCCACCCCTCGCGCAACCGCTCGGCGATTCGGCCGCCCTCCGCTCCGCAATCGCAGACCTGGGCGGTCCCTCCTAAAATCTGTCTGGGAGTATCGCCTATCCTCATCAGCCACCACCTCCCTTCTCCGATCTGCCGACGGTTGCCCCCCTCGGAGTCGCACGCTCTACGGCTGCAGACTCCCGCCCATCTATCCCCTATGTTTTTCAAATTTCAAACCATCCTACCTTCCCACCTGCTGTGCAGGCGTTGGGACGTACATTTGACTCGTCATTGGGTTGGGAGCCCACCTGTCTCGCAGGCCTCGGGACTCCCAATCCCATCGATAGCTTAGCCAGGAGCAGCGCTCCCGAGGCTCCCCTTTACGCGCCTTATGGCCAGCGTAACCCTCTCCATCCTTCTCTTAGCTCCGGTGGGCCCCTCTTTACTCCAGGCTTCAGCCAGCGTAATCCTACACATTCCCCTCTTGTCCAGTGTAATGGAGACCTGTCCCTATCCTACGGTGGGACCCCCACACCTTATTTCTCCCCTTTTATCGCTGGTTCTCACCTACCATTTCCTTATGCCCAGCGTACAGGAGACACCTCCCTATCCTTCGGTGGGCCCCCCACTCACTATTCCGCATCCTTTTACGCCGGGACTCCTCTGGAGCATCCCTCCCTCCACGTACCCAACTCCTCCTTTTACACTCCCTCTCATCCTTCCCCTCTTTACGCTGGCGCACCCGATTCCTCTCTGCTCTACGCTCACCCTGGAGTGTCTCACTCCCCTCCCATTTGCTCCACCCCCTATCTAACCCCCACCGTCTCTCAGCTCCCTTCACAGTCCCCTCCCGTCAGTACCTTGCCCTCTTCCTCCTCTCCAAGGATTGCCGCGGCGCCTCTGCCCTACCCATCGCCCCCCGGGTCAGGCCTTATCCGCCCGAGCGCTGTTGATCCAGGCGTTCCAGCCGACCTTCCCCAGTCGTCCGCCCTTCAATCAGAGTCTTCTATCCCGGGTGTCGGAGTACCCCCCGACCCGCTTCCCGCCACCGTCCCCGCTGTGGTCCCCAATTCCTCACCTTCTCCAGTCAGCACTCACCCTCCCTCTCCAGCGACCCTGATTCCCTCGCCCGATCAGAATCCCCCCTTGGCGGCTTCGCTTTCGCCTCCCGGAGTTGGCCAGTGTTCCTACGCCTCCAAGCTAAGGCCGGACCTAGCATCCTCGAAGGGCCTCCAATTTCCTGACGTTCCTCTCCCTGACATCGCGTACTCTCAGGATACACCGGTGCCCCTGGTCCCCTTCTCAGAATCGGAATTGACCTCCCTGTCATCCTCATTCTCCCACACTTTTATTCTAAAATTTTCAACCGGTTGCCCCAAGCTCTCCAGAGTGCAGGAGACGATCGCCATGTGGAAACTCTCAGCGGATTACCGAGTGGCCCCCCTCGATCCCAAACATATCCTCCTCCACCTCTCTTCAGACTCCGACCACAGGACTGTTTGGTCCAAAGGTACCTGCAAAGTAGACTCACACCAGATGAAAATAATCAAGTGGTCCACAAGCTTTAGCACCAAAGAAGACTCAGCCCAAGTCGCGGCATGGGTGACCCTACCAAATTTATCCCTCATTTGCTTTGTTCCGGCAGCTCTCAGGCGCATCGCCAACTCGTTCGGAACATATGTGGCGACGGCACCAGAAACCAGCAACCTTACCAAGGCACATTATGCCAAAATATGCGTCGAGCTCGACCTTTCCTCCGAACTTCCCAATTTTATTACCATCGAGCTCGGAAAATTGACCCACACCCAACAAATCCTATATGATAACCATATCATGTATTGCAACCATTGTCATTTGAGAGGGCATCTCCCGAAGCACTGTCACCGTCTTCACCCAGAGCTCAAGCAGAACAAGAACCGGAAAGACAGCGCGCCGGCAGAGGATAGAACTCCACAACCACCTATCCTTCCACTTCTAAACTCGTACACCAGATTTGACTCAGACGAAAACTCGTCAGACAATAGCGAGAATTCCACCAAAGCGATGATCCCATTAGACCCCCATCCTCTCACGCTCTCCAACCAATTTGAAGCCCTTGAGTCAAGAGAAACGGATGCCCAATTAGAATCAGCAAATTCTACACACTCCCTCGCCCACACCAAGATAGCCCTCATCTTGACGGTGGTAGGTGCTACCACCGGCGCCAATGGGGATGATCCTCCGCGCACCATCGAAGACCAAGTGGAAGAAGCTCTTGCCATTCTAGGGCCCGAACAGGTTCGAAGAGGCCTACAGATCCAAGCTGCTGGATGCCCTCTTCAGCACTCCCTACTTGAGATCGAGAGCTCCAATGACTCCCTAGCTATTCCTCCCGAGGAGCACAACCGGGACTCCGCCGGGGAATTAATTAACTCAGAGGACGACCCTATCCAGGTCGCTGCCGAGGAACCAATCAGCGTTCTATCGGACCGCCAGAAGCAACCCCATCATATTCACCCCACCTCGACAAAAACAGAAGCATCAACCTCAGGCGGAATCAAGGTCAAGACTGGAATCGCGGAGATCATAACCATCCTAACTAGATCCGCTTCCAAGCGGAACAAAAAAAACTACCACCCCAAACCTTTAATGATAAACATCCTATCCTGGAATGTGCGCGGTCTTGGAAACAAACCTACATTAAGGAGAGTTTCTATGCTGCGTAAAATCCATAAGATAGACATCCTTATTATCCTTGAACCCAAAATCCTCACCAAAAGACTCAAATCCATCCAACTGAAGCTGAACCTCCCTACCGCCATAGCCGGCAGACACGACATTTGGATCCTTGCCACTCAGGACGTCAACCTCGACATTATCCAGGAAACCCGACAGGCCCTCTCCTGCTGGGTTGATCACCCCAGGCTCCCCGAGCGCGTCATCCTATCGGCGGTCCACGGCAGCTGCGACATCACCGAGCGGAAACAACTGTGGAACGATCTCCTCGACACCCATCTCCACCACGTCAATTCCCCCTGGCTTTGCATCGGTGACTTCAACGCGATCACCTGCAGGGAAGAGAAAACCGACGGTCGTCCCCCCCACTGCCGGCCATGTAAGACTTCAACAACTTCATCTTCGACGCTCACCTCACCTCTCTCCAGTTTTTGGGCAATGCTTTCACCTGGTGTAACATGCAAGAAGGCGACCGTCGCCAATATTCCCGCCTCGACAGAGCTCTTACGAACGACCATTGGCTCGGTATGGGGATCACCTCCAAGCTTTTCCATCTCAACTCCTCCGAATCCGACCACACCCCGCTGCTAGTAGAGATTACTAATAATACCAACACCCACAAAAAGAATTTCCAATTTCTCGATTTCTGGATCGACCACCCCCAATTTTTGGGCATCATCGCTGCAGTATGGAATAGCGACAACTCCCCCGACCCCCTTTCCTGGGTGAGCAAAAAGCTCAAGGCGACGAGGTCTGCCCTGTCCATCTGGAGCAAACTGTCCTATGGGGACATATTCCAAGCTGTGAGGATAGCAGAAGACGACGTAACCAGTACTGAGGCCAGGTTCGCTTCGGATCGCTCTCCGACGGCCAGGATTGCCCTGAACCTTACGAAGGCTATGCTTAAATTCAGGCTCAAAGTGGAGACCGACTTCTGGAAACAAAAAGCGAGCTTGAAATGGGATAGCGATGGGGACAAAAATTTGAAATACTTTCATGGTTGCGTCAACGGCCGCAGACGGAAGCTAACGATTCACCATACTACGGACGAAGACGGGAACATTATCACCGACCAAAAGGGTATCCAGGAAGCCGCTACGGCTTTCTACTCCAAATTATTCACTAAAGAGACAGTCCACAAAGACAACGCCTTTCTTGATCAAATCCCCTGTCTCATTGACGACACCGATAACGCCCAGCTGGAACGTCGTCCCTCCGAACAAGAAGTGAAAGACGCAGTGTGGGCTCTGAACGAGCACAGTGCTCCCGGCCCAGACGGATTTTCGGGGGTATTCTTCCGCTCATGCTGGAACATCATCAAACAGGACATCATCGAAGCCGCAATCGCATTCTTCGAAGGAGCCACCTACCCCAAAGCCATCTCCAGTGCCAACCTCATCCTCATTCCGAAAAAAGACAACCCGGAGTCCTTTCGCGACTTTCGACCGATCAGTCTGTGCACTTTCACTAACAAGATCATCTCCAAGATTATCGCCATTAGAATGGCGGGTCTTCTCCCCAAGATCATCTCCAATGAGCAAAGCGGGTTCGTCCGTGGGAGGAACATTCAAGACAATATCATGCTAGCCCAGGAATTAATCACCTGCATGAAATTTCCCATCAGAGGAGGCAATATCGCAGTTAAGATTGACATGGAAAAAGTTTATGACAGGCTGGACTGGCAATTTATGATCTGGGTCTTCAGAGCGTTCGGGTTCTCTGAAACTTTGACCAACACGGTGTGGAGATCCATCAGTAACTCCTGGTTTTCCACTGTCATTAACGGCCAAGCCGAGGGATTCTTCAAATCAAGCCGCGGGGTTAGGCAAGGCGACCCCCTATCATCCACTGTTTTTATTATTGCGGCTGATGCCCTCAGTAGAAACCTCAATAACATGATCAGAATCCCGCACTTCCAACAATATCACACAGTCAGCGGATGTCCTACCATCACCCATCTGGCCTTTGCCGACGACTTACTCATCTTCTCCTCCGGGGACGAAGGAGCAGTTCAAGTGGTCCATAATACCCTGCAACGTTACTCCAGTTGCTCAGGACAGAAAATTAAGCCAGCCAAAAGTGTCATCTACGCCCACCACAACATCAACACCGAGCATGCCAGCAGGATTTCCAGCTTAACCTCCTTCTCTGTTGATCATCCCCCATTCAACTATCTCGGATGTCCTCTTGTGTACGGGAAATCCAATGCCAGGATCTTCGAGAAGTTAATCACTAGAATCAGAAACAAAATTGAAGGGTGGCACAACGCTACCTTATCCCCAGGAGGCAAGATGATCCTCATCAAACATGTGCTCACCGCAGTTCCCATCCATACTCTCGCTGCTTGCTCCCCGCCTTTGAAGGTTCTTACCACGATCGAGCAGATCTTTTGCAACTTCTTTTGGGGTCACAACAACGGTTAGGATAAACACCATTGGGCGAGTTGGAAATCTATGGCTCAGCCGATTGAGGTTGGGGGGCTGGGATTTACCAAACTCACCCACATCGTTCAAGCTTTCTCGATGAAACTATGGTAGCATATTCGCACAACCAACAATTTGTGGACCAGATTCATGAAAGCCAGGTACTTCAAACACATCCACCCTTCAGAGGCTTCCTCCAATAGCAGATCTTCGACAGCGTGGCGTCGTATCCTTTTCGGGCTAAACCTTGCCGAACAGGCCATCAGGCTTCACCTTGGCTCTGGCGAGTCCAACCCTTTCCGTGAGGATGGACCGGAGATAGCTTAATCCCCAGCACCGCGGTAACCCCGAGAGACAGTAGGATCAGAGATTTATGGAACCACAATACCAACGCCTGGGACTGGGACAAGATGCGTGAATGGGGAGGCCACGAGTTGGAGGATAGCGTCCGCCAGCGCGGACTTAGAATCGGAGTCGTGGCTGATGAGTGGAGATGGTCGCTCGAAGCTTCCGGTACCTTTTTCGTGAGGTCGGCTAGATCTTCTCTCCTTCAGACAGGCCAGCATACTCAGATCATCGCTCACTACTGGCACACCTGCATTCCTAAGAAGTGGTCATTCCTCGTGTGGAGAGCCATGAGAAAGAAATTGCCTACCGACGACATCCTCAACACTATCGAGATCAGCTTAGCATCAGCCTGCAATTGCTGTTCCGATCACCATATGGAGACTATTGACCACATCTTTTGCCAAGGAAAATTGCCCAGAGGCATCTGGAGGACCCTTAACCAACGCTTCGGCATCGAGCCAAGGGGCAGACGCTTTCACGATCTTGCGGCTGAATGGGGCAGGCTCTCCCATGGGCACCAGATCGTCGCGGCGGCCGCCACGTGGGTGATTTGGAAGAATCGCAACAAAGCGAGATACGAAGGCCACAGTTTCTCGGCAGACCAGCTCATTCAAAAAATCTACCGCCAATGCCGCAAACGAAGCACCCAGTGCCCCCACTGTCCGAGCACTATCTGGGTGGCGCTCCAGGGCTACCCCAGACCGTGAACGTCGTCCCCCCCTTTTTTGTTGGCGTCTTTTGTTGGTATTCTTGTATAGGCGTTTCCTTTTTTGTGTCTTGTATTCGCGTCAAGCTTCAGCATTTTGAGCCTTGATTAATATATCGTCGAGGTTCCCACAATATATATATATATATATATATATATATATATATATATATATATATATATATATGTCCGGCGCTCGTAGCGCGAGTGGCACGAGGGGGGGCTCTCGGCGGGGAGACCCGGGATCGAGCCCCCCCTTCCGCATCCACCCGGCTGGGTGGCAGTGGCCACGGGGTAGATGGGGATGCGCGGACACCCAAAAAAAAAAAAATATATATATATATATATAATACATATAATCGACAACCTATGATACCTAAATTCATTTAATATCCATACTACATAGGCTCATAGGTTACACAAAATGTCTATATCGTATAGTTACTCTTCTACTTAAAATCAATATTGTACCAATTGGACATTCACTAAATTCTAGGATTAAAGTATGTCGTAGCCCTTCGTGTTAGCTTTCCGAAACTTTAAACGGATCGCATTTTCGTGTCCGTAAGCTCCCAAATCGTGAAAACACCGAAACACATTTGTCTTTCGGACATCTGACACTCAAATAGTTTTACAGAAAGTTCCAGAACGATTTTGGCTTATTAAAATATATATTTGGAAAGTTAACTTCGATACGGTTCTTTTAGAAAACTGGAATATTAATCAGAGTTTTGAGCTAAAAGTTGTAGCATTTCTATGTTGCTATGGTTACTAAAAATGTGGATGAATATTACGATGAATTTAGGTGGTTTTGGACAAAAGAAACACATGTAGGCCAAGATACTTGGATACCAACATAGGTATCCAAATAAAACTAATTCTAACGATCCTAAATAAGATCAATCCACTCTCTAACCATTCTAAAACTAAATTTAAAATACAATTAGTCCTATTAGGTAATAAATCAAATACATAGGGTGTCCTAATTTGGGATCTATCAAGTAGGACGCAAAACACATATCTAAAATCCTCAAGAGAGCTCCAAATGGCCTCAAACTTGAATCTAAAAGGGGTACATACATGGAGGTGGATCCTATGAATTCAAAACTAACTAATATGTATTGAAAATCAATTTAGAGGGTTGGTTTTACCTATTGGAAGTGGAATCCCAATGATACTCTCAAGGACACGGCTCCGACGCGAAGATCTTCCAAAAAGGACACTCCTCCTTGCACTTTGCTCCAAATATTTGCTAGCACCCTCCTTTGGTAGTATGAGAAGGTTGGATGGAAGTTTTGGTAGAGGGATGTAAGGATTTGCAGATCAAATCAAAGAGGAAAGCTCTCTAATTTGGAGAAGAACACTTTGTGAAGGAAAAGTGGCAAGATGGAATGAAATAAAAGGAAGGGAGGCCAACCTACCTTTAGTGGCTACCATTAAACCCTATTTGGTCCTTGGGGGAAAGTCCAATAAGGCCTCAACTAGTCCTCTTGGTTAATTTTAAGTTTGGTTAAGTTTGGGATCAAAAGGGTTAAATTTAAGCATCTAACTTAACCAATCTAACAAGTGGGATTAGTCTAAACTTACTAACTTAACTAGTTGGGTTTGTGGGCGATGACTAACTAATCTTGGGATCCCGTCTACAGTCTAAGCTACCCGGGTCACTAACACAAGTCGGAACGAAACGAAACTCAAACCCGACTAAACAAATCCCGTAAAATCAATATTAAAATATAAAATTTTTCAAAATATTAAAATATAAAAAATGACCAAAATTATAATACATCAATTTAAATATTATTTAACTAATCTAATGTTCACCAATTAATCAAAATCCTAAATAATTCAAAAGTCACAAAATGACCAAAATACCCATAGCCTAAAAGGTTGTAATTAGTCATTCTAATCACATGTTTGGTCCCCATGGTCATGGTTAGTCTCTAGGCTCAACAGTTCTAGGGTTCACTAGCTAACACATCAAAATTATAATTCACCAATTATAAATAGTATTAAATTAAATAAAAATTCCCATAAATCATAAATCCTATTATTAAATAATAAACTTTTACAAAGGTTCAAAATTATCCTCATTTTAGAAAAATGTGTGTTACAGAATCGAGCACTTTTTTATACAAAGTTGCGACAAGGGCTGCGGCTTTGCCTAGTTTGCGGGCCTGGAGACAAATTTTTAGAGGTTCCCCTGACCCTGTTGTGGCCTCCGGTTCGTTTTCTGTCCCCACATCAACTGTGTGTTGTTTAGATTTATCATATATATAGACAAGCCTCAGACGAATAGTAAGACTCAACCCCTTTGAAGGGATCGATGTCGGCAAATTCCGTCTTTACGAAGCCGTGCTTACTGACATATTTGAAGCACTGATGGAGCATGGACGGCACGATCATATAGTTATGTATCCACAGACACCCCAAGAGGATATTGTAGGATGTATCTTTCCCAGGGGATAGCTTCATCCCGATTTAAAACCGCTAATGTCAGTGTTGGTCGATCCTAGTCGGTGCATAGGGATGCCCAGGAGTTGAAGCAAGCTTTTCAGGATGATGCTTATTAACGAGCCAGAATCGATGTGCATCCGATCCACCTTGATGTCGCCTATGTATCCAGCGTAGTACAAAGGGCGATCATGCAAGTTGGTTTTGATTAACATAACCTATAGGGTAAATACGATGTTGAGCATTGTATCTGCACAATTGCTGCCCTGGAGATCTGCTGACGGGTTTTCCCCTGTAGGCGTCAGCATTATGGAGTGCTTCGCTCAATACAATGCAAATATCTTTGGAGAGCCTTAGGAGCTCGTATAACGACAACTTTGCTGGCGTATTAGCCAGTTGTGCTAGTATGTCAAAGTTGTAAGGTATCTCCAGCCCTTGAGGTACGTCCTTACGGAGTGGCCTGTCAAAGTAGATTTCCTTTGGCTTGGATTTGTCTGCCGGTGGAGGCTGAGATGGCCCCGGAACATCAGTAGCAGACATCGTTGTCGGCTGAGGCTCCTCGACTGAATTACCCAGAGTGGGCTGGAATTGTGTGCTAGACCGGGTAACAACGACCGCCGCATCCTCAACTTTGGTCGAAATTGTGTGGCAGGATCTGGACTTCCCGCCCTTCTTTTTACTAGTTGAAGATGGCACCGCCTGGGTAACTTCGGGCACTAAGTCCGGGTGGACCCACATGACCTCTCCTCATAACGTGGTAAGAGGCACCAATCTAGTCGTCTGGTCCCGGACAGGTGGAAGGTTGGTAACCTCCAACATTTCCCGGGGAACGGGTACTACCCCGTCTTGAGTTTTTGTTGGAGGAAAGTCGCCGAACTGAACAGATACCATATTTGCAACCACAGTAACCTCTTCGAAATCCAGCGACAAAGCGTTAGAGTTGATGAGGTTCTGGATGTATTGCTTTAATGTGAAGCACTCATGTGTGGGATGGTGGACATAGCGGTGGAAGTGACAATACTTCGTATCCTCGATCTCTGCTGTTCGAGGCTCACGCTCTATATCACGTAGTCAGATCCTACCCGCTTCCAGGAGCATGTCGAAGATAGGCTTGAAATGGCTATCTTCAAAAGAGTATGTCATCTCCTTGGGCTTCGGAACTTCTGCTTGCTTTTGTTTAGGCTTTTTGGTTGTACCAGCGGATGGTACCAGTTATTGGTGGTGCCACCACTGTTATTGTTATTGGAGGTGGTACCAGGATGTTTACCTTTGTCCTCTACATCTGGGATGTGTAATCCTAGCTAGCGAGTCTTCTTCAACTTTGTCTCCGTATTTGTAGCGCTTATGATGAAAGTTGTCCAATTCCTGAATTGATCTTCGCCCATCCAGAGGATGATTGCAGGTAGCAACTTCATTAGGCAAATTTCAATCAAGGAGCTTTCGGGATTGCCTTGGGGCAATCTCATTGCGGTTTGGCAAAACCGCTCGATATAGTTTCTCGTTAGCTCCCTTTCTCTCTGAACGACATCCATGAGAGACGATATTGTCACATCATGCCCTACTTCGTAGAACCTTTCCAGGAACATGTGTTTGAACCGTCAAAGGAATGGATGCAGTTGTCCGGGAGGTTGCGGTACCAGTCGAATGTGATTCCATCCAATGCTCTGACAAATAGTCGTGTGAGGATGGCATCATTATACGGCAATTGGTCGGTTGTGACCTCAAAATAAGTCATGTATCGGCTAGCAAAGGTCTTTCCGTCATAAGAATCGATATGAATTGGTTTGTACTATGGAGGAAATGGAACGTCTCTCCATGCAACGGGATACAACTACCGTATTCTGAGGTCCCGGAAGGAGTCTCGGGCATTGAACATTGCTCGAAGCTCCTGAACTTCTCTCCTTGCCTCCCTAGCATCATCTACAGCTGAGGGACTGGATATTTCAGGAGGATTATCGCCCAGAGGAGGAGCAGTCGTGTTTGAGTCTTCGTTGACTGCGGGCCCAAACTTGTTTGTCTAGGTGTCCTTGCTGGTTGAGTTGGCAAGACAGCCTTGATCTCGTCTACTGAGTTGACCAAGGTTAGGATCATGGCTTCAAGCGCTTCTAGAAGTTATCGATCACTAGGCCCTTCGTGATCATCTCCTGCCACAAATATTATTTGTACGTGGGAAGAGACGGAGGGGACTGTAGAGGATGTGCTTTCCGTATCGTACCCTCGTACAGAGAAATCGTCGGGGAACATCGAAATATTCTTCTTCCCGGACTCGGAAGGAGTGCTACCCTCTGCGCAAGAAGCTACATCGCCTTGGCGAAGGTGGTCACCCTCGGGGACTTCCAAGTCTGTTGCATAATACTAGTGGATCGCTACCCCCGACGTATCCTCTTGGAACACCGGATTGTCGCATATGTTCAGGGGACTACCACCTCCGGCGTCGTTCAACCCCAGGGACATCTAGGATGAACCTCCGGGTGTTAGAAGCTTCTTTCTTGAACTATTGCCTAGGTAGACACCCCCTGTGATTGTCGGTGGCAATCCTCCAGATGAGAGTTTCCTTGCCGTGCTGGCTGAGGTTGTCGAGCTGGAGGAGCATGTCTTCTTTCCTCCTTTGCTGACAAGAACCTTTCGAGTTGAAATACAAAAGGAGAAAGAAATTTCCTCATCTCCCAAAATTTTCTTTCCCGAGTTGTCGTTGGACAGGTGCTGGCTGGTGCAGTCGCTGGAAGACGGACTGTCGGTCGTTAGCTGATGTCGACTTGTTGCAGCAGTAGTTGATGACGACTTGGGTACGGTGATGTCCTAGAGAGGGCTCATCGCATGCCAAGGTAGCCTCTTTCTTCTTGCGTTTGTGGATGAGAATCTCTCATAAGTCGAGAGCAGATTGATCTACTTTTGCATCCGTTTTGTCGGCCGGGGTATCCCGGGCACAAGGGTGCGTAGGTATCATATTTGCTCCCTGATCTGAGGCTAGTAAAAATACTTGCTCTAGATCATTGTGGGGATACTCTTGGGATCTACCTTGTCCGTTTGTCGTCGAGGGATGGACGTGGGAGGTCCTATACAACTTTCCATCAGGGGCCCGCGTAATGACTACCGGTACCCGCTGACGGTGAGCAGATTGGACAGTTGGCTGGGCTTGTTTAGCCCGCACTACCCCACACTTCTTCGACTTAGCACCCAAAGGTGCATAGTAGGAAGAGTCCAATTTGGAGTCTTCAATGTTATCTGTTGGCCGTATGGGGTCTGGCCCGCATGAGATACGATCAAAGACGGAGCTTCTGTTAGGGCCGCATGGGACACCTTGTCTGCGGCCAGGATTGGCTGCCGCATAGGCCGCCTGCCTGCGGTAGCCGCTCTTATGCGGTCTCTTCTATGACCACATGGATTTCTTTTGTGCCCCGATAGTCCAACATCGTAGTGTTTCCTCTGCCGAATTCGGGGACAGTGGGGTCCTCTGCAGTTCAAAAGTGAGACCCCGTTGGAGATTTGGTCGCCGTCTTGAGTGGCGACAGGAGTTCCTTCTAGAGCCTGGCGAGGGGCAGTGGTCTTGGGCCTCAATTTCCTATGGGCTTTTTTCGGGTTGGCTCACTTCTGTGCTGGACTGGTGCTCCTATCGGAGAGCATTTCCTCGAATGCTTGTTGGTCAAAGCGAACAACAAGCATCTGCTGTGTAGAGCCGAGCTTGGACGTGTCAGATTGCGTCACCAATTTCTCATCATTAGAGAAAGAAGTTTCCAGCAGAGTCGCCATCGTGTTTGCCATTAATTATCAAAATAAGAACTACGGAGGAAATAGATTTGATTACAAACTTTGCAAGTACAAAAGAGAGCCTAGAAAGAAATCCTAGGAAACAATCTAAGTACAATTATTTAATTTTGATTATGGGGGGTGATGGTGGAGGCTCGGGAGAAGTATAGAAACTCTGCCTTACTCCTTCGACTATCAGACGCAGTCTTTGCTCTTGAGAAAATTGCCAGGCCTTTGTATGGGAGTGATACCCTACTATTTATAGAGGCTTCTGGATGAGGCATATTTTGGGCCGCATAAGTGGTCAAGTAGCCACGTGGTCATAACAGTAGACCAAGACCCGATCTTCAGTGGCCAGCTGGGTGTCCGTTGAGATTTTTTTGTTGTTACATATCTGGGTGGTTCAAGACTTTGTCAATTCGCCACGTGTCCTACCCCGAAATCTGTTGGAGGTGTTTGGGGAATTTTGAACTACATAAGGCTCATGCGGCTCGAATGTAGGTCGCAGTCTCCCTTGGTCGCAGGACATCCCTGCTTCATCTTGGCCCTATAGTGATCTTAGGGGCCTTCTTTCCGCGACTCGAATTAACTTGGCCGCAGAGTTGTCATAGGAGCCTTCTTTTTGCGGCCCATATCAGCTAGTCTGTAGAGATGACATAGGAGCCTTCCTTATGCGGCCCGAACCAACTTGACCGCAGAGTTATCATAGGAGCCTCCCTTCTGCGGCCTGGATCAGCTAGTCCGCAGAGTTGACATAGGAGCCTCCCTTCTGTGGCCCGGATTATAGAAGCAAGAAAAATATTGCTTTTAGTCCCACATCGGAAAGAAAAAGAAGAAAGGGCTCACTCCATTCTATAAATAGAGTCTCCTTGCCTCCTTTGAAAAGGGCACAAACTCTCCTTCCCTCCTTCCAACTTGGACTCTTCCTACTACGCACCTTCGGGTGCTAAGTCGAAGAAGTCTAGGGCAGTGCGGGCTCATCAAGCCCAGTCAACTGTCCAAGCTGCTGACCGTCAGCAGACACCGTTAACTGTTATACGGGCGCTTGATGGAAAGTTATACAGAACCACCCGCGTCCAATCCCACATGCGGAATAGACAAGTTGGGTCTCAAAAGTCTTCCTATAACGACAGAGCGCAGTGCTTTACTAGCCTCAGATCATGAAGCAAATATGATACCTACGCACTCGGGCGCTCAGGATACCAGGGCCCAGATGCAAAGGTAGATCAATCTGCTCTCGACTTGTGAGAGGTGGTCAATTACAAATGCAAGAAGAGAGAAGCAACCTTGGCGTACGATGAGCCCTTTCCAGAACATCACTGCACCCAAGCCATCATCAACTGCCGCTGCCACAAGACAGTGGCTCCACTATTAAGGCAGTCTGTGTTCTAGCGACTGCGACCTACTCACCTTTCCAACATCATCTCAGAACTATGATGCTAATTGAAGACTTTGTAACGGCCTGCTCTCAACTAGATGTATTACTCGGATGTCTCAGTTAGGCGAATAGTCTAAGTCAAGCGCATCACGATCTTCTGAAGGAGTCCACCGTCAAATATTCTTCGAACAAGGAGATCAGTTAAGAGGGAGACAAACGAAACTCTCTCAAAATCGTGACATTTGGTACATCACCTTCTCCTAGGGCCCCCATACCCATCCAGGCAGAAAATATCCTTTAGGCGGCTTAGTCATGAAACATTCTTCATACGGCTCAGTCATGAGATGTCCTCATGCGGCTCGGTCAGAAGGCATTCCTCATGCGGCTCGGTCATGAGACATTTCTCATGCGGCTCGGTCAAAAGGCATTCCTCATGTGGCTCGGTCATGAGACATTTTTCATGCAGCTCGGTCATGAGATGTCATTTATGCGGCTCTGTCAGAAGGCATTCCTCATGTGGCTCGATCATGAGACATTCCTTACGCGGCTCGGTCTTAAGACGTTCTTCATACAGCTCGATCATGAGACATTCCTTATGCGGCTCGATCATGAAACGTCCTTCATGCGGTTCGGTCTTGAGACATTCCTTCATGCGGCTCGATCATGAGAAATTCTTTCATGCGGCTCGGCCAGGAGACATCCGTCATGCAGCTCGCCACAGAAGATTAGTTGATGCACGTGACAAGTTGACCAGGTCTCAACTGCTCAACGACAAATCACAACAAATCCTAACAAATCCCAAGCTATCAGTCACAGACCGAGTCTTGAGTCATGATTACGGCCATGTGGTACGGAGATTTGCCACATGGTCATCTAGGCGGCACAAAATATCCTTCATCCCGAAATCACTATAAATAGCAGGGTGCCACACCCCTACAAGATGGTTGGAAATCCAAGGCGGGCAATCTTTAAGAGAGAAGCAATTTCTTCACGAGCGAGAGACTGCATCAGATAGTCCACGGAGTAAGACAGAGTTGATAGCACTTTCCTAAGCCTCCACCGTCACCCCAGAATCAAAACTAAACAATTGTACTTAGATTGTTTCCTAGGCTTTCTTTCTAGGCTCATCTTTGTACAAGCGAGTTTGCAATCACTTTTAGTGCTCCAAAATACCTGTCGTTAATTTTTATGGCAAACATGATGGCGACTCTGCTGGAGACACCCTTCTCTTCCGATGAGAAGTTGGTGATGCAATCTGACGCATCCAAGCTTGGCTCTACACAGCAGATGCTTGTGGTTCGCTTTGACCAACTGTCTACCATATTTCTAGTTTGAGGATAAATTTGTCATTTTTGGGGTAATTTAAAATTATTAGTTTTAATTAGGATTTATGGGAATTTTTAGGATTTATTTTGGATTTTTTTTGGACTAGTTTGATTTTTGACTAGTTTTGACTCATGTAGACCAACCTAGGAACTAACCCTAGTTAGTGGGGCTTGGTTAGGTCAAGTGACCCTAGTCTAACTTAGTATGACTTAAGTTAGTAGTTATTGATTCATTAGAAATTAATTAGGAATTTAGGAATCAAGTGTTTTGATAAATGGCTTGTGGTTTCACAAGTCATTTTGTGACTAAACTTGATAGGACTAGCTAACCTAGCTCAAACCCCACCCAAACCCAACATGGCTGACCAGCTAGGTTTAACCTAGGGATTCCCCACTATAAAGTCCCTCCTAGTTTTTAGGGCTAGCCTCTTTTAGGATTCTTTCAAAAGTTCTAAGGAAAGAGGTGAGTTCCATCTTCCAAAATTCATTAAAAATCCATTTTAAATCCTTTCTTCCCCAAACCAATTCCATTAGGACCTAAAATCAATGCTCTTGCTGCTGGTATAATTTGTTTGCAGGAAGACAACAACTTATGAAAGTTTGGGTGGCTTGAGGAATCCCTCCATTTTAGCTTTTGTGAAGGCTTGTTCACCAATAGGTAACTTTCCCATTTCTCAATGAAATTTCATTTGGTCTTCACCAATAGGCAGCCCTAAGGGTCCTCCTAAGGTCTGGATAGGTTTCGTGTCCAGTGTCGGTAGATTCGTGTCCATTCTGGACACGTATCAATCACTAGTCATAGGTGTTTGACAAAATGCCTTAATGAGCATTTTGTATTAATTTCGATTTTGTTTTTGAATAGAAAATAGTATTTTGTTCTTGCTTACTGTTTCGTGTCCATGTGTCTTGATTTTTGTGTCTTCCTGTGTCGCTTTGGTATTGTGGACACGCGCGCGTACACGCTCGCGCGCTGCTACAGGGATCCCCTGCCTATCGGGCCCTGTAGCGGACACGACACGAACTTTCTGGACACGAAACTTTGTGGGAGCCTCGGGACACCCACTGACATGCCATGTGTCAATTTTGGTGGGCCCATGTGGCGTATCGAGTGAGGAATCCTCGACGTACGGGTTCCTCACTGTTCTGTGCAGTGTGGCTTTGGGCCACTGACACGGGTCTTGTGTCCGACCCTGACACTTCGTGGACACAGGCCAGTGGGCCCATAAGGTAGCCCTATAGGTGGGCTACCCATGTGTGTCACCACGAGATCCTCTCGTGTCTTGTGTCATGCACACGACACAAGTGCACGTGTGCACGAGACAGTGCACTGTCAGTGCACTGTGTGTATGTAAACTTGATTTCTTGTTCTGGACACGCCGTGTCAGGCCTGGGTGACACGAAATGGATACATGGGGTTGTTCACAAGGGTTTTCTTTCAATTACAACCATTAGATTCATAATTTGTTAAGTTTTTCCTATTCGAATTCTTTTCAATATATGTTAACTGATACCCTTTCCCTGTTATAATTCCAGTATACTAATTTGAGTTTTGTCATTAAATTAATCCATTGCATGCTGTTAATTACCTGTATTGAAAGCCTAATGTGGTATCCCTACTTAAATCCTATGTGTGTGTCAATTTTTAGGTTTTGGGTCTTGTTGATTCATGAAACTGAGTTTGTTCTCTGAAATCTGAGATTATTTAAAACCTGAGATTTCAGTGAGTAGCTCACTGTTGAGTCCTGACATTTGGGTTATGCAAAACCTGAGTTTTAGGTGTCATTCTTCATTAACCTGGGATTGATAGTTTAGACCATTTTGTTACTGGAACTGAATTGATGTTCCACAACTTTGTGTATCAATGTTTGATTAATTCTTTATACCACAGCACTTTGTCCATCTAATGCAAGAATTTGAGTTTTAGTTCCAGTTGAAAAACCTGAGATTAGGAGAGGCAATGTATTGGTTTCCCTTCCTTTCTTCCCATTTGATTTGAGTTTCCAGTTGGTATTAAAACCTGAGTTTAGTATTAACTATTTTTCCTTTTCTAATTCACTGTTGATTTCACTTCATATATGGGTGTAAATCTGAGTTTGTTTGTTATTTACAAGCCTGTGTATAAACTGTCATTTAATTTCTGAGTTTGATATGGAACCAGTGGGTGGCACTGCCCCTTGCAGTCCAGTTTAAATTGAACATTGTTATGTGTTTGCCTTGCTGCTCACTGTTTTGGTGTTCTTACACCATGTCATATTACACACACAGTATTTCCCTTTCCTGTCACTCTTTACACACACATTCATACTTTGGACACATAGCCTTGTGTCTCCCCCTATCTATATGCATAGGCATATATATATATATTGTAATGTCAATATGATGTTGTGTGGGTTACACATATAGTCTATAGGTTATAAATTCTAAGTTATATTATATAGGGATACATGTGTAGGCTATATCATTATTTTGGCTAACCACATCTATATGTGATTTCCTGTTAATTTATATCAATGGATGCATGTGAGATTTCCTATATTAGAGTATATAGGCATATTGTACTTGTGTATTATTTTAGAGATAAAATAGCTTTGTGTAGGTGTATTAAGGGTTGTTAGACTTGGTTTGGCCTATGGTTGTGCCTGTGTGTCAATGTTAGCCTAGAATAGACTTGTGTAGTCCTGTTAGACTTAGAATAGACTGGTTAGACTAGTATAGACTAGTTTGACTCAGGTTTGACTTGGTTGACCTAGTTTGACTTCTAGGGTTGACCAAAGTTGACCAAGAGTTGACTTTGGCCTAGATTGACTTAGAATCATGTAGAATGCATAGTAGGACTCCATTTTGCTATTCTGGACTTGTTGTGACTTGTGCTGTTCTGATTAGGAGCCAGACACCACTCCTTGGACAGTTCATATCGGACACTCAGATACAGACGAGTACATTCTCTGATCATTTCATATCTTGCTTAGAATTATTTCCTGCAGTAGATTACTTTACTTGTACTGTCACGACGGTCAGACGGATTGGTACTATATGGATCCTTTCTTGAGATGTTATCCTTATGGAGCATCGGGTACTACGTGTTCTGTGCATTTTACTTACATGGCGTATCACTATGCTTCTTGGTTCTTTGATCACTTACGACATATACTCTTATGATCGTAGAGTCTTCCTAGAATCTTACACTGTTGGGTAACCCCCAGAATCACCCATTTATGGGCATCCATGTATCACCCTACGGGGCCTTGCATGGAATCATATAACATAACCTGGCTGGATCCTTGTGTATTGATTGGGGGTACGGGGGAGTATAAGTGGACATGTGAATACTAGCCAAATAGTGTAGTATCAGAATCACTTCCGTAGTGTAGTATCAGAATCTCCTAGCCTATTTACATGTTCATGTCATACTCTGACTCACTAGTCACTGCTAGTTCTCTATGTATAGTAGATATTTCTATTACCATTCTTCCTGTTTACATACTGCTATTCTTCAGTACTTGTATCTTACTTTACTGCATGTTATATGTTTTCTAACCTGCTATGATCTGTTGAGATGTACTGTGCTCGCACCTGTCCTGACTGGACCTGTTGAAAATATTACAGAGGACGAGGAGAAGGCTTGCCTGGACACTTACTACGGGGCAGCCTTAGATGACACCTGCGAGCTGGATCCTCAGGAGGACCCAGCTCTAGCTGAGGAGATCACCCCGACTGCCTAGACTAGACTAGATAGGCTTATCTTACTTTTGCAGTTTTGAGACATGTTCTAGTTAGACTCTATTTTTTGGAGATCAGTTTTGTATATATTCTTTTATCTGAGACCTTGTATTGCTGGGATTATCTTAGACTACTGTTTTATCTATTTCATTTCCTTGAGTTCTGTTCATATCGTGCTATCTCTTCCTTAGTTGTGATTGAGTTTATTATTACTATATCACCCCCATTCGGGGAGTATAAACTGTTTAGATATATACTGTTAGATGTTGTGACCTAGGACAGCGTTCTACCGTCGACACTGCGGCGTAGGCTGGACGTACCCACGCCTCGTGCCCTTAGTCTAGGGTGCGGGTCGTGACACCAACAAGCCTTCGAAGAATTGCTCTCTGAAGGAAGTGTCAGCCCGTCTCAGAAGCTAGCCAACCCGAAGAGAACTCGCAAGGCGTCGGTGCACAAAACTGTTGCCCCCGACCAAGTTTTCAAAGAAGCTCCTTCTGCAGCCCAAGACGGTGACCAGAACTCTTCTGCGGCTTTGTTTCCAACCGCAGAGGACCCCACTGTCACCAAATCCAGCAGAGGAAAACACTACGATGTTGAGTTTTTGGGGGCAGAAGGGAACTCCATGCGGACAAAGAAGAGGCCGCAGAGAGGACATAGGCAGTCTTTCCATGCAACGGCCAACTCCGGCCATATGCAGACAACTCATGCGGCAGCCAACTCTCACCGCAGGAAGATGATCCATGCGGCAGCCAGCTCTAGCCGCAAGAAGATGGTTCATGCGACGACTAATCCTGGCTTCAAACAGGACTTCTCATGCGGCCCTCTTAGAAGCTATGTGTTCGACCGCCTTTATGCGGGCCCGACGCTATACGGCCTACCGAAGATGCGGGATGTATCAATCTGGACACTTTTACTACGCGCCTTTGGGCACTAAGTTAAAAAAGTCTAGGGCAGTACGGGCCCAACCAGCCCAGTCAACTGTCCAAGTTGCTGACTGTCAGTGGGCCCCGTTTACTATTACACGGGCTTCCGACGAAAAGGTGTACAGAACCACACACATCCATTCCCCCGGGGCTAACAGACAGGGTGGGTCTTTAAAGTCTCCCTCTAGAGATCCAGAGCAAGTGCTTTTACTAGCCACAGATCAGGGAGCAAACATGATGCCTAAGCACCCGTGCGCTCGGGATTCCCAAGTTCACAAGTTTAGTGCGCAGGTAGAGAAGCTTCCTACCGACTTAGGTGACGTGATTACTCACAAACGCAAGAAGGCAGCGTCAGCATGCAACAAGGCCCTCTCGGGGCATCGTTGCACCCAAGTTATCATCAACTGCTGCTGCAACAAATCAGCAGCAATTGAAGATCGGCAGTCAGTCTTCCAGCGACTACAGCAGCCAGCACCTGTCCAAATTCCAGGAGCCGAGGAGTTTCCTTTCACCTCCTGTAATTAAACTCAAAAATTTTGCCCTGGCAAGGGAGGAAAGAAGACATGCTCTTCTAGCCCGGCCATCTCGGCTAATATTGCAAGGAGACCCTCATCTGGGGGTTCCGATCAACGACATGGGGTGTCTATTTAGGCACCCGATCCAAAAGAAGCTTCCGGTACTCGGGGGTGCACCTTCGGCCTTCTTGAGAGTAGATGAAGCTTGGGGTAGCAGCCCCCTCAATATATACGATAACCCGATGTACTAAGAGCACACACAGGGGATGAAGATCCTCCAGAACTTTACAACAGAATCAGATTTCCCTGAGGGCCAGCACCCTCGCCAAGACGATAAGGCTTCCTGCACAGGGGGTAGCACCCCTTCTGAGTCTGACGAAGATGATATTTCGACATTTCTTGACGATTTTTCTATACAAAGGTATGGCACTGAGAGTACCTCTGCTACAATCCCTTCCACCTCTACCCACGTGAGGATAGTCTTTGTGACAGACGACGACCATGAAGGGCCTTCCGACCGACAACGGCTAGAAGTGCTGGAAGCCATGCTCCTGTCCTTGGTCAAGTCTGTGGACGAGATCAAAGCCGTCTTGCCAGCTCAACCAGCAGGGACGCCCGGGCAAACAAGCTTGGGACCCGCAGTCAAAGCAGACTCCAATATGACCGTACCTCTTTTGGGTGATGATCCCTTAGCACCATCCATTCCTTCAGCTACAGATGGAGCCAAGGAGGAAAGGAAAGAAGTCCAGGAGCTTCGGGCAATGTTCAATGCCCGAGACTCCTCTCGGGATCTCAGAATACGACAACCATATCCCGTTACAAGGAGAGATGTGCCATTTCCACTATGGTACAAGCCGTTCTATATCGATTCTTATGATGAAAAGACCTCTGCTAGTCGGTACATGACTTACTTTGAAGTCACAACCGAACACTTGTCGCATAGTGATGCCATCCTCATACGACTATTCATCGGAGCATTGGAGGGGATCGCGTTCGACTGGTACCGTAAACCTTCCCGATAACTGCATTCACTCTTTTGACGGCTTCAAGCACATGTTCCTGGAGAGATTCTACGAAGTGGGATATGATGTAACGATGACATCTCTCATGGACGTCGTTTAGAGAAAGAGGGAGCTAACGAGGAACTACATCGAGCGGTTCTGCCCAACCGCAATGAGATTGCCCCAAGGCAATCTCGAGAGCTCCTTGATTGAAATCTGCCAGAAAAAGTTGCTCCCTGCAATTAGCCTCTGGATGGACGACGATCAGTTTAGGGATTGGACAACCTTTATCATAAGTGCGACCAACGCAGAGGCAAAATTGAAGAAGGCTCGACAGTTAGGATTATACATCCAAGATGGAGAAGATAAGGGCAGACGTCCTGGATCCACCTCAAGTAACAGCAACAGTGGTGCCACTACTAACCGGGACAACAAGGGCAAATAGGCCATGGTTACTGATGCGACTCAGAAGCCCGAAAAAAATAGACAAAAAGTCCGTGGCCCAAGATCAATTACTCATTTGAAGATAGTCATGTCAAACCTATCTTCGATATGCTCTTGCAAGGGGTAGGTTCCAGCTCCCTCCACCAAGACATGATCCCCGAACAGCAGAAATGGAGGACCCAAAGTATTGTCACTTCCACCGCTATGTCCATCATGCCACTCATGATTGCTTCCAATTGAAGCGGTACATTCAGAGTCTTATCGACTCCAAAGCTCTGTCGATAGACTTTAAAAAGGTTACCGTGGCAATGAACATGGTATCTATTCAGTTCGGTGACTTCCCTCCGACAACTACTTCAGACGGGGTCATACCTGTCCCTCGGGCAATGATGGAGTTTACTAATCTTCTACCCGTCCGGAGCCAAACATCTGGATTGGTACCTCTCACCACATCGTGAGGAGAGATCATGTGGGTGCATACAGACTTGGTGCCCGAAGTCACCCAGGGGGTGTCATCTCCTACCAATAAGAAGAAGGGCAGGAAGTCTAGAGCCTGCCATACAATTTTAGCCGAAGCTGAAGAAGCTGAAGATGTTGTTACCCGTCCTGGAGCACAAGTCCATCCCACACGGAATAGTCCAGTCAAAGATCCTCAGTCAGCAACGTTGCCTCCTTCTGATATTCCAAGGCCATCTCAGCTTCCACTGGTGGATAAGTCTAAGACAAAGGAAACTCGCTTCGATAGGCCACTCCGCAATAATGTATCTCAGGGACTTAAGAGACCTTCAACTTCAACATATTAGCACAATTGGCTAATATGCCAGCAAAGTTGTCGCTATATGAGCTCCTATGGCTCTCCAAGGATCTTTATATCGCATTAAGCGAAGCACTCCAGAATATGGATGCCTACTTAGCTCAGGTCAAGCCTCCAGGGAAGATCCACCAACAGATCTACATTGCGACGATAGTACATATGTAATGCCCAACACCATATTTACTCCTCAGGACATGTTGATCAAGTCCAATTTGCATGATCGCCCCTTGTACTATACTGGATACATAGGTGACATCTAGGTGGATCGGATGCATATCGATCCTGGCTCGTCAATAATCATCATCCCGAAAAGCCTGCTCCAACTTCTTGGCATCCCTATGCATCAGCTAGCAGCAACCAACAGTGCCATTAGCGATTTCAACTCGGGGAGAAGCTATCCCCTAGGGAAGATTCGGTTGAAGTACCAGATTGGTGATTTGAAGACGGAGGTTACCTGCTACGTCATAGAGGTAGACACCTTACAATTTTCTCTTGGGGCGTCAGTGGATACATGACTATATAATCGTGCCATCCACCCTCCACCAATGCTTCAAGTATGTCAATAGACACGGCTTCGTGAGGACCGAATTCGCCGACATCGATCCCTTCAAAGGGGTTGAGTCTTATTATTCTTCGAAGGCTTGTTTATATAAAGAATCCAAGAAGTACATCATTAACAAACTGGAGACCATCACAGGGCTAAAGGAACCCTTGACAATTTACCGCCAGACTCGTAAATCAGGCAAAGCAGCACCCCTTGTCGTAACCTTGCACAAAGAGGTGCTCGGTTCTCCAGCCACACCTACGGAGTTGGAACCAATGGTCATCCGTCTTTCGAGATCTAGCCAGGAGCCAAAACATATCATTGGACCAATAGTGATCCGGCTGCCAAAATCCAATCAAAGGCAACAGGAAGATACAAGGCCCTCTGCAATGTCGATGGTAATCCGATTACCAAAATCTACTCCATGGCGACCAGAAGACACAAAGTCCCTTGCTGAGCCCATTGTCATCCGTCTTTCCAAGACGAGTCAGCAGCCAAGTGTCAATCCAACACTCTTAGGAAAATCATACCTCAAGCAGAACCCCTGGTGGTCAAGCTGCCCAAGTCAGCATCCCGACCTCTAAGCTCGTAGGGGGTAGCCAAGGAGGACGAAGAACTCGCAAAATACTTGGTTAAACGGTGGATAGTCCCTTTCCTGATGATGTGACAACCGTCCATACCGCAAGCCGACTTCCTCCCATTAAAGACGCCTACTTCCTAGTCTCAGGCATCTTTGTCTAAAAAGAAGGATCTCAACCCTTCATGCCTCAAGAGTTTGATCTTGAACCCGATACTGGAAGACTATCGCTCAACCTGTATAGTCCTCAGGCCAAGTACTTCATGCAAAAAAAGGGGTACAACATGGAGGTTACTCCAGGTCTGAATTACGACAGCGGTCGACGATCGCCTCTGCAGCTGTCAACTCCAGCATCATTATGGCAAATTCTTGAAGAAATACTATGTCTAAAGGACATGCTGGTGCTCCCTCAAAACCATCACATCTACCTGAGTGGCGAGTCATGTACAATAGTATCGCTGAACTCACCCTCCATCACATCTTTTTGAGCAGTGAGTCACGTACGATGATACCTCTGAACTCACACTATATTGTATCTCCCTGAGTGGCGAGTCATGTACGATGATACCTCTGAACTCCCACTCTAATGCCTACCCAGTTCATCATTATTCCTGAGAAAACTTCCTGGTCCTGATTATCGTGTGTCACGTCCATATTACCTCTGATAACGATAATCTTCCGACTTAACACCTGTACCCCAACCCGGGATAAAAGACATGGTGTTAAGACCACAAAACCTATCACCTCTGTTGGGTTTTGTTTCAAATATATTACTCGCACCGCCAGTACGCAGAAGGGTAATACGTGGAATACGTTGTGGACACCCACTAGTACAGGTGGCAAGTCTAGCCTGTAAGCCACGTCGCCGACTCTTTCGCTGATAACGAAAGGGCCGATGAAGCGCGGGCTAAGCTTCCTACCTCCACCAAAACGTATCATACCACGAGTCGGAGATATCCTCAAGAAAACCTGGTCTCCAACCTAATCAAAAGCAAGGTCTCAAATTAACTATGATAAACAAACATGATCAATAAAACACAACAAACAAACCTAAATCTAATTCTACTCTAATCTGTACCTCAAACTCCAACGGCCTCCGGTGGCTATCGGCCCAGTGCCGATGTCTGTCCTGCGCCACGCGAAGTTTGTCCCTGATGAGCTTCACCTTCTCGGCTGCGTCAACAACCATCTCTGGTCCCAGTAAAGCTCGCTCATCAACATCATCCCAATATAAGGGTGTACGACACCTACGCCCGTACAGAGCCTCGAAAGGTGACATCTCAATGCTGGACTAAAAACTGTTATTGTAAGCAACTCCACCAAATGTAGATGATCCTCCCAGGAACCTCCAAAGTCCAAGACGCACGTCCGCAGCATATCCTCGAGCGTCTGAATAGTCCTCTCTGACTTTTCGTCCGACTGGGGGTAGTATGCAGTACTAAACTTGAGCTGAGTGCCCAAACTAGTCTGCAGACTCCTCCAGAAATGGGAAGTAAAGCGACTATCCCAATCTAAGACGATGCTGACCGGAACCCCGTGAATCCTGACTATCTGCTGCATGTACATCTCTGCAAGCCTCTATGTAGACGTACTCACCTTGAATGGCAAAAAGTGGGCCGATTTGGTCAACCTGTCAACGATGACACAAATCGCGTCTTTCCCTCCTGGTGTACGCGACAATCCAGATACGAAATCCAAAGTGATATGGTCCCACTTCCACTCGGGAATGGGCAATGGCTGCAACAATCCACCAGGCCTCTGCCTCTCTACCTTGACCTGCTGACAGACCAAGCACCTAGCGACGAAGCGAGCTACCACCCGCTTCATTCCGTACCACCAAACATTCTCCCTCAGATCTCGATACATCTTGTTGGCACCAGGATGTATAGAGTACTGAGTTCTATGGACCTCCTGAATAACCTGCTCCCTGAGATCTCCGCTAGGCACATATAACCTGGAACCGTGCCGCAAGGCAACCTCCTACGCAAGAGAAAACTCACCATCCATCAATCCTGCTCGAACCTGCTCTCGGAGACACCGCAGAGCAACGTCCTCAAACTGTGTCGCCTTGATCCTCTCCATCAAGTCCAACTGTATCTGAAGGCCCCATAACTGCATCTGCACTCCAGGCACGATCACCTCAATCCCAAGGCTCTCCAAGTCTGCAAGCAAGTAACGGTCCATAGTCAAACACATAGCTGTCGGATACCTACTCAAGGCATCGACAACCACGTTGGCCTTCCCTAGGTGATACTAAAGTAGGATGTCAAAGTCCTTCATCAACTCTAGCCATCTGTGCTGCCTCATGTTGAGCTCTTTCTGTGTAAACACATACTTTAAGCTCTTGTGATCTGTGAAAATCTTTACCCTATCTCCATACAGATAGTGCTTCCACAACTTCAGTACAAATATCACTGCTGCCAGCTCCAGGTCGTGGGTAGGGTAGTTCTTCTTATGGGGACGTAATTGCCTGGAAGCATAGGCAATCACCTTCCCATGCTGCTGCAAGACATAACCCAGCCCCTTCCTGAAGCGTCACTATAATAGTGAATCCTCCTGATCCTGAAGGCAATGTCAGAATCGGAGCTGTCGTAAGCCGCTTTTTTAACTCATCAAAAGCTGCCTGATACTTCTCTGACCAAACATACTCAGCATCCTTCCGGGTCAACCGAGTCAACGGCTCTGCAACCCGGGAGAAATTCTGTACAAATCTCCTATAATATTCTAGCAGCCCCAAGAAGCTCCTGATCTCTGCTACTGAAGTCGGCGCTGTCCATGCCTCAACTGCTACGATCTTTTTGGGGTCAACTGAGATCCTATCTCCAGTCACCACATGCCCCAAAAAGTTAACTCGGTCCAAGAAGAACTCACACTTGGAGAGCTTCCCATAAAGCTGCTCCTTCTTGAGAGTCTCTAGTACTATCCTCAAATGCTCCTTGTGCTCCTCCTCGGTCTTCGAATACACCAAGATTTCGTCAATGAATATCACCACGAACTTGTCCAAGTACTGGTGGAACACCTTGTTCATTAGGTTCATAAATACTGCTGGTGCATTGGTAACCCCAAACGGCATAACCAAAAACTCAAACTGCCCATACCGCGTCCTGAAAGCGGTCTTGGGAATATCCTCCCCCTTCACCTTCACCTGGTGATATCGTGACCTCAAATCAATCTTGGAGAACACCCGAGCTCCGCTCAACTGATCAAAGAGATTATCAATCCGCGGCAGTAGGTATCTGTTCTTGATCGTCAGGTTGTTGAGTGCCCTGTAGTCAATACACATCCGTACTGACCCATCCTTTTTTGGCACAAACAATACTGGTGCACCCCATGGCGACGAAATCGAACGGATGAAGCCCTTGTCCTGTAGCTCATCCACCTGCTTCTTCAGCTCTACTAACTCACTATTGTTCACTCGATGGACGTGCTGAGAGATGGGTTCCGCCCCTGGAACCAAGTCTATCGAGAACTCAATGTCTCTGTCTGGTGGCAATCCAAGCAACTCCTCTGGAAAAACATCCATATACTCTGCTATCAAGGGGTGTGGAATTGTCTGCTCCTCAACCGAGACTCCGCAGAAAACTCCGCTGCTCTGCTCCGCCTGACGTCTGGAGTACTCGAACTCTGGCTCCCCCGACACTCTGAAAAGAACACTACCCCCTCTGCAATCAATACTGGCGTGGTGCCTGCTCAACCAATCCATACTGAGTACTATATCATAGTTCGGCAATTGTATTACGAGCAGGCTCACCTCCAACTCACGGCCACTCAAAACAACACTACGACCCTTACAAACATTACTCACGAGGATAATGCCACCCCCAGTCGTGATCTTGTAAGTCCTAGGCAACGATTCAGCTATAATACCGTGTCTAATCGTAAATGATACTGATACGAAACTATGCGAAGCATCGGAATCGAACAATACAAAAGCCGGACAGGAGTCGAGAAGAACCGAACCTGCGATCAGCTCTCCTATCACCTCTGCATCCTCGATCGCCATGGTGAAAGCTCACCCATGCTATCCTTCTCTGGCCTGTTGCTGGTGCTGAACGAACCTCTATTGCTGTGTCGGCACGGCTGGTCCCCTCTGCTGGCCTGCTGGAGCACTGACTGCTGCTCCCTGAGTTGCTCTTCACATGCGACACTCCCTCATCTGGTGGTCTACTGAACCACACACTAGGCACTGGCCCAGCCTCTTTCGACACTCATTGGAGACATGCCCGGACTTCTTGCAGTAAGCACAAGTAATAATCTGTCTCTGGTCTTGCTGGTGCTGTCTCGGCTGCTGCTGATGTCTCTGCTGGAATGGCTGCGGCTGGAACTGCCTTAGCTGCTGGTGCTGAAAGTGAGGCCTCTTGGCCTGGCCTCCGCTGCTGCTTTCCCCAACAAGGTCTCGCCCCCTCTTGAGCCTCAGCTCAAGATCGTCCTCAGCCAATAAAGCTCCCGTCAAAATCTTCTCGAAAGTGGCATCCCTGTTGCCCTTGGTCAAGGACTTGACTTCCTTAACCAGACCCTTCCGGAACCTCTGGGCCTTCGTCGTCTCGCTCAAGCCCTCTACGAATCTGCCGAGGCGGCCGAACTCCCCAGTGTACTCCTCTACTGACAGGCTCCTCTGAACTAAGCTCTTAAACTACGACTCCAAGGCTCGGAGCGCTGCATCTGGAAAGAACTTCTTCTTGAAGAAGCCCTTAAACTCCTTCCAAGTCTGTCCGGCTATCCCCACCCTGGGGTCTGACTGATACCAGGTGCGAGCAAGATCTCGCATCCGGCTAGCTGCTGTCTCTATCTGGAGATCTGCCGATATCCGGGCCAGACGGAAGATCTCCTTTATATGCTCGTCAGCATATAAAATCCTCTCAGTTCCCAGGAAGTCTCTGGGGCTCATCTTCTGGAACTGCTCTATCACAGGTGTCCTCGGCTGCTGGACTGCTGGTCGAGCTGCGACTGTCGTAAGGGCCAACTCCATGCTCCTGGCCTGCCGGATCTGCTGTACCTCCATAAACTGCTAAAAGTAGGTGAACATCTGTGCCGTATCCACATATCCTGTAGGCTGCGGCGGCTGCTGCAAAGGTACCTCTGGGATGACTGAGTCCTGCCTCTGAGCTGGTGGAGGCATACCCCCTGCTGCTGCTGCTGAAGTCCCAATACGAGCAGAGGTGGCAGGAGCTGCAGTCTCCTGATCCTGCTGAACTGGCTGAGAGGTAGCAGTCCCCTCTACAGCATCCCTGTGAATGGTACGCTGTGACCGCGTCTCCACCATCCTGAAGACAGACCAAACAAGGGTATCAATTGCTGAGAAAGAAGCAATATAATACAGGCGGACAGTTAAAATTCAAAAGAAATCAATTAACAGTAAGGATTTAGATGACAATAATAGAGTTTTTCCTAATGTGATTGAGTACCATGAAAACTAATGTCCTATATCCTACTACAGGATGTAGTGATACTCTAGTTCGAATACCACTACACTTCTAGTCTAGACCTACATGGGCCACCACTAAAAATGTGTTACGACCCGTACCCTAGAGTAAGGGCACGAGACGTGGGTACGTCCAGCCTACGCCGCAGTGTCGGCGGTAGAACGCTGTCCTAGGTCACAACATCTAACAATATAATGCTAAGCAGTTTATATTCCTCGAATGGGGGTGACATAGCAGAATGTAAACTCAATTACAACTAAAGAAGAAGAAGCACGATATGATATAGAACTCAAATGTAATACAAATAATCAGAATAGTCGAAGTGTCTAAGATAACATCTCGGTAAACATCCAGAAATACAAGTCTCAACTACTGAATATGAAAGAATATATACAATCCAGATCTCAAATGACAGAAATAGTAAAACCTAGACTAGGGAGCCTCAGTCTCTAAAGCTAAGGGATCCGGTTGGAAATCTGGATCACAGGTGTCATCTAAAGCTGTCCCATAGAAAGTATCCACACAGGCCTCCTCCTCGTCCTCTGTAATATTTTCAACAGGTCCAGTCAGGACAGAGCGAGTACAATACATCTCAACAGTTAATAGCAGGTTAGAAAATATAATCATGCAGTAAAGTAAGATACAGGAAACTGAAAGAAAGTACAGAATGTAAAAAGAGAGAGAACTGTAATAGAAATATCTACTATAAGTAGAGAACTAACAGTGGCTAGTGAGTCAGAGTACAATATAGACATGTGAATGGCATGGGATGATTCTGATGCTACACTACGGAATGATTCTCATGCTACACTACTTGGATATTATTCACATGTCTACTTCTACTCCCCCGTACCCCCAATCAATACACAAGGATCCAGCCAGGTTATGTTATGATTCATGTAACGGCCCCCGAAGGGTGGTACATAATAGTCCCATAAATGGGGATTCTAGGAAATGTCCATAAATAGAGGATTCAAGGAAGACTCTGTGATCATGAGAGTACATGTCACAAGTAATTCAATGAACCATAAAGCATAGTGATACATAATGTAAGTGAAATGCACAGAACATGTAGTATCCGATGCTCCCTGAGGGGATAACATCTCAAGAAAGGATCCATATAGTACTAATCCGTGTGACCAACGTGACAACATCAAGTAAAGTAATTTAAAGTAGGAGAATAATTCTAACAGGATATGAAATGATCAGAGAATATACTCGTCTGGTATCTGAGTGTCTGGATGAAATGTACTGTCCGAAGAGAGGTGTCTGGCTCCTAATCAGAACAACACAAGTCACAACAAGTCCAAAATGGTAATAAGATGCAATTCAATGCATTCTACATGAATCTAGGGTCAATCTAGACCAAAGTCAACTCTTGGTCAACTCTGGTCAATCCTGAAAGTCAAACTAGGTCAACTATGCTATTCTAGGTCTAAACCTAGTCTATCAAGTCTATATTAGTCTAATCAAGGCTAAACTAGCCTATACTAGTCTACCAAGTCCATACAACATATACAAACTGTCCAAGTCATTACACATTACCTATAGGCACATATTACTTAGCATATATATATATCTACATATATATAAGCATACATTTACATACCTAATAGGCTTATACATTTGGCATCAAAAGTACATATACATAGACACATATACTACAATACACTAGCTTAACATATACACATGCATTTCATAGGGTTGAAGGGTTTGTGTGTGTGTTAGCATGTGTAAAGAGGGGAAAACTAACATCTACATGTGTGCAATACTATCTATACATAAGGGGTGATGTGTGTATGAGGAGTGAACCATTGTGTGTGTGTCAATGAGACATGAGAGTGTCAAGGTGTACCTGTGTGTATACAGGAAATAGTGTGGCATGACATAAACCAGTGTGTGGTGTTCCTGAAATCAGTGAAGTGACATTATCCTGAAATCCAGTGAGCTAACTATAGGAATCAGTGAGGGAAAACTGAAACTACCTGACAGTGTATAATACTCAGGAAACAGTGTGCATGGCGGTAACCTGAGAATAGGAAAGTGTATGGAAAATTAGTGACATTGGAAATCAAAATCAGTTGAAAGTTTAGGAAATATGGAAACAATGATTACATTGAATCAAAACATTCATTATAGTATTAGTCCAATAGCTAGTCGAAAGCCAAAACATTGTCCAAAACCCTATTCCACACAATTTGAATCACATGAAAACAAAACAATACAATGTATGCGAATTCAACTCAGGTTATTAAGAAATGAAATGAACATTCAATTTAAAGTTAAAGGAAGGGAAATCAGTTCTGGAATTCTGAAATGAAGTATCAGTCAAGTATTCGAAATCAACTCAAAGCCAAAATCCTATTTATGGATCCAAAATCTATTCTATTAAGTGAAATCGAACTCAACATGAATAATCAAACATGTGGGAATAATTGGCAACTAAAACAATCAATTAGAATTCAAATTAAATGGGATTTAAACATAGGAAGCTGAACATACAATGTATCAGTGTATCAGTGGCACATTGAACCCAACTCGAATCAAATATTCCATTCCTCATATCAAACCACCTAAACTACTATGTAATCAAACTAATATAGATTATTAATCATATATAGGATCTAATTTAACAATTTAAATCACAATTTAAATATAAAAACTGGAATTAAACAGTGAGCAAAATAATAGGCTGTTCACGCACAATGCACGCCCAGTGCACAGCCAACTGCGTGTCCGACACGACACGAAAGACCCTGAAACTTGACACACATGGTGTCAGTCAATGCCACTTTGTGTGTGTCCAATATCTCGCGTCCAAGTGTCATATCCACTGTGCATTTGCCTCCGAGTAGCAGGGAAGCTCGTGCGTGTCTGAACCGTACGGGTTCGTGTCCAAATACGACACGACACAGAACAATCACCACCTCAGTCAACCAGATTTCGATAAGCAACCACAAAATCTAATTTCTTATTCAAAAGTTTTCCTAAAATCAGATCGAAATCCCCTTTGGGGCATTTCATCGAACAGTGGGTAACTTGGACTGATACGTGTCCAATTAGGACCCGAATTGGACACAATATCCTACAAATTTCTAGGGTTAGCTAGGGGACACCTTGATCTAGGCTAATATGAAAAAATAACAGCAATTAACTAAAGTTTTAATGGAATTACCAATAGGTGTCAAAAACCAAAGAAAGCTTTAAATGGAGGTTCCTCCTTGCTAGCCAACTCTCCCAAATTGTCTACAAACTGAGATTATCCTCCATGAACAGCAAGAAGGAGACAATTAGAATCTAATGCAAGTAGTTTGCAAGAAAAATAAATTAAAATGGATTTTCTATGAATTTCTAAAGATGTGATTTACCTCTTCTTCCAACTTGTGATCTTTCCTAAAAGAGGCTAGCCCTAAATGGAAGAGAGTATAAATAGGGGTGGGGTTCCCAATGTGGCCGGCCAAGCTAGGGTTAGGGTTAGGTTTTAAGTTAGCTAATGGGCTTGGGCCAAAATCACAAGCTATGGGCTAAGTTGCTAATTAATTATTTCCAAAACCATAAGTCATGGCTTATGACTTAAAGCCTTCTAATGCCAACTTAAATTCTAAATGACCTATTAGGAATTAACTTAATGTTAGGTTAGGGTCACATGACCTAATCCAGTCACCACCACTAGGGTTAGCATCTAGGTTAGGCTCCAAAGTCAACACTAGTCAAAGTCTAGAATAACCCCGGATTAAAATATACTAAAAATTATATAAATTTTAATAAATCTCAATAATTCATAATAATTCCAAATAAATCCCAAAAATTCAAAATACCCCCATACTAGAAATGTGGTAGTGACACTCTTCTTTGGTATTCAGGTCGATCGTCTAATTTCACCAGAGATTGAATTAATTAGAACTCTTGCCAAGAGACCAATTACTTTTGTTAAAATATAGCCAAGTTACTGTGTCAATGGCTTTAGGTTCAAGTGGACAAATGCTCTGATCAGAGACAGATTCCTGGATCTTGATTCCAAGAAAAATAGTTGTTTGTGTATCAAATCTTCGAACTACAAAGACGTCGATCCAGGAAATGATTTCTTTGGTATCTTGCGAGAGATTGTGGAGTTGACATATAATTATGGCCGAGAACCAGCAAAGATAGTATTGTTCAAGTGTGAATGGTTTGATCCGATTGAAAATCAAGGTTGGAAAATTGACAAGCATGGTCTTGTGGATATAAACTACAAGCGTAGATATCAAGGCTACGAACCATTTGTCCTATCAACTCAGGCTCAGCTCGTGTACTTCACAGCTTATTCGAGACGGGGAGCAACGAAGTCTGACTGGTGGGCAGTATGCAAGACTAAAGATAGAGATACTTTTGATGTTGACGAAAAAGCTTATCAGGAGGACGAGCTACCTTTTGTAACCAATATTATTGATGTGGACTCCACGAAAGTTATGCATTACACGACTAATATAGAAGATGTAGAATTATCTGAAGAGGAAGGCAAAGCCAACGAAGGCGAAGATGAAAGTGAAGATGAGGAGGAGGAGGAAGAGGAAGATGAGGTCGAGGTAGACGAACAAGATGAATATTCTGAAGATGATTGAGAGAGATGTGCTTTCATTTTCTTATTATGTAGAGTTGGTTATTATCTAGTTTTGGTTACTATCTGAACTTAGATGTTTCTTGTAGAATGTACTATCTGGACTTAGATGTTTCTTGTAGAATGTATTATCTGAACTTAGATGTTTCATGTAGAATAAACTATCTGGACTTAGATGTTTCTTGTAAAATGTATCATTATATGTTTTTTTGGTTATTATCTTATCTTTGTTGTACTTTTATATTTATAGTCTCTATTATTTGTTGTATCTCATTATATGTTGTTATCAGGTATGACAGGTCGTCGCAGATCGTTTCGTATGTCCCGACATAGGGAACGGTGTACTGGTATTGGCAGAGGACAGGGTACTCCTTTGGTACCTCCTACTGGTACCGGCTCTGGATACTCGTCGCCCAGTACTCCTGTGTATCGGACAGTACCTCCACCTTTCCCGATGCTACGTGGCATATCTCCTGGGACGAGTAGTTCCAGGCCTGAGACTGCTCCATCGTCTAGCGTTCCTCCTGCTGATACGACGATGGAGACAGATGAGCAGATGGAGGAGGCTAAGCCGACGGCCGACCAGTATTAGGCAGATGATGCATGCGCACCTCTGGAGGAGACGAGGACGGAAATCTGGGCCGACGGTACAAAGTAAGTATTTTGGTTTATCATTTTTTCCTGTGTTTATCATAAATTAGCTTTTCTCATGAATATAATATGTCTATATAGATATCGTCCCCCATCGGTATATAGACGCCTATGCCACTTATTGAGGACTAATTATGGTGGTCCTTGGATAAACTACTCTGATGCTCCAGATGAGAGGAAGGCCTACTGGTTTGTGCTCTTCAAGGTTAAAATATATTTGCTTTTAATATGAATCATATAATTTTTTTATATTATATATAACTGATAAATATTTGGTTTGCACTCTTCTAGGATATGTTTTTTTATGTACCGGTTTGAGATGATCGAGGGGATGTTTCCTGCCGTCGCTGCTAAGATGACCCGCGACGCTATTAATGATCAGAAGACTCGTGATCGTGTCGAAAAGCCGATCCAACGTTGGATCACTCCTGATCAGTGGACTGCAATGAAGGCTCGATTCGACGAGCCAAGGTACAAGGAAAAGTTTGAGAAGGCCAAGGCGGCTAGGAAGCAGGGATCAAAGTGGTGCGGTGGGTCGATTTTGATGACGGAATATTTTTTTCGTTTGGTATGTCTTTTTATTTCAAAAATATTATTTTAATGTAAGTCCGATAAATTATATATTTAATTACAGGTAAAGAGGGGTGGTGAAACCAATATGGTGACTGTCTTCCTGGCCACAAATCGGAAGGGCGGGAAGCTTATTGACGAGAGGGCGGAGCATGCCTATGTAAGTATTACAATTTTATTTTTTAATTTTAATACTTCATGTTAGTTTTGATATAACTTAGTAAATATGCATGTAAATAGATATTCATGTAGTTAGTAATAATAAGTATATGAGACATTAGAAGTTACAGAGTATCCATGCTTTCTAGGCCGAGTTTTAACGGCTTAAGGAGCAGGCGGCTGCTAGTGCACCTGCTGCGGGAGAGGCCGGTACTTCCTCGCAGCCCGCTCTAGCTCTGTCGGAGGACGAGCTGTGGGCCGCTGGTGGTCTCCACAGGGGTACATACTACGGTATAGGATCCTATGGCACCCTAGTTGCGACACAGTCCTCTAGGACCTCCCCTGCTAGTGTGCATGGCCCACAGCCCTCCCAGGAGTCTGCCCGAGTCCAGAAGATGGTGTAGTCTGTCTGTGACAAGCTGCTAAGACGGATCCAGGAGCAGCACCAGATGGACGATGCTGCGCTCATAGCACGATTGGATACGCTCGACTGTAGTATTAAGGAGCTCAGGGATATGACTGAGAGGATAGAGCGGGGCGTCACTGATCTTAGAGCGTCGACAGAGCACAGCATGACGGATCTGCAGGCATCACAGATGTCCATGGGTGAGAGGCTCACGTTGATGCAGGATTCGATGGTTGATAGCAGTACGAGGCTGTTATCTACCATAGATTTCTACCACCAACTGTTTGCCATTGATTGTAAAAGTACAGAACAATTATCGGAGGACTGAACTTAGACTCACAATACAAACTCACTCGTACAAAGAAAGCCTAGGGACGAAAACCTAGTACAGCAGTCTAAGTACGATTGTTTATTTTAGATTCTGGAGGGTGACGATAGAGGCTCGGGAAAGCGACGGCCGCTCTGCCTTACTCCTTGGACGATCGGTGTGCAGCCTTGACTCGGGGAAGATCTGCTTGGTCGTTGACGAAGAAATGCCTTCTTGCTCTCTCTCTGATTGCTCTCCTGGCTTCTCTCTCTCTGTGTATATTCTCTCTCTGACTATGGGGGAAGTCTCTCTGTGTATACGTATTCTTCTCTGGTTTTTTTTTTGTATATCTCTCTCTATCTTACAAGGGAATGGCACCTTGCTATTTATAATAGTGGGATCTGATCACTAGGGTTGCCAATGATTTGCTCTTGGAGATGGCGGCAGCCTAGGGATTGATCAATCCAGGCCGTTCGTTTCTGATTATGACGAATCAGAACCATTAAGGGTAGATTACACCAAATCCCCATTAGCAATTAATGCTGATTGGCATAAATCTTCCTTATAATGATTCTCTAATATCTGTGAATAAATCAAATTTATTCTCCTGCCACGTGCCCCAGATCATTGGGATTCGACCCGATCTTGGATTACCATAAATCTGGGAGATTGATCGGCTGAGGACACGTGTCCTGAGAGCCAATGGTGAGACTGGAACCGCATGCAGATTGGGCCGCATGAGATTTGGGCCGCATAAATTTTAGGCCGCATAAGACTTGGGACACGTGTCAGGGCTGTCTGGGCAGTGGCCCCCTCCTTCAGACTTCTGAACCATATGATGAGCCGCATGAACCGTATAATGGTGTGTCTGCTTGAGCCGCATGGGCATGATCTTCTTGAGCCGCATAGGGATGATTCCACTCGAGCCGCATGGGACAGCTTCACTCTGAACCGCATGGGAAGTCTTCACTTCGAGCCGCATAAGCACACCCACGTGGCAGGGCCACGTGGCATTTTGTTGCTCTCGGGGGATCCTGTCAGAGATTTCTTTCTCTTCCCTAGAGATTCATCATCATGACAGAGTCATAATTACCTACTTTGGTGTCAAGTCTGTCAACTTTTCAGAGGGGTCAGCCGTCAAAGCAATTAATGCAGCATGGATCGGAGGGGAGCACTGTCACGCCATATGTCGTATGGAATGTCTCCGGCCGTATAGCTTCTTATACCGCATGACTCCCTGAGCCGCAGGCATTTTTTGAGCCGCATGGGTCTTTTTCTAGTATTTTCCATGCTTCTACAGGACCCCCTTCAAAGTTTTCAATTTGCAAAACTGAAATACTTTGAATAAGAAGCATGGCTGGATATTCTTCTGGCCGCGCATGGATATCTTGGCCGCATGAAAAGTTCTGTCGCAGGGGCATCTCAGCCGCATGGATAGCCCAGCCGTATAGAAATTTCTGCCTCCCGACCATCTGAGTCGCATAGTTGCTATCAGCCGCATGGTCATTTGAACCGCATAAGCTCTTTGCCACGTCATTATGCCATACATGTGGATCTTTCTGGGACAGGATCCCAAGAGCTCAGTCTTTAAATGGCTGGTTTGGCTCAATAATCGAAGAGCTGATCGCGTTTGTACGAGGCGTCGGTCCACAGTTCTCTGTCAATAAATAGAAGGGCATTTGGACGGTCTTCTCTCTTAGACTATTCTTGACTCAGATTTTTGTCGTATTTTTTTCCTCTGATCATCAGACAACAATGGCACCCAGGGCTTCTAAGGCTGTAAAGAAGGCTGTGGCGAGGAGTAAGAAATCGGCTTCGCCCTCGACTGTTGTGCCCTCCGTTCGTTTTGATGTTCATATTGCCATCGAAGGTAAGGATTAGGTAGTCGATTTGAAACCCTAGCAGAGCCTGCTTCACTGCATGCTTCATGTACACGACTTTGACGTGAACTTCTCAAACTACATGGTCCGCATACGCGTCCCATGACTGAGCCGCATGAGACTTGTCTAAAACGAGCCGCATGAATATTTCTGACTGTTTTCATTTTCTTCGTCTTTGGTTCTCGCAGTATCTCCACCGAATGTTGAGACTGCGGCGTCAGAGGAGCCGCAGCCTCCTGTCATCAGCCAGGGATCTTCCTCTGTTAAGGAGGAAGTGAAGAAAGAAGAACCTGCGCCTGAGGGAAACGACAACTCTCCAAATATCGAGACTGTTGAGGGTGGCAGCGCTGGGAACCCTGTTTCTCCTATTCTGGACGAGGATGCTCTTCACTTGCATCCTTCATATGTGAGATGGTTGAGGGAATGGTACATGCGCTCCTGTAACTAGGATGTAGGGGCTTCTCGTGGATGTTTGTCTGTAGTCTTTTATTTTGTTTCGCCTTTCTTCTTGCCTTCATGAAGAACTCTTTTGACTTGCTTGCAATCGTATGGATGTAACCGATTTCTGAATGAATGGAATATATATATTTGCTTCACTCTTTTGCTTTGTAATAATCCTCTTATTGGGACATTTTGCGTGGACCCATTATCCCTAACGTACCCTGGTTTTGGATACGGACAACAAGTTTAAAAAGAAAGGAACCAATCATACTGACTCAGAGGTAACGAGGACATGGTAAGTAGGAAAGTTTTTTGAACGTAGAGTCTTCCTACTCAGAGGTAATGAGTACATGGCAGGAGCGAACTCGACGGAGGGTATTGGTGGTCAACAGAGGACATTTGTGGTCAACAGAGGACATTTGTGGTCAACAGAGGACATTTGTGGTCAACAGAGGACATTTGTGGATCCATTACCCTTGGCGTACTCCGGTTGTGGGTACAGGTAATAGGTCGAAAGGGGATCATCATACTTACTCAGAGGTAATAAGGATATGGCAAGTATGAAGGTTTCTTCGACAGAGCCTTCCCATTCAGAGGTAATGAGGACATGACAGGAGTGGGCTCAATGAAGGAGGGTACGTAGAATAACTCAGAGGTAATAAGGACATAGAAATTCTATGTAGGGGTGATTTGTTTTTGGCGGAAATGGGACGACTCAGAGGTGATGAGGACATGGTCGTCTTGGAAATTTGTGGATCCGTTACCTTTGTTGTGCACTGGAAGTGCAGGTATTAGATCGTGAGGGAGGATCTCTTGTAGGAAGAAAGTTCAGTGGTATGATCATACATAACTTTCTACCTGAAAGAGTGACCGGGATGTGAGTTCAGAGGCACCATCGGGTACATGACTCGAGAATCTGGAGAATGGTGAGTGTGAGTTCAGCGGTACCAGCGGGTACATGACTCGAAAATCTGAAAAACTATGAGGGTGAGTTCAGTGGTATCAGCGGATACATGACTCGAAGATCTGGAAAATTATAGGGTGAGTTCATTGGTACTAGCGGGTACATGACTCGATAATCCATGAATGTTGGAATCAAAGTGTAAGATTAGAGGTACCAGCAGGTACATGACTTGGGAATTTGGGATATGAGTTCAGCAGTACAAGAGGGTACGTGACTCGATAAGTTGGAAAATTAGGGGGTTGAGTTCAGTGGTACCAGCGGGCACATAACTCAAAACTCTGGAAAATGTTGTTTAAACATAGTATTTCTTCAGGAACTTGCCGTTGACGGGCAACATGAGCAAGTCTCCGTTCTGCTTGGCGAGGCGGTAAGCACCATTGGAGAACACGGCCTCGATGATAAATGGGCCTTCCCATTTTGGCTGGAACTTGCCGGTGGTCTTGTGAGTCATGACCATTGGCCTCCTGACTGCCAAAACAAGATTGCCCACTTGGAATATTCTGACTTTGACCTTTTTGTTGAAGGCTCCTGAGATGCGTGCTTGGTATAATTCGATCCTTTGCTGAGCTAGGAGGCATTTTTCATCTAAGGCCTCTAACTCTTATAGTCGACGTCGGTAGTTATCATCCGTTGTCAATTGATAAGTGAGGGCGAATCGGAGTGAGGGAATCTGAGTCTCTAATGGGAGAACTGCCTCACTCCCGTACACCAGAGAGAATGGTGTATTCCCGGTGGCTGTTCGAACCGTGGTGCAATAAGCCCATAAGCACTCGCCGAGCTTCTCGTTCCAGTCGCGTTTGTTGGAGGAGACAAATTTCTTGAGGAGTTTGATGATTGTTTTGTTGAATGCCTCTGCTAACCCGTTTGCTGCCGGGTTGTATGGTGTCAAAGCGACATTCTGAATGCGGTGTTTGTCGCAGAATCGGTAGAATGCGTGGCTTACAAACTGCGGACCATTATCATGGATGATCCTTCGGGGCAGTCCAAAGCGGTAGATGACGTGGTGTTTCAGGAAGCTGATCACGTTCGAAGTCTTAACTTCGGCGAGTGGGACAGCTTCTGCCCACTTTGAAAAGTAATCAGTGATCGCAAGTATGAAGCGATGTCCTCGGGAGGAAGATGGGGTGATTGGACCAATGATATCCATTCCCCATGCTTCGAATGGCCAGGACGCTACTGTCGGATGTAGAAATTCGAATGGTTGGTGAATGAAGTCTGCGTGGACTTGGCAGGCCTTACATTTTCGGGCATAATCTATTGCATCAGCCACCATCGTGGGCCAGTAGTAGCCCATCCGGCGAAGGCGGTCTTGCAGCTTAGGGCCAGGCTGATGGGCCCCGCAGACACCGTCATGAGCCTCTCGTACGGCTTCTTTGGCTTCTGCGTTCGACAAGCACCGAAGTAGTAATCCGTCGTAGGAGCGGCGATACAGCATTTTCGTCTCTGTATCGTAGAAGAATCTGAGAGAATGTCGTCTGATAGAAGTAGCCTCCTTCGGGTTCTCGGGCAGGATGTCGTAGACCACGAAGTCTATGAATGGTTGTCTCCAGTCTGGCGCTTCGTCGATCATCTGAGCAGAATAACTCGCCATGGCTTGAACGTTGTTCTTGGGGCAGACCAGCTCATGGCCGATTATATCGACCGAATGATGAGAGTGGTTTGGCACTGCTAGGGAAGCAGCCAGGCCTACTAGGGCATCAGCTTCGATATTTTAGAGTCTGGGGACGTATTCGATGAAGAATCTCTCGAATGATGAGATAATATTGATCGCTATTTGGTGGTAGGGGATCATGTCTTCATGGCGGACTTCGTACGTCCCCCGAATCTGGTTGACGATTAATTGCGAATCGACGTATGCTTCAAGGTATTCTACCCCCAGTTCTCTTGCGAGTTGGAGGCCAATGACCAAAGCGTTGTACTCGGCCACATTGTTAGAGCAGGGTTCCGTGAGAGAGTAGGTGCGATTGATCACTAGCCCGGTAGGAGAGACCAATACTACTCCGACTCCGACGATGATGTTTCCCTTGGGTCCGGTTCTTGAAGCGCCATCGAAGAACATCCGCCATATGTTATCGTGGGTGGTTGTATTTGAATCGGCAACCTCATCTGGGATTTCTTCGTATATTCTGGAAGATTCCGATCCTGGATGGGCCGCCAAAAAGTCTGCCAGGGCTTGACCTTTGACAGCCTTCTGCGGGACGAAGATCATATGATAGGGGGACAGCAATATCGCCCATGTAGCGAGGCGGGAGCTGAGTGCCCCTGGTTTGGTCATGAGGACCCTGAGAGGGTTGATTCGTGAGATCACATGTATGGTTTGCCCCGTGACATAGTGCCGCGTCTTTTGAATGGCGAATACCAGGGCGAGGTATTCTTTCTCCACAGCGGTGTATCGGTGTTCAGGCCCGACCATCATTCGGCTGAGATGGTAAATGGCTTGCTCGTGGCCTGCGTCGTTGTTTTGTGCCAGCAGGGCACCGAGGGAGTGTTCCATTGCTCGTACATAGAGCAGGAATGGTTTTCCAGGGACCGGGGCCACCAGGATTGGAGGATTTGATAAATATTCTTTGATGTCATCGAAAGTGCGCTGGCATTCCTCGTCCCATACGAATGAGACTCCCTTCTTCATGAAGTGGGTGAACGGTCGGCATCGCCCGGAGAGGTTGGAAATGAACCTCCTGATATAAGCTAGCCTCCCTTGGAGGCCTCTAAGTTCACGGAGATTTCTCGGAGGACCCATCTTCATGATTGCCCTCGTTTTCTCGGGGTCTACATGGATACCCCGTGCAGTGATGATGAAGCCCAAGAACTTCCCGCTGGATACGCCCAAGAACGATTTTGTAGGGTTCATCTTCAGATTGTGGGCTCGTATTAAGTTGAACACCGTTCTCAGGTCTTGCAGATGATCTTCCTTACGGCGACTCTTGACGGCGATGTCATCGACATAGCATTCCACTGTCTTGCGTAAATGTTCTATGAAAATGATACTCATGGTTCGCTGATATGTAGCGCCAGCATTCTTTAGACCGAATGGCATGACTGTGTAGCAGTATGTGCCAATCGGGATTCGGAATGAGGTGTGCTTTTCGTCGTCGGGAGACATCTTGATTTGATTGTACCCCGAGAATCCATCCATGAATGACATACGTTCAAAGCCGCATGTATTGTCGATCATGATGTCTGTGATAGGAAGGGGAAATTCATCTTTGGGGCATGCCTCGTTCAGGTTGCGGAAGTCGATGCAGATTCGAATCTTTCCATTCTTCTTGAGGACGGGTACTATATTGGCGACCCAATCAGGATGTTGCTCTTCACGAATGAAGCCGCTGGCTATTAGCTTGTTGACTTTGGCTTCGATCGCGTCTATGACTCCTGGGCGGAAGCGTCGTTGTTGCTGCTTGACTGGCTTTGCATCTGGCCGTATATTGAGTTTGTGGAGAGCGATGTCAGGATTTAACCCCGGCATGTCTTCATAGCTCCAGGCGAACACATCAATGTATTCTCTGACAAGTTCTAACAGCGACTCTCGTTCTTCGTCAGTTAGGCTTTTACTGATAAAGATCGGTTTTAGAGAAGATTTGCTGCCGAGATCCACTTGTATGACCTCATCTTCAGTAGGAGGTTCTCTCAGTTCGAACCGCTTTTCCCATTGTGCGTCTAATTGCTGGGCCCATGGTTCTAGCTCAAGGATTTCGGGGATGTCTTCGTCTTCCTCGTAAGCGTTGGTGAATGCCATGTTGACTGACATGACTTGTCTGAACACATCTCTGATGCTGGTATCTGAGTCGGAAGTCGGTGATCCGGTTAAATGTGACTGCCAGTCGCATTCTTCATCTGAGCTTTCAGGGGTCGTAGTAGGCGTTATATACCCTAAACCGCATCGGGTTTTGTTATAGTAGTTCCGTGGTTTGCCCGCCGGGGCTGGCGTCTTCAAAGGTAATCGTCGTCCAGTGCCGTAGTTCAGTCCTGGCGTTGTCTCTAGATCATACCCCTGTTTCTGCATGAGATATTTGGATTGAGGGCTATAGAGATACAGAGGCAGTCTTCCAGCATCTGACCCGAAGTCGACTTCTTCCATGGCGAGGGGATGCGGGTTGTTCGTCCGGCCGAAGATGATTGGGTGGTCCCCTCCCTCGATTATTCGGTAAGCGTCTTCTACTGGAGTAAGTTGGATAGCGGTGTACACATTTGTCACCTGTGTATGTAGGTGAGTGCCTATACCGTGTTCCATAGCATACATTATACATAGCTTATTGAGCTCGGTGTAGTCCAAAGATAACCCTTTATTGATGAAGTAAGGTATTTTTTCTAGAGGGATTACATCATCTGCGGAGGGAGCGTCAGTGTGGGCAGCCACATACTTGGCTAGCTCTGGTTCCTCTTCGGCTACCTCTTGTGTGAATAAAGATTGAGAGGGCATCCTAGTCAGCTTGATCTTCAGAGGTTCAACTGACGGAGCGGACAGTGGGGTTGTCGGTAGACTAGCAACCCCCAGTCTGGCACTTGATGTGGAGCGAGGGGTGGCTGGTTCGCTTGAAGTGTCAGACCTCGCATCGGGGTGACGACCTTTCTTAGGCAGGCGTATCGTCAAAGGTCTATCGGAGGGATTGAGCTTCTCTGTTTGGGATTGACCGACTCTTGGCAATCTGATGGTAAGTGGCCCTGTCGTGGGTCTCGGTACCTGGCCGGACCTTGGCAGCCGGATTCTCAACTGCTCTTCCTGTGCCGAGAGGCTGATCGTGTCCTTACGCAGCGTGGCCGTAAGGGGTGCAGAATTGCCTGGTTTGCGAGCCTGGAGGTGGATTGTCAGAGGTTCTTCTGATCCCGTGGTTGCTTCAACATCAGTTTGTTTATTTTCTCCTTCAAGGTGCCTCTTCGACTTTTCGTATAGGCAGGAGTTCGAGTAATAAGATTCGACCCCTTTGAAGGGATCGATGTCAGCAAATTCTGTCCTCACGAAGCCGTGCTTGTCGACATATTTGAAGTATTGGTGTAGCGTGGAAGGCACGATCATGTAATCGTGTATCCAAGGGCGCCCCAAAAGGATGTTGTATGAAGTGTCGGCATCTATGACGTAACAAGTGACTTCTGATTGGAGATCGCCAATCTGACATTTCAGACGGATCTTCCCGATTGGGTAGCTCCTGCCCGAATTTAACCCGCTGATGGCGGTGTTTGTAGGGGTCAGGCAATGCATCGGGATGCGAAGATGATGCAGTAGTCCTTTTGGAATGATGCTTATGGAAGACCCAGGGTCAATGTGCATCCGGTCCACCTTTATGTCGCCGATGTAGCCTGTGTAGTATAATGGGCGATCGTGTAGATTAGTCTTGATGAGCATGTCTTGTGTAGTGAAGACGATGTTGGGCATTGCTCCCGTACAGGCACTGTCTTGGAGGTCTGCGGGCCGATTTTCTCCCGTGAGGTTGACTTGAGCCAGGTACGCGTCGACATTTTGAAGTGCATCGCTCAAAGCTGTGCGGACATCCTTCGAGAGCCTCAGGAGTTCATATAAGGACAATTTGGCTGGTGTATTGGCCAATTGTGCCAAGATGTCGAAGTTGTAGGGCCTCTCCAGCCCCTGAGATGTTTCCTTTCGGAGGGATTTGTCGAAGCGAGTCTCCTTCGGCCTAGGCTTGTCGGTCGTCGAAGGCTGAGCCGGTTTCGGAGCATCCGTGGTAGTGGGCGGATGATCATCAGTCGAGTTTTCAGCCACAGGTTGATATTGTGCTCCGGATCGAGTAACAACGGCCGTGACTTCCTCTTCATCTGCTGAGGTGGTACGGCAGGATCTGACACTTTTCTTTTTAGAAGATGGAGTGGACTGAGTTATCTCGTGGACTTGGTCCGGATGGACCCACATGATTTCCCCTCGTGATGTGGTGAGGGGTACTAGACCAGCAGCTTGAGCAGACGGGAGATTAGCAATCTCCATCGTTGCCAGAGGGATAGGTATAACCCCGTCCTAGGTCTCTGTTGGAGGGAAGCTGCCAAATTGTACGGACACCATATTGGCTGCCACGGTTACCTCCTCGAAATCGATGGCCACAGCGTTCGAATCGATGAGGTTTTGGATATATCGTTTCAGTTGGTAGCAGTCGTGCGTAGCATGGTGGAGGTAGCGGTGGTAATGGCAGAACTTTGGGTTCTCCAGATCAGCCGGCCGAGGCTCCCGTCTTGGTGGAGGAAGCTGAATCCTATCTCCTTGTATGAGCATGTCCAAGATAGGCTTGACGTGACCGTCTTCAAAAGAGTAAGTGATTTGAGGCCATTGTTTGTCCGCAGGTTACGACTCAGGCTTCTGGGCTGTATCGGCCACCGTAGCCTGCTTGCCTTTGTTGTCCCGGTTGTTGGAGGGGCTACCCCCATTGTCGTTGGTGGTGCTGGGACGCTTGCCCTTGTTCTCTCCCTCTGAGATATGTAATCCCAGTTGGCGAGCCTTCTTTAATCGTTCTTCGGCACTTGTAGCACTAATGATAAAAGCCTTCCAGTCCTTGAATTGACTCTCGCCCATCCAGAGGCTGATTGTTGGGAGTAGTCTCTTTTGGCAAATTTCGATCAAGGAATAGTCCGGGTTGCCAGATGGTAACTTCATTGCGGTTTGACGAAACCGCTCAATGTAATTCCTCGTCAGCTCTTTCTCTTCTTGAATGACGTCCATTAGGGTAGACATCGTGACGTCCTGCCCTACCTCATAGAACCTTTCCAAGAACAGGCGTTTGAAGCCAGCGAAGGAATGGATGCAATTGTCCGACAGGTTGCGGTACCAATCGAAGGCGACTCCTTCCAATGCCCCAATGAATAACCACGTGAGGATAGCGTCATCATGGGGCAGATAGTCGGTAGTGACCTCAAAGTAAGTGATGTACCGACTTGCTGAAGTCTTGCCATCATATGGGTTGATATTGAACGGCTTATATCTTGGTGGAAAGGGAACATCCCTCCATTCAGCAGGATATGGTTGTCGTATCCTGAGGTCTTGAGAGTTTTCTCGGGCATAGAACATTGCTCGGAGCTCCTGAACCTCTCTTCTTACTTCTCGGGCCTCATCTGTCGCGGTAGGGGCCGTTATCTCGGATTGTTGCCCGGGTTCGGTGTCGCTGAAGTTAAATCTACGTTGATTGCGGGACCCGTGCTTGTCTGGCCAGGTGTCACCCCCTGCAGATTAGGAAGCGCCGCTTTGATCTCGTCTACGGACTTGACCAAGGTGTGCAATATGGCCTCCAAAGTGTCGATGCGCTGGCGATCACCGGAACCGCCTTGATTGCTGTCTGTCATGAACACCGTCTTCACATAAGGAGTGACGGAAGGAGTGGTGGAGGATGTACCCTCCGAGTCGTACCCGTGCATCGAGAAATCATCAGGATATGTGGGGATGTTCTCTTCAGGTTCGGACTCGGAAGGAACACTACCCCCAGCTTCGGAGCTTGCTTCGTCTAGGATGTCCTTGGGGACATCGGTATCTGTTGTATCCGTCGGAGGATTTGCTTCCTCCAGTCCGTATTCCTGGAATGTCGGATTGTCGTGGATGTTTGGAGGAGTGCTACCCCCAGTTCCGACGACCCCCAATGTTGCAGACGACGAACTTCCTACTGCAGCAGTTTTCGTCTACGAACGGGTGTGTTGAAATACGCCAGTGGAGGATAACCCTTTAGACGACGGTTTCTTAGCTGCAGTAGTTGACACCTTTGGGCTGGAGATGCTCGTTTTTTTCCCTCTTCCCTTGGCGAAAACTTTCTGCACGGACTTGCAGGAGACAACAGGAGGTGCCTCGTCTTCTGAGCTCGGGTGATGTAGTCTTTGGAAGATGGATGGCCGGTCTTCCGTCACCGTCGCGTTGCTGCAACAGCAGTTGACGATGATCTGGGTGCATTGATGTCCGTGTGAGGGCTCTTTACACTCCGAAGCTCCTTCTCTTTCCTTGCGTTTGTGGAGGATAACCTCACGCAGGTCAGAGGAACCACTTTGTCTGTTTGCTGCCGGGGGCTGGACTTGAGTGGTTTTATACAACTTCCCATCAGAGGCCCGTGTGATAATCAGCGGGATGCCCCGATAGTCAGAGGTTGGGGCAGTCGTCTGGACTTGATGAGCCCGCGCTGCCCTAGACTTCCTCCTTTTAGCACTTATGGGTACGTAATAGGAGGAGTCTAAGTCGAATACCACAGAGTCTGGATTATCATCCAGAGAATGATCAGAGTCATGACCGCATGAGAGCCGGTCGAAGACTGATCGAGAGAAGCGTGGAACGGACGCTATGCGGCTAGCATTGGGTACCGTGCAGGCTGTCTGCATGCGGCTGTCTTTTGTTGTAGGATGAGTCCTTATGCGGCTAGGAGTCACGACCGTGCAGGCTGACCGCATGCGGTTGGCATCTATGGCCGTATGGGTTTTCTACAAGCGATTGACTTTAATAGCTGCATGAGTCTCATCCGTGCGGTTGGCAACTGTAGCCGCATAAGTTATGCGGCTGACAGATGTGGCCGCATGAGTTTTCTTTTTGCGGTCGGCGGTTGTAGCCGCATGGGCTTTCTCCCTGCGGCTAATACTCTTCTACGGTTCAGATCGCGTAGAGTTCCTCTTTGCCCCTGCAAGTCCAGTATCATAGTATTTTCTTCTGCCGGACTTGGGGACAGCAGAGTTGTCTACGGTCTGAAGTGGGGCCGCAGGGGAGTCTTTCTCGCCATCTTGAGCAATAGAGAGCACCCCATCAAGGGCTTGCGGAGGAGCAAATGATTTTGGCCTCCACTCTTTGCGAGCCTTTATGGTGCGGGTGCGCTTCTGGACCGGGCCAGTGCTACCTTCAGAGAGCATCTCTTCGAACGCCTGTTGGTCGAAGCGTACGACCATCTTCTGTTGTGTAGAGCCAAGTTTGGCTGCGTCCGATTGCGTCACCAACTCCTCAGCCGTGGAGAAGTTAGTCCCCAGCAGAGTCGCCATCGTGTTTGCCATTGATTGTAAAAGTACAGAACAATTATCGGAGGACTGAACTTAGACTCACAATACAAACTCGCTCGTACAAAGAAAGCCTAGGGACGAAAACCTAGGTACAGCAGTCTAAGTACGATTGTTTATTTTAGATTCTGGGGGGTGACGATAGAGGCTCGGGAAAGCGACGGTCGCTCTGCCTTACTCCTTGGACGATCGGTACGTAGCCTTGACTCGGGGAAGATCTGCTTGGTCGTTGACGAAGAAATGCCTTCTTGCTCTCTCTCTCTGATTTCTCTCCTAGCTTCTCTCTCTCTGTGTATATTCTCTCTCTGACTATTGGGGAAGTCTCTCTGTGTATATGTATTCTTCTCTGGTTTTTTTTTTATATCTTTCTCTATCTTACAAGGGAATGGCACCTTGCTATTTATAATAGTGGGATCTGATCACTAGGGTTGCCAATGATTAGCTCTTGGAGATGGCGGCGGCCTGGGGATTGATCAATCCAGGCCGTTCGTTTCTGATTGTGATGAATCAGAACCATTAAGGGTAGATTACACCAAATCCCCATTAGCAATTAATGCTGATTGGCATAAATCTTCCTTATAATAATTCTCTAATATCTGCGAATAAATCAAATTTATTCTCCTGCCACGTGCCCCAGATCATTGGGATTCGACCCGATCTTGGATTGCCATAAATCTGGAAGATTGATCGGCTGAGGACACGTATCCTGAGAGCCAATGGTGAGACTGGAACCGCATGCAGATTGGGCCGCATGAGATTTGGGCCGCATGAATTTTGGGCCGCATAAGACTTGGGATACGTGTCAGGGCTGTCTGGGCAGTGGCCCCCTCCTTCAGACTTCTGAACCATATGATGAGCCGCATGAACCGCATAATGGTGTGTCTGCTTGAGCCGTATGGGCATGATCTTCTTGAGCCGCATAGGGATGATTCCACTCGAGCCGCATGGGACAACTTCACTCTGAATCGCATGGGAAGTCTTCACTTCGAGCCGCATAAGCACACCCATGTGGCAGTGCCACGTGGCATTTTGTTGCTCTCGGGGGATCGTGTCATAGATTTCTTTCTCTTCCCTAGAGATTCATCATCATGACAGAGTCATAATTACCTGCTTTGGTGTCAAGTCTGTCAACTTTTCAGTGGGGTCAGCCGTCAAAGCAATTAATGCAGCATGGATCGGAGGGGAGCACTGCCACGCCATATGTCTTCTGAGCCGCATGGAATGTCTCCGGCCGCATAGCTCCTTATGCCGCATGACTCCCTGAGCCGCAGGCGTTTTCTGAGCCGCATGGGTCTTTCTCTAGTATTTTCCATGCTTCTACACCAGTGACTAGCAGCGTTGGAGCATTATTGTCCTCCGGGTGCGCCTTCATCGTCGTTGACTCCGCCGACGTCACTACCTCCGACTCCACCGACGTCACTACCTTCTTCATCGGTGACGATTTCACGGGAGGAGTATGAGATGTTCCTATCCTTGACGCGCGATGGTGCCCCTCCTCCTCCAGATCCGCAGTAGTACGAGTTAGGACTGTTTTATGAGATTGTAGTATTTTTTTAGTTTTGGTTTATGTTGATTTAGTATTGGTTGTGGATTATTTGTTTCTATAGACTTTCAGTATTGGTTGTGGATTCATGTGGATATTGGTTGTATACTTTGGATATTCGTTTACCGACTTTGGATATTTTAGTGTTCGTTGTGTTGGTATCTCATCATATGTTGGTTATAGATTTTTACTCTTGTTTGCGTTGATTGTTATAATATTGTGATGTACCGGTGTTGAGTGTTCCACCGACGCAGCTAAACGTGATTCTATGGGTCGGCTAACCCAGAAAGAAAATGTGCTTGTGATTTTTTTGTAATTTATTGAACTGCAGGTAGAAAATGTGATTCTGTGGACATTCTGTAATTTATTTTATTATTATTTTTGTATTAGCGACGTTTACCGACGCAGCTAAACGTCGGTAAACGTCGGTAAGTCACCAGGTATACCGATGCTTACCGATGTAACGTGGCGACGGTAAACGTTGCTAAACGTCCAAGGATTTATCTCGCCTATAGAGTCGGTGAACGTCCGTAAAAACTAGACATACGTAGCTAACTGTTACAGGATTCACTGACGTTGGCCGACGTTTGAGACGTCGCCATATTTCCGACGGGGCATCGGTGAACGTCGGTAAATGTTCTAGGATTACAGACGTTTAATTATGTCGGTAAGCGTCGGTAAGAGCGACGATTACCGACGTTTGGCCAGTTAGCGACATGGCTTTCCATGACCACAGAAAAACATCGCTAAATACGTCGGTAAACAGTTTCAGCGTCAGTTTTTGTCAGTTTAGTGACATTTTCTGGCGTCGCTAATATGACTTATTCTGGTAGTGTCAGTACTCTGTACAGTGATTGATCGAAAGCTAGTCTGACCAAAAAACAACCTACATGCGTCCCTAAGCTATGGTGTACAGGTCGACACTAATACGGACATTCAAGATTGGTGATTCCTGTTCATAGACTATGAGTCTACGGAATCCTAACCGGAGACCCGTAGGAAGCTACTTCTGTTAAGAGACGTGTCGTTCATATGACAAACTTCTCATGCGATGTCTAACCAAGACAGAAGCACAAAAAGTACTCTGAGAGGCACACGATGGCACCTACGGAGCCCATTGACCTAGTCCCAAGTTGCAAGACCGACTGCATCGAATAGGCTATTACTGGCCCGCCATGATAGCAGACGCCATAGATTATATATAGAAGTGTCGGGTATGTCAGTTGCATGCTGACTTTATCCACCAACCTTTTGAGTTTCTACACCCACTGCGGCCGCCTGGCCTTTTCAAGCATGGGGAATGGACATTATCGGACCGATCAGCCCTCCATCCTCCAAAGGGCACCTATTCATCCTCGCCATCACTGACTATTTTTCCAGTGGGCATAAGCTGTCATGACCCGCCCCCGGTATAGGGATACGAGTGCGTAACAACGTCCAGCCTACGTCGCAGAATAGGCGGTAGAACGTTGTTCTAGGTCACTAACTAACAACTCACACAAGATATATAATATACCTGATATAGATCTCAACTCCGAATGGAGGACAAGTTTAAGATATGATAATACTTAATCACAGTCTAAAGCAAGATAAGATGTGTAAAACCCCTAAAATTTCTACTATATATTTTTTTATTATTAAATTTGGTACTGATTAATTTTTTATTTATTTAATTTTGTATTGTACTTCGCGTAGCCGTATTGTACGTCGCGCACGAAATTCTATTTTCCGTAATTGCTCGACGAGTGCGAATATGTGCGAGCGTACACATTTTTTTTCTATTTTTATTGTTTCAAGAAAATATATATAATAATTATTTTTAGCTATCAAAATTCTAAATTTATATTTTTATTTTTGAAAAGCTTTTTTTTTGGCAGTTATATTAATAAAATATATTTTAATGAAATGGTATGATAGAAAAGTGTATATTTGTAATATTATTTGTGCATACATATTTCGTAATTAATTATTAGTTTATTTTGACAAATAATAATGTAATTTTCAAAATTATTATTTATAGTATTTTTGGAAAATTTATTTCAAAATTATTGTGGAGATTTAGATCTTGATTTTAATTTATGTATTTATTTAAATAGTTAAATAATTGAAATTTGAATTATTTGATTTGATTTTAAACTAAGGAAATTAAATTAGATTTAATTGGAATTGGATTTTGATTTGATTTCAAATTAAATTGCAAGCTATCTATTTTTGGGTTTAAACTACTCCTAATGCTTATCCAATTGGGAATTCCCACATCCTATAAATAGGCAGGTACTCCTCCAATTTTCATCATTCATTATTTCTCCAAAATTTTCTACCACAAAAGTGAGTGCATCGTGTCCATGACCGTGTCCGTGTCCCATCTACTATTGTGTTTCATTGTACAAGTACAATACTCCACCCCGGGTCCGACAGATCCGAACCTCCATCCCCGTCATGTCGGACACACCCGACACGACTCATCCAAACTCAAAACTCTAATCCTAATCCTAACCCTCTGCTACCGTCCCAACTAAAACTCCTCGACCCAGCCACCCCGTTCCGTCAGCACCCCCATCTCATCCCCGTCGACTCTACGACCACCCCCTCCAGAGTCCCGACCGCACCATCAACGCCGTCATCCCCTCAAACCCAGCCTCGCCATGGCCGTCCCTGGACGTCATCAGCAGCCACCATCTTCACACGAGCACCCCGACTACACCTCCTCTGCCTAACCCCCACCTTTACCTCGCCAGTCCCACCGTGACTCCACCGTCGGCATCCCCATCACAATTCGTCGCCGTCCCCTTCCGGTGGCTGGCCGTCCCCTATCCCGACCACAGCGCTACCACGGCCACCGGAAAACCCAATCCGCCACCCAAAAGTAAAAAAAAAAGAAGAAGAGTAAACCCTAGATATTAAATCACCGCCACCTACTCACCTCCGCCGGTGGACGGCGAGCCACGGCCGCCTGCTCCAGCGCGCCACCGCCTGGACGCGACCTCCGCCGAGCGCGCCTCGGCCGGCCGCACGATCAGGACCCCAACGCCAGCCCTCGTCTGAGCGCCCCGTCGACCGCCGCCGCGTCGCCGAGCCCTCTGCGAGAACCCCCACACTCTGGCCTCCTCCCTCCCGAGTCCCCGGTCGGCGGCGCCACCGCTATTCGCGCTGCCCGTGCCTCTCCCTCACTCCGATCTCGCTCCGCCGCTCCCATCAACGCCGCCACCGCGTGCGCCGAGAACCACCGTGTGCGCCGAGCGACCGGCCGCCCCTTTCCTCCTCCGCGGCTTCCTTCAGTCGACCGCGCTTCCACCGCCCCCCTGCTTTCCCTCTCTCTCTCCTCCGCCCTCTCCTTCTCAAAACTCAGCCTGTTCTCCCTCTCCTCCGACCTCTTTAACCCTCTCTCTCTCCCTCTATTGCAATTGCTTGGTGTCCCCTCATTTGAGGGAGCACTGTGGTGAAAATTTGTGTTCCCTCGTGGGAGCACTGTGCTGTTTTTTTTTTAGCTTTCTTTTTGTTGTTGTTGTTGTTTGTTTGTTTCTTTGATATTTTTATTTTCTTTATTTTTTTTATATATAAACAGTACTATAGCAATTAGAATTTATTTTATATTTACTAAGTATTTTTAATTAATATCATAATTATTGTTGATACATTTTTATTCATTACTGATTTAGAACAACATATATATGTTGAGTATTGACTTATTTTATATATTGTTATACTAGGTATAAGTTGTTAGTAGCCTTAATATTGTCATCATGATTATCCTATCTTTATTATGGTTATTTTCTACTATAATAATTGTTATTAAAATATTTGTAGATAAATTATATTTTTTTCTAAAAAGGTTATATCATGAGACTTGACCTACACCTATATTGTAAAATATAATAATTATCTAGATTATCCAGTATTTAGTTAAAAGTATTTTTGAAGGGTAGTTTCCAAATTTACGAAATAATGTACTAGTCTTGTCAAATATTTATTATTACTATTATTTTTACAAATAAGATATAGTATTTTTAACTAGAAACCCTATTGGACAAACTTGAAGTTTTTGCCTAAAATGCATTTATGGATTTTTAAGTATTTAATTAAATTATTTTAACTAAACTAAAACTCTATTTTTCAAGTATATAAAAATAATTGTTTTGTAAAATTGTATATATTTTATTCATCTAAAATTTCTTCGATTTCCTCCAGTCCGTGACTAAAATTCCTTTTATGCTATTCCCTCGCCAATTCTGTCCAACCATATGTCTATCCTAACCAATTTGACCGTCCTGGACCCGATGGAATCATCCGTGCCACCACCCGAGGTCACCTTGCATAGTTGTTGTACCGAAGTCGCAGTTCGTGCCACCGTGATTATTGCAGCACACCAGGCGTACTACCAGGCAAGACACCTTGCCTTTACTGTTTAATTTCTTGCTCAATATCATGCATGTTTTTACTTATTCTAGAAAATATAAATTGTACTTGCAAATTATTATATTTTAGTTGCATTCGGCGTAGAGTTAAGGGACCACCTTTGTTTGTGTCGTATTCATTGGCCCGACACTTGTGTATCATGAGTCACGAGTCTCATATAGATCTCGGACGTACGTATCGACTGGCCATCGGTGCGCACATGCCGTGCGTTAGGCAATAACTGCTAAATAGTTATAGTTGTCTAGAAGACTTAGCGGTTATTAGAAATATCGTGGTGTGGATTCAGCACGAGTAGTGCATGGGGAGGGTGGAGACAGTTATTAGGCGCAGGGGCTTTCACACCTTTACTTTTCTCTAGATGCCATTTGTGACTCAGTCGAGAGACTAGTGGACGTGCATTTATTTACTTTTCTCTAGATGCCACTAGTGCCTCGGTTGAAACACAAATGTGTCGTGCATTTACTTTCCTCTAGCTGCCGTTAGTGACTCACCCAAGAAGCTAGTGGCCGTGCATTTATTTTTCTCTAGACGTCCCTTAGTTCTCGTTCGAGTGCTAATGGGCCGTGCATTTACTTTTCTCTGGATGCCACTAGTGACTTGGTTGAAAAGCTAACGTGCCGTATTTCTAGCTTCGGGAGCCCCTGTGTGGAACGTTGTCTTCAAAATGCATTAACACATAGAATGGTTAAGGACCTTTATTTGTGTAGTCACATATACTTTTCTGTTGAGCTAACTTTATTCAGTTTATGGCATGATATTATGTGTCTTATTACGTCCCTCTGAGGACCTGGTTGTCTTGCCAGGTGTGTGTGCTATTGTCTTCGCAGGTGTTCTAGCTCTAGCCGTGTTCATCGCTATTTCCTCGAGGATGATTGCGCTCGGATCGTCTTCGCTCCACTCGCCAAAAATCTTTCTTTTGTTATGTATTTCTTTTCATAGTTGGTAGTGGATTTGTCTTCGCCCAACTACATGTACCAAGTGACATTTTTATGGTTGGTTAAATGATGTCATTTATTCATATATTTTTGTGTGGATGAGATTAGTATGGTTCTACTGCATATTACAGCTTATGTATTTATACGAGGCTTCCATATATTCGAGTATACTTCGTATGAATACAGCTGGCATGTCTACATTCCTAGTCCTACGTATTTTGGGACTGGGGCGTTACAAGATGACACAAAGGTATAAATAACAACAAAGACCCAACAACAACAACAACTAAATTAATATCTGAAACAATCTCAAATATAATGTCAAAATCTTCATTTATTATAATTTAAGTTCAAAACATAATCTAGAACAAGTCCACTAAACTAGTCTCTTAGTTACTCATGATAATCGAGACCCAAGGTAGCTATCCCCTCCCCAGATTCATAATAAGTAGGACACGTATCCTCCGGGCAATCATTTGAAAAATATATCCAGTCAGGATGGTACGAGCACACCTCATCTAGCAATTCCAAGTAAATGATAAAGACTATAAAGCAGTTATAGACAATTATATTGACGAATCATGGAAAGTTGAGACAAGAATGAAATAGGATAATAGTCAAACGAGGAATATAAATATAGAGAAATATGAGGGCATGGCAATAAAAACTGTAAATAAAGAGAACTTACTAGAACAATATGATACGAGTCCAATCTGTAAAACATGAGACAATGTGATTCTAGTACAAGTCACTAATCCAGTGTGTTTGAGATACTGTTCTTGTCATGAAAACAATAACGAGTAATACGGCACATCGTACACTTGGCAAACGTACGATGGCTATCTTTCTTGTTTAGACGAGTAAATATGGCACATCGCACGCTCGACAAAGCGGCAATGGCTATCTTTCTTGTAAGGTGGTTCTTGTTGAATACGGCATATCGCACACCGGGCCCAGCGGTGACGGCTATCTTACTTGTAGTGATAATTCTTGTGTGATTTGAACATTTAGTACGTATAGGTGTTTCGAGTTGATGGTTCTTGTGTGTGGTTCGAGTAATAGAGGCTAGATGAGTCTATTACATTTATTATGAGTGAGTGAATTCAGAATACTAATACGTGTGGTGACAGAGAATCAAATAGAACTACACTAGAACAGAATCACAGTAATCATCAAATAAATAAAAGAACTATTGTTTGCCATGAAATATAAAAGAGCAAAACAATTTTATGGGAGGACTGGACTTTTACTTCACGTTACAAACTCGCTTGTACAAAGAAAGCCTAGGAACGAAAACCTAGGTACAGCAATCTAAGTACAATTGTTTATTTTTGATTCTGGGGGGTGACGATAGAGGCTCGAAAAAGCGACGGCAGCTCTGCCTTACTCCTTGGACGATCGGACGTAGCCTTGCCTCCTGTGACGAGATGCTTGGCGTTGACGAAGAAATGCTCTTCTTGCTCTCCTCGTATTGCTCTTCTGACTTCTTTCTCTCTGGATTAATCTCTGTGTATTTTTCTCTCTGATTATCGGAGAAGCATCCTTTCGCAAGGGAATGGCACCTTGCTATTTATAATAGTGGGGGGCATCATTAGGGTTTGCAATGATTGCCCATTCTCAATATGGCGGCGGCCTGGTAAATGATCCATCTGGGCCATTAAGCTTGAGCATGAAGGATCTGGGCCATTAATGAGGATTATGCCAAATTATGTCAGTAATTAATGTTGATTGCAACAAATCCCCATCATGATGATTTGCTGATGTCCGCAAATCTAAATAAATCAATTTAATTTATTCTCTTGCCACGTGTCCCAAATTATTGGGATCTGACCCAAAATTCAATTTTCTTTAGGACATGTGTCCTGTCATTATTGTTGGGCCGCATGAAGGGCGTTCGTGTTTGGGCCACATGAAGGTCGTCATGACCGAGCCGCATGAAAGATTTCATGACCGAGCCGCATGAATAGTCTCTATACTCGAACCGAATGAAGGTTGTCATGACCGAGCCGTATGAATCTATTCATGACCGAGCCGCATGGGGGTCTTCATGGCCGAGCTGTATGAGAGTCTTCATGGCCGAGCCGCATAGGGGACCTTCATGATTGAACCGCATAGGCTTCTCTGTACTGGCCGTGTGAACTCGTCTTATTTGGCCGCATAAACTTGCCTCGAATGCTGTGAAGATTTTCTCCAGTTCCCTAGGAAGATAGTGCTCTTATATCAGTGATTATGACTACTTTTTGTCAGGGCTGTCAACTGTCAGCTGTCAGCCGTCAGAGCATTAATTGTGTTTGAATGACGCCGAGTACAGCTGTTCTGAAAAGACACGTGGCTTCCCTCTGCGGGCTGCATGGAGTCCACTCGAGCTGCCTATGTATTTGAGCCGCATAGGACTCCTGAGCCGCATGCGGCTCCTTGGCCGCATGGATCATTTTTCTTCTCTTTTTCATGCTTCTACAAGACCCCCTTCAAAGTTTTCAATTTGCAAAATTGAAATACTTTGAATAAGAAGCATGATTATGCCAGAGCCGCATGGATGTATTCTGTCCTAGCCGCACGAATTTGACCAGCCGCATGACCCTCTAAGCCGCATGGGCTATTTTGGTCGCATGAGCTTCTGGCCACGTCTTCCAGCCACGTGTGCAAATCTTTTGTAAATCTTCTGCATTTAATGCTCATGATTTGCTGTCAGATTTTAAGAGCCACTTTTTGGGCCAGGATCCCAAGAGTCAGGCTATTATTAAGCCGTTTGCCTCGATGACAGAAGAGTCGGTCATCATATTGTACGCGGATCGAGGCGTTCCTTCTTTGTCTATAAATAGGAACACTTTCGTTCTGGGAAACCTCCTTTGCTCTCTTCGATCTTTCGCTGTTCTAACTCTTTTCTCTCCCAAGCATCTATGGCTCCCAAGAAGGCTGCTGCGTCGAAGGCTGCTAAGGGCAAGGCGGTCGCTTCTACAGTGGCTGTGGCGACGAACGTGGCCATTACTTCGCCGGCTGCTGTTCACTCTGTTCATCCCGACGTTCATCTGCCTATTGCTTGTAAGGGCGTTGCCTTAGAACCCTAACTGCCATGGCTCTGCTGCATAATTTATGCACAAGCCGCATGTACAAGGTTCGTCGATATGACCGCATAAGCACTTCGCCCAGGAGGCCGCATGGGCTTGTCATACTCGATCTGAATCGCATATATATTTTTGGTTTGGGCCGCATGAGCGTAGTTCACTTTTGAACCGCATATGCTCATCTGCTTGTAGCCGCATGAGTCTGTCTGTTCAGGGTTGCATGATTCTGCGTGGACTTTGAACCGCATAGTCTCACCTGAATCTGAGCCGCATCCGTACCTAGGTTTATCTGTTGAGTCCATGTGAACCTTGTACCGCATAGGCCCTTCCCCAAACCGCAGAGGCTTCATAAGCTCATCTGAACTTGATTTGTATAGACTCGTCTGACTCGGAGCCGTATAAGGCTATGATGAACAGAACCGCATGGACTCATCTGGTTCTGAGCCGCATAAGGCTGTGACGACCCGAGCCGCATAAACTTAAATGATCTTTCAAATGCTTCTTTGTTTTGTCCATCATCTAATCTTATTTCTTTCGTCTTTTTTTAGTGAATCTGCCAGTAAATCCTGCGAAGAAACTTCTGGTTGGCTCGAATCAACTTGCCTCGGATGTACGACGGAACGATTTAGTTCGTCAGGTGTCAGAGCAGCTCCTTGTTAATGAGCCTTTAGAGTGACTGAATGTTATCAGGGTTCAATCTTTCCAATTTCTTAGTGACATGATGAGCTCTGGGGAGCCAAATGGGAAGTATCTGAGGCCGGTCTTCCTCTTTGGGGATGCATTGATCATAAAAAACTCCCGAGTGCTGGATGTCTCAGAGATTTAGGATTTTAATCTGGACGGGATGCCGATTCATATCCCCATTATGAAGCGACATTTCCCTCTTGCGTGGTTCAACATGATCTTATTGGACAGACAGATGACAGAATCCCTCACTCCAACCACACCGGGGATGTTTGTGGGTAACATCCGTTACAATAAAACTACTGGGTCAGTACGCGCGATCAAAGATCCGGCTAGTCGATCTATGATGGGGTTAGCTCCGGGTACCTTTATCAACACACCCGGTCCTAACTTTTTATTTTCTCAGGCTGATACCTTCCTGAGCCATCTTGCTCGAAAAGGGTCCTATCATGTTGGCAGATTGGCACTGCCGAGCTGGTTACACCCCATTCCCCTGTGGGCTAACCTGACCTCGTAGATTCTGTGGAACTACGAGGCGTTTTTGCGAGAAGTCAATCTTTATGATGCTATCCGGGGTACCAGCCACGGATTGCCTATTAATAAGCCGTTGTTTATGGCCCTTTTGGAGATGTATAATCATCGGACAGGAACTTTTTTCACACCTGTAGGGGAGTTGGGGCTCGTTCTCCATGAGATGTATGTTGTCTCCAAGCTTTCCTGGGGAGACGAGCCCTTCGAAGCGTACACTCCAACGAACGAGGAGTTCCAGGATCTAGATCGATGATTCCCAGGCTTCGTCGCTGTGTACCAAGAGTTGTTATGTCACCATAGTACCTGTCACCAAACGGCTATCAAGAAAAATGATAGCTCGGAAGGGGACACTCCCCATACCAACTCTTGGGTCTCCTATCTTTTTAAATTCAGTACTGCTGGCCGAGTTACTTCCCGAGGTCGTCAGACTCCTAGAGAAGTAGAAGGCTCGGTGTCGACTACTGTAAAACCCCTAAATTTCTACTATTTTTTTATTTATTAATTTGCATGGATTTAAAATTTTTGGTATTGTATGTCACGTAGTCGTATTGTACGTCGTATGCGAAATTTTCGTTTGCTCGACGAGTACGAATATGTGCGAGCGTACATATTTTATAAAAATATTTTCTTTTCTATTTTAATATACACTTTCGAAATATTATAAATTATTATTCTTGCTATAAAAAGTCTTTTGTTTCTAAAAAGTTATTAATCTTAAATAATATTTTGTATACTAGAAAAGCCTAATTATGTAAAAGATATTTGTTGCATACAAATATTTCGTTATTTATTTATTGGTCTATTTTAAATAAAAGTATAATTTTTGAAATTTATTAATAGTAATATTTTATTGTTCAAAAAGATATTTAAAAATATTTATTATTTTCGAAATTATTATTATTGGTATTTTGAAAAATATTTTGGAAGTTATTTTGGCCAATTAAATCTTGATTTAATGTTTGGAATTATTTAAATAGATTAAACTAATATCTATAATTGATTTGATTTTAACTAAGAGATTTAATTTGATTTAAATAAGATTTGGATTTGGATATTGATTTGATTGCTTTTAAATTAAATTTGGAAATATCCAAATTGGGTTTAAACTATTCCTAACCATTATCTAATTGGGAATTCCCACATCCTATAAATATAGGCAGGTACTCCTCCAATATTTATTTCATCCACATTGCTCTTCCACAAATAATTCTCCAATGGTGCGTGCCCCGTGTCCGTGTTCCATCGTCCAATTCTCATTCCATATTTTAGTTACATGTACAGCTTTATCTTTTTCATGTCGGACACACCCCGACATCATCAAATCCTAATCCTATCCCTATCCCTCTAACCCGTCTCCTGCCACCAACGACCTCTGCCGCCATCTTCACCTTGCCCTGGACACCCGACTCCCAACACTGCAACCCGACACCATCACCGCCATCACCACCGTCTCTATCCCCAACCACCTCACTACCAACACCCCTGTATCTCTTCCCCAACACCGCCGAGAGTTCGCCCCTATCCTCTCCCATCACCACAAGTCGCCATCACCACCATAGCTGCCCCCAAACTCCGCCCGACCCGACCAGCCAAAATCCCAAACAACAGTTGACGCAACCCTCTCCGATCCAACCGTAGCTGCCGTCTAACCCCCACCACAGAACCTTTACGACTCCGGCCACCCATCCTGGCCACCCCTGACTCCGACAAACCACCCCGTCAACACCACCATCGACAAACCCACACAACCACCATCCCCATCTCCAACATCACCGCCAAACCAGCACAAAGAAGAAGAAGAAGCAGAAGCAGAGACCTCACCTGACCTGGCCCCGACCCGCGCCACCCGACTGGTGACCGGATCTGCGCCTCCCGCAGAGATCGTACCACCACCGGACGCCGCGTCTGTCCTCCGCCTCCGTACGCAGATGTCCCGCCGTGTCCGCGCAGATCTGGAACTCGCCGCCCCTTCTTCCTCCGACTGCGTAGCCGCCCGTCGCTGATGAGGCCGGCGCCTCCATACACGCAGGGCGCCCCGACCGGGGAAACCCTATCGCCGCCATTCCTCCAGTCGAGCTCCCACCGCCAGATCTGGCTTCCTCCGCTGGCGAGAGCAATCCCCCTGCCTCGGCTTCGCCTGGGCAAGCGATCTCCTCCTCCCAGACACCGGGGCAGCCCACTCCTCCACCGTGGTCCTCCGGCGCCACCACGGCCGTGCGGAATCCCGACGAGCGACCGCCCCCTTCTGTGCCCAACTCCTCCGCCTACCGCCGCTCGTCCCCTCTTCCACCGCCGTGCCCTAACTTCCTCGTCTCCCCTCTCCCACCGCTGCTTTCTCCGACCGCCGGCCTGAGCCGAGCTCTCACGCCGCCGACCGACATTAAACCCCCGTTCTCCACGCCGCTTCCCCTTTTTCCCTTCTCCCCGCGCCCGAGCGGAAACCCCCCTCCGGCGACTGTCCCTTTCTTTCCACTCTCTCTCCCCGACATTCTTTCCCTTCTCCGAGTTTTCTCTTCTCATTTAATGGTTTAGAGCAGCAGAGCTGCTGTATAGTAAGAGAAGTGTTTTTTTTTTCTTTTGTTTTATTTCTGATTAGTATTATCTTATTTAACTATTATTAATATTCTTATTCTTATTGTTATTAATATTAATGTTATTATTTTGTTGGTAACTTCTTTGTTCCCTTACTATTATTAATATATTAATAATTGATATTATTTTGTTAGTATATTTTATCAACCAAATATTTTAAATAACCTATAAATATTTGTAAAAACTTTATTTGTAACGTGATTTTTAGAAGTTTAAATATATTATAAAATATATTATTATGTAATTATGGTAATTTGAATGTAGTTTTGAGATAAGAGGATCTTGATATAATTTTATTTTGTTTTTGCTAAAATGGTTTACTAGCTATAATTATCTAAGTATTTTAACTAATAGTACATAGTTTTCACTAATAAGTATTTCCTAGGCAATAACATGTTTAGTTTTATATTATGTACATTTTCAAAATAATTATAAAATACCTTTTCTCTCAAACTCTCTTTTGGTCATCATTAAATCTTGTCCATAACAAATTTCCTAAAACCCATTCCCTCGCAAATTCGAGACTATCTTATGTCCACCCAAACTACTTTGACCCTTCTGGACCCAATGGAACTGTCCATGTCACCATCAGAGGTCACCTTGCATAGTTGTTGTACCAAAGTCGCAGATTGTGCCACCTTGATTATCGCAGCACACCAGGCGCTCTACCAGGCAAGACACCTTGCCATTAGCTGTTTACTTATTTTAGCTCATATTTCATGCATTATTTATTTTCTTTATGCAAATAAACTGTGATACATGGCATAACTGTTAGAACATATTGTTCATTTTATTTCCTGCTGTGTATTATTTTCTTACAAATTAAACCTAGATTTAAGGGACCACCTTGTGTGTCGCATTCATTGGCCTTGACACGTTGTAAACACGAAGTTGTGTGTCGCATGTAGAACACGAAAGTGCGTGATTGGCTGGCCACCAGTACGTACAAGCCGTGCGATAGGAATAACCGCTAATAGAGGTTGCATGCTAGTTTGACTTAGCGGTTATAGAGGTTAATATTGTGGATACAACATAATAGGCATTGGGCGGGGAGGACAATTCCTTAGCGTATGGGCTTCGATGCACTTTCCCTTGTGACCCGGACTCTCCGCTGGAGATACGGGGTTCATGACCCAAGATTACTAACGGCCACTGACGATTCTACGGAACGTCATGCTCTTCCTGCTGGGGCCTCTGGTGCCCAAAGGGGGACTACGCCGATCCTATTCAGCCAGGGCCCATACGTAGAAAGGATTGTTCTTAATTACATTTCACTTAGAATGGTAGGCTACCCTATCCGTTAGGTATGAGTACTTTTGGTTTGGGTACTTGTATCTGACCGTGGCTTGGAACAGTAACTTGTTGCGGATTAGTTCGTCACATCTTATCCTTGTTTGGTTGTAGGTGTGACTTACTACTTCGATGAGAAGGTATTGAACCGTGTTGGGGTCCGAATACCATATCGGATTCTTAGCATGGAAAGATACGTCGCCGTGAATTAGTTTACCATCTTCTGTCCTTGTTTGGTTGGGGTGATGGTACGCTCGTTTAGTAGGTGTGTATTGGACCATGTTATAAATTCGATTGACTTATTTATTGAGCAATATTTATTTAGTTTATATGGCATGCTATTATGTGTCTTGTTACGTCCCTCTGAGGACCTGGTTGTCTTGCCAGGTGTGTGCTATTGTCTTTCGCAGGTGCTTTCGCTCTAGCCATGATCTTTGCTATTTCTTCGAGGATGATTGCATTTGGATCGTCTTCGCTTCGCTCGTCGCTCATTTCATTTCCCATGTATTTTATTTTCCTTATTTTGTTGGTAGTGGATTTGTCTCCGCCCAACATATTGTATCAAGACAAATTTATTCTCATTATATGATCTTTTATTCATTTATTCTGTGTGGATGAGAATAGTTATGGTTTTACTGCATTTTACAGCTTATGTATTTATACGAGGCTTCCATATATTGGAGTATACTTCGTATGAATACAGCTGGCATGTCTACGTTCCTAGTCCAATGTATTTTGGGACTGGGGCGTTACATATTTTTGTGGTGGCCCATGCAGGTCTAGATAAATTGTTTGGTTACTTACCATACCAAGCAAGCCTGCGTATAGGATTAGAAGTCTAGGATCTCATCCACATACTTGACCACTTTCTTCGATCTACCGTTTGACTCATCAATTGCATCTTGCTTGCTTCCTTCCACCCCTATCCTTATCTTCCCTTCGTGCTTGCTAGAAATTCACCCTACTAGTTAGTTGTCCCAAAACACCATTAGTTAAATTCTTTAAGTTGGGTAGAATACCTTATGACCTAGCAAACCCTTGTCCTTGCGACCTATCTTAGCAAGTCTACTTAGATTCTAGAATTTAGAAAACCTTAACCCATTTGGTCAACCAAGCCTTGGTCAATAAAACCGTAGAATGATGGTATAGGAATAAACAAGACTTAGATCCTTATGACTCTTAGACTATTCATAATTGTTTTTATTCATCTATTATCGTGCCTATATTTTTACTATCTAGACTAATGATGCTAATGTAGCCTAGTTTTTGCAAGCTTAGCCTTTTACCAAGCTTGTTCGTGACATATATGTTAATGGAGGTACCCCACTAACATATTGTCTAATCAGAACCGACGCATAATGGTCTGATCAACCAAGTGCACTTTGGTTCGCCTTTGTCTAATTACTCTACGTGGATGGAACATAATTAAACTTGTCCTCTAAAATTTCATCCACGACTGCCTTGACAATTCCTTTGAAATTATTCGATCGTCCTTGAATCACGTATTCGTATTCGATAACGTCTCCTTCGAACTCTATATTGCTTTCGCCTTCACCTATTTTTAGGAGGACGAAAGCGTCATACTAGAACTTCCTTCAGTTTTTCCTATCGATTATGACCATTATCACTCGACGTTGTTATATCTTTGACTTAAACTACTCATCCTTTCCCTCGACCCTAAATCTACAATCTTGACTTTCTAATCACTTGAATTTAGAAGAGATTACGATCGTCTCTTAATCATATCCCCAATCTAGACCACGACCATATAAACTTCTTTAAACCCTTCTATCTACCATTGTGCCTTCTCACCCCCCTACTAATTCCTAATTTCGAGGACGAAATTCTTTTAAGTTAGGTAGGATGTAAAATCCCTAAATTTCTACTATTTTTTTATTTATTAATTTGCATGGATTTAAAAATTTTGGTATTGTATGTCACGTAGTCGTATTGTACGTCGTATGCGAAATTTTCGTTTGCTCGACGAGTACGAATATGTGCGAGCGTACATATTTTATAAAAATATTTTCTTTTCTATTTTAATATACACTTTCGAAATATTATAAATTATTATTCTTGCTATAAAAAGTCTTTTGTTTCTAAAAAGTTATTAATCTTAAATAATATTTTGTATATTAGAAAAGCCTAATTATGTAAAAGATATTTGTTGCATACAAATATTTCGTTATTTATTCATTGGTCTATTTTAAATAAAAGTATAATTTTCAAAATTTATTAATAGTAATATTTTATTGTTCAGAAAGATATTTAAAAATATTTATTATTTTCGAAATTATTATTATTGGTATTTTGAAAAATATTTTGGAAGTTATTTTGGCCAATTAAATCTTGATTTAATGTTTGGAATTATTTAAATAGATTAAACTAATATCTATAATTGATTTGATTTTAACTAAGAGATTTAATTTGATTTAAATGAGATTTGGATTTGGATATTGATTTGATTGCTTTTAAATTAAATTTGGAAATATCCAAATTGGGTTTAAACTATTCATAACCATTATCTAATTGGGAATTCCCACATCCTATAAATATATGCAGGTACTCCTCCAATATTTATTTCATCCACATTGCTCCTCCACAAATAATTCTCCAATGGTGCGTGCCCCGTGTCCGTGTTCCATCGTCCAATTCTCATTCCATATTTTAGTTACATGTACAGCTTTATCTTTTCCGTGTCGGACACACCCCGACATCATCAAATCGTAATCCTATCCCTATCCCTCTAACCCGTCTCCTGCCACCAACGACCTCTGCCGCCATCTTCACCTTACCCCGGACACCCGACTCCCAACACAGCAACCCGACACCATAACCGCCATCACCACCGTCTCCATCCCCAACCACCTCACTACCAACACCCCTGCATCTCTTCCCCAACACCGTCGAGAGTTCGCCCCTATCCTCTCCCATCACCACAAGTCGCCATCACCACCATAGCTGCCCCCAAACTCCGCCCGACCCGACCAGCCAAAACCTCAAACAACAGTTGACGCAACCCTCTCCGACCCAACCGTAGCTGCCGTCTAACCCCCACCACAGAACCTTCACGACTCCGACGACCCATCCTGGCCACCCCCGACTCCGACAAACCACCCCGTCAACACCACCATCGGCAAACCCACACAACCACCGTCCCCATCTCCAACATCACCGCCAAACTAGCACAAAGAAGAAGAAGAAGCAGAAGTAGAGACCTCACCTGACCTGGCCCCGACCAGCGCTACCCGACTGGTGACCCGATCTGCGCCTCCCGCAGAGATCGTACCACCACCGGACGTCGCGTCTGTCCTCCGCCTCTGTGCGCAGATGTCCCGTCGTGTCCGCGCAGATCTAGAACTCGCCGCCCCTTCTTCCTCCGACTGCGTGGCCGCCCGTCGCTGACGAGGCCGGCGCCTCCACACGCGCAGGGCGCCCCGACCGGGGAAACCCTATCGCCGCTATTCCTCCAGCCGAGCTCCCACCGCCAGATTTGGCTTCCTCCGCTGGCGAGAGCAATCCCCCTGCCTCGGCTTCTCCTGGGCAAGCGATCTCCGCCTTCCAGACGCCGGGGCAGCCCACTCCTCCACCGTGGTCCTCCGGCGCCACCACGGCCGCGCGGAATCCCAGCAAGCGACCGCCCCCTTCCGCGCCCAACTCCTCCGCCTACCGCCGCTCGTCCCATCTTCCACCGCCGTGCCCTAGCTTCCTCGTCTCCCCTCTCCCACCGCTCCTTTCTCCGAACGTCGGCCTGAGCCGAGCTCTCACGCCGCCGACCGACGTTAAACCCCCGTTCTCCGTGCCGCTTCCCCTTTTTCCCTTCTCCCTCGCCCGAGCTGAAACCCCCCTCCGGCGACTGTCCCTTTCTTTCCACTCTCTCTCCCCGACATTCTTTCCCTTCTCCGAGTTTTCTCTTCTCATTTAATGGTTAAGAGCAGCAGAGCTGCTGTATAGTAAGAGAAGTGTTTTTTTTCTTTTGTTTTATTTCTGATTAGTATTATCTTATTTAACTATTATTAATATTCTTATTCTTATTGTTATTAATATTAATGTTATTATTTTGTTGGTAACTTCTTTGTTCCCTTACTATTATTAATATATTAATAATTGATATTATTTTGTTCGTATATTTTATCAACCAAATATTTTAAATAACCTATAAATATTTGTAAAAACTTTATTTGTAACGTGATTTTTAGAAGTTTAAATATATTATAAAATATATTATTATATAATTATGGTAATTTGAATGTAGTTTTGAGATAAGAGGATCTTGATATAATTTTATTTTGTTTTTGCTAAAATGGTTTACTAGCTATAATTATCTAAGTATTTTAACTAATAGTACATAGTTTTCACTAATAAGTATTTCCTAGGCAATAACATGTTTAGTTTTATATTATGTACATTTTCAAAATAATTATAAAATACCTATTCTCTCAAACTCACTTTTGGTCATCATTAAATCTTGTCCATAACAAATTTCCTAAAACCCATTCCCTCGTAAATTCGAGACTATCTTATGTCCACCCAAACTACTTTGACCCTTCTGGACCCAATGGAACTGTCCATGTCACCATCAGAGGTCACCTTGCATAGTTGTTGTACCAAAATCGCAGATTGTGCCACCTTGATTATCGCAGCACACCAGGCGCTCTACCAGGCAAGACACCTTGCCATTAGTTGTTTACTTATTTTAGCTCATATTTCATGCATTATTTATTTTCTTTATGCAAATAAACTGTGATACATGGCATAACTGTTAGAACATATTGTTCATTTTATTTCCTGCTGTGTATTATTTTCTTACAAATTAAACCTAGATTTAAGGGACCACCTTGTGTGTCGCATTCATTGGCCTTGACACATTGTAAACACGAAGTTGCGTGTCACATGTAGAACACGGAAGTACGTGATTGGCTGGCCACCAGTACGTACAAGCCGTGCGATAGGAATAACCGCTAATAGAGGTTGCATGCTAGTTTGATTTAGCGGTTATAGAGGTTAATGTTGTGGATACAACATAATAGGCATTGGGCGGGAAGGATAATTCCTTAGCGTATGGGCTTCGATGCACTTTCCCTTGTGACCCGGACTCTCCACTGGAGATATGGGGTTGATGACCCAAGATTACTGACGGCCACTGACGATTCTGCGGAACGTCATGCTCTTCCTGCTGGGGCCTTTGGTGCCCAAAGGGGGACTACGCCGATCCTATTCAGCCAGGGCCCATGCGTAGGAAGGATTGTTCTTAACTATATTTCACTTAGAATGGTAGGCTACCCTATCCGTTAGGTACAAGTACTTTTGGTTTGGGTACTTGTATCTGACCGTGGCTTGGAACAATAACTTGTCGCGGATTAGTTCGTCACATCTTGTCCTTGTTTGGTTGTAGGTGTGACTTACTACTTCGATGAGAAGGTATTGAACCTTGTTGGGGTTCGGATACCATATCGGATTCTTAGCATGGAAAGATACGTCGCCGTGAGTTAGTTTACCATCTCCTGTCCTTGTTTGGTTGGGGGGATGGTACGCTCGTTCAGTAGGTGTGTATTGGACCATGTTATAAATTCGATTGACTTATTTATTGAGCAATATTTATTCAGTTTATATGGCATGCTATTATGTGTCTTGTTACGTCCCTCTGAGGACCTGGTTGTCTTGCCAGGTGTGTGCTATTGTCTTTCGCAGGTGCTTTCGCTCTAGCCGTGATCTTCGCTATTTCTTCGAGGATGATTGCATTTGGATCGTCTTCGCTTCGCTCGCCGCTCATTTCATTTCTCATGTATTTTATTTTCCTTATTTTGTTGGTAGTGGATTTGTCTCCGCCCAACATATTGTATCAAGACAAATTTATTCTCATTATATGATCTTTTATTCATTTATTCTGTGTGGATGAGATTAGTTGGGGTTTTACTGTATTTTATAGCTTATGTATTTATACGAGGCTTCCATATATTGGAGTATACTAAGTATGAATACAGCTGGCGTGTCTACGTTCCTAGTCTTACGTATTTTGGGACTGGGGTGTTACAACTACTAGGAGGTCGAAGTTTAAGGGTGACAAGTTTGGGAGCCAGATTGACTCCTTCAGCTATTTTTATTGTGGTACTCGGCGGCTGTCAGAGAAGGCACCCTTGGCAGGCTTTTTAATGGTGTGGCTGCGCAATTGTGTGGTTTCGGGAGGGGCAGGTTCCATCGAGAGGATAGACCGTCACTTTATTCTTCCCGCCGTAAAGTTGGCCTTTAGGGTCAGGCTGGCTCTTCTTCCCGCTATGGTTTGCAGCATTTATCATGGTCTCCGCGCCTTCTCGTCCAAGGTCATTGCTCGTGATGTGGTAACGGACTTTGAACGTATAGAGCTGCCTTATCATTACCTGCTGGGGTGGTTGTTGTTGCATTATCGGTCTTTGATGAGGCCTGAGACGGGAGACGGCGTTACGGACGACGACGCTTTTCTTTTCAGACATCGCCATCAGCCTTGGAAAAATAGTACCATGCCGGCATGTCAGAGGATGCTAGCGAAGGTGGACGGATATGATTTCTTTGTGTCCTTTCCCCGTTTTATCGACCAGGAAGTGAGGAATGTCCATGTTGATGGCGTTGGATCTCCTCATTTCTTACCTGAGAAGATGCATTTCTGGTTGTGTAACATTCGCCCAGCGCATTTAGTTTATCGCAACCGTAATACTGTGTTCCTGGATCCCTACTTGCCCAGTAGGTTTGCCCGTTAATTTGGGTACAGTCAACTATTCCTTGGGCGTCCCAGTTCCAGCCTGGGATTTGAGGGTAGCATCCTTGATGGAATTAGGGCATGGAGCTACTATGACACTTGTCATACTCGAACTAGTTTCTCAGTTCCTGCAGCAAACGTGCTGGAGGAAATCTTGCATATGGCGGCCTTATACCATGTTACGGTAAACCAACCTCCTGTTGATTTTGACCCGAGGACTAGCTTCATCGTGGGCACTCGTTTGGCGGAGAAGGCTACGGTGTCGAAGGCGAAGAAGAAAGGGGCGAATAGGGTTCCCGTGCCAGATTCCGAGTCCTTTGACACAGTTGAGGGAAGCAACGAACGGGACGATGAGGACTCTCTTCTCTGGTAGCGGAGCGACGGCGGATCAACCGCCCATCATAGCAGATGAGATGATGATGGATCAATCGTCGGTCGTATTAGATGAGGTGGTAGATCAGTTTCCACCTGTAACAGATGTGGTGAGGCATGAGTCTACTGACGGAGGAGTAGCCTTTTCCGTAAAGAGTGCTACGGTCAGACCTCATAGGCTACTTATTACGGAGAGGGGTGAGGATGCTGACGGTGCTCCGGAGGTAAGACTATGTTGGAGCTATCTCCTTGTTGTGGCTTTTTTTTTCTTGGAGATATGACCTAATCATTTTTCTTTGTAGGCATCTGACGAACCGGGCTCTCATGAACCGTCTGCTGCCCCTGGAGTTGATCCGGCCCTTGCTGCTTTGATTAGCGGCATGTGTGCCGCGGTCCTTTCTGTGGGGGCCCTCTCAGTGGCAGCTGGGGACTCCCAGGTTGCTGAGGCCTCGGTCCGGGTGACGAAGGTTTCCTCGGGCCTGTCTCTGAGATTGCTGAATTTTAGCAAGGCGACGCCGATCTCGTCGTATCCCCTCCCGAGGGTGCCGGGGCGGAGGAGTCTATTATATTCGACTCGGAGGTCGCTGGTGGAGAGGTTGTGGTGGCCATAGGCGAATCTCAGCCTCCACACTCTTCCGCTGGTAAGATAAGCCAAATATTGACTAGTGAGGGGGCTTATTTGCTCTATCAACATATCCTCCAGGTCAAATCGATTCATGGTTGTCTTAGCCCTACAGGTCCTGACACTTTACTTCCCACAGCGGATGTTCTTGGGGAAGGCTCGGCCTGCTGCGATCTGGGGGAAAGGAGCGTTTTCTCTCCTTCACCGACTTATGTCGAGGGGCCTCCCGCCAGCTCCGGGCAGATGGGAGTGGAGCTTGTTCCGGGAGCGATGGTCTCCGTCTCATCCTCCGCTGCTTATACGGCTTCGGAGATTGACTTCTCGGCCCTGCCGAGCATTCAAGTTCTGCGGGCTACTGAAGAGGAGTTGGCCGCTGTTCGGGCGTCCTTCCGTACGGAGTTTGTTTCCCTCGTGGCAGGGGCGGCAGATTCTGTCGCATCTTCTTCAGTGTTGCCAGCTACACTCCCGTTGACGTCGGCTTCTTCGGAGGCTCTGGACGAGGTGTCGCAGGATGTGGTCGATAGCTTCTATCGCCATTTAAAGAGGGGCATAGATGCTACCGTAGAACGGGGGATCCCTTTCTCTCTGTCCCTGCGGTGCGCTCGGGGTCAGATTGAAACTTTGAAGACTCTTCCTGGCGGGGTGGGGTTGGCTGCGCTCCTGGATCCCAAGTTGGCAGAGGCAGATCAGCTCGTGACCCGATTGCTAGTGTTACGGCAAGCTGACTTGCCTGCTGCGATTGAGCGGGAGCGGGGCTTCCGTATTGCCGCTCGGGATAGGATAAAGCTCGCTCGAGACACTGTCGGGCCAATTGTGAAGGGGGACCTTGACAAGCTTTCCACTTCGTATGACAGGCTGGGTCGTCGAAGTCAAGCTTGTAGGGCTCGGAAAGAGGCTGCTTCTCGCGAAATAGCTGATACGAAGGAGCGGATTCTCGCGCTTCAGAGAGAATTGGCCTTCCTAGAGTCGGAGCTGAATGCTGCTCATACGAAATAGGAGTCAGTCGTTCGGAAGGCCGAGAAGGTTTCCCAATCTTTTGTTAACCTGGAGCGGGCTTTCAAGAAATTTGAGGACAACTGGAAAGCTCACGTTCATCTGGAGGACGCGACGGCGCTGACCCAGGAGGCGGAGCGTCGAGCTAAACAGAGGTTTGAGCGGTCGGTTGCCTTGTTGATGGACCGTCTCACGGCGCTATGTGTCCCGGAGCAGTGATCGGTTTTCTGTTTTCTTTTGCTCTTTTTTCCCTTCTTTATTTTTCTTTTTGTTTTCATTTTGTAAGGGGTGTGATCCCACATGATGTAGCACTTTGAATTTTGAATAAATGAGCATGTTTCAACTCATCTTCTCTTTCTTGTACTCGTGGTGTTTGTGGAATTGAACCTGCTGGGGGATTATTTGTGAACCTGTTTCCCTGGGCGTACCTTGGTTTTAGGTACGAGTAACAAGTTTTGGAGAGGAATACCTAGAACAACTTCGTGATAAGACAGCTATAGAAGTTTTTGGTATTCGATAGAATGCCAGGGAGCAATTGGGCTCCCAGGCATGATAGGGAAGGAATGGGCGTGTACTGGAGACCCAGTACAGCATCTGTGGTCGACTAAGGACATTTGTGGTCATCAGAGGATATTTGTGGTCAACAGAGGACATTTGTGGTCAACAGAGGACATTTGTGGACCTATTATCCTTGTCGTACTCCGGTTGTGGGTATAGATAATAGGTTGAGAGGGAACCGACATACTTACTCAGAGGTAATGAGGACATGGCAAGTATGGAGGTTTCTTCTACGGAGCCTTCCCACGCAGAGGTAATGAGGACATAGCAGGAGTGGGCTCAATGAAGAGGGGGTACATAAAACGACTCAGAGGTAATGAGGACATGGAAGTTTTATGTAGGGGTGATTTATTTTTGGCGGAAGTGAAACGACTCAGAGGTAGCATCGACATGGTCGTTTTGGAAGTTTGTCGACCCGTTACCCTTTTTGTGCACTGGAAGTGCGGGTAGTGGATCATGAGGGGGGATCTCTTATAGGAAAAAAGTTCAGAGGTATGATCATACATGACTCACTATCTGAAAGAGTGACCGGGATGTGAGTTCAGAGGCACCAGCGGGTACATGACTCGGTATTGTGAAAGTGTGAGTTCAGTGGCACCAGCGGGCACATGACTCGATAATCAGGGATGTTGTGGATGTGAGTTCAGCGGCACGAAAGGGTACATGACTCGGGAATCTAGAGGATGGTGAGTGTGAGTTCAGCGGTACGAGCAGGTACGTGACTCGTTGACTGGAAAATATAGGAATGAGTTCAGAGGTACCAGTGGGCACGTGACTCGAATGATTGTAAAATATGGGAATGGGTTCAGAGGTACCAGCGGGTACATGACTCTAAGTATGGAACCAGAATGTAAGTTCAGTGGTATGGGGAGGTACATAATTCGACACTCTGAGATGTCTCGAGGATTTCGTTTCAGACATAATACTTCTTCAGGAACTTGCCGTTGATGGGCAACATGAGCAAGTCTCCATTTTGCTTTGTGAGGCGGTAGGCGCCGTTGGAGAATACAGCTTCGATGATGAACGGGCCTTCCCATTTTGGTTGGAATTTACCGGCGATTTTATGCGTCATAACCATCGGCCTTCGAACCGCTAGAACGAGATCTCCTAGTTGGAATGTTCTGACTTTGACCTTTTTGTTGAAAGCTCCGGAGATTCTGGCCTGATATAGTTTGATCTGTTGAGCTAACAGGCATTTCTCGTCTAGGGCCTCCAATTCTTATAGTCGGCGATGGTGGTTTTTGTCTGTCGTCAACTGATGTGTGAGGGCGACGCGGAGTGAAGAAATCTGAGTCTCTAATGGGAGGACTGCCTCACTCCCGTATACCAGGGAAAATGGCATATTCCCGGTGGCTGTTCGAACTGTACGATACGCCCATAAGCATTCGTCGAGCTTCTCTTTCCAGTCGCGCTTGTTAGAGGACACAAATTTCTTGAGTAGCTTGATTATGGTTTTGTTGAATGCTTCTGCTAACCCGTTGGCTGCTGGGTTGTAGGGTATCGAAGCAATGTTCTGAATTCGGTGCTTGTTACAAAACCGATAAAATGTGTGGCTTGCGAACTGTGGCCCATTGTTGTGAATAATTCTTCGGGACAGTCTAAAGCGGTAGATGACATGATACTTAAGGAAGCTGATCACGTTTGAAGTTTTCACCTCTGCCAATAGGATGGCTTCCGCCCATTTGGAGAAATAATTGGTGATTGCGAGTATGAATCGGTGTCCTCTGGACGAATGCGGGGTAATTGGGCCGACGATGTCCATACCCCATGCTTCGAATGGCCAGAAGGCCACAGTCGGATGTAGGAATTCAGATGGTTGGTGGATGAAGTCGGCGTGGATTTGGCAGGCTTTGCACTTTTGTGCATAATCTATTGCGTCTACAACCATCGTGGGCTAGTAATAGCCCATTCGGCGAAGGTGGTCTTGCAGTTTTGGGCCAGGTTGATGGGCTCCGCAGACACCATCATGGGCCTCGCGCACGGCTTCTTTGGCTTCTGTATTTGATAGATACCGAAGCAGTAACCCATCATAGGATCGGCGATACAGCATTTTCGTCTCCGTATCATAGAAAAATCTGAGAGAACGTCTTCTGATAGAAGTAGCTTCCTTCGGATTCTCTAGCAGGATGTCATATACTACGAAGTCGATGAACGGTTGTCTCCAGTCTGGTACTTTGTCGACTGAAAGGGCGGAGTAACTTTCAATGCATCGAACGTTATCCTTAGGACAGACCAGTTCACGGCCTATTATGTCGACCTGATGACGAGTGCAATTTGGCACAACTAGGGAAGCGGCCAAACCAGCCAGGGCATCAGCCTCAATATTCTGGAATCTGGGAACATGTTCTATGAAGAATCCTCCCAGAGACGAGATGATGTCGATTGCTATTCGATGATACGGGATCATGTCTTCATGGCGGACCTCGTACGACCCCCTAATCTGATTGACGATTAACTGTGAGTCGCCGTATACTTCAAGGTACTCTACCCCCAACTCCTTTGCGAGTCGGAGGCCGATGACCAAGGCATTGTATTCGGCCACATTATTTGAGCAGGGCTCTGTGAGTGAGTAGGCCCGATTGATCACCAATCCGGAGGGAGAAATCAGCACCACTCCAACTCCGGCGACGATATTGCCTTTGGGTCCGGTTCTTGAAGCGCCGTCGAAGAACATTCGCCAGATGACATCATGGGAGACTACATTTGAACTGGTGACCTCATCCGGTATTTCTTCATATATCTTAGTCGTCTCTGAACCTGGGTGTGCTGCTAGAAAGTCTGCCAGAGCCTGGCCTTTAACAGCCTTTTGCGGGACGAAGATCATGTGGTATGGTGATAGTAATATCGCCCAGGTAGCAAGGCGAGAGCTGAGTGCCCCAGGTTTGGTCATGAGGACCCTAAGGGGGTTGATTCGCGATATCATGTGGATGGTTTGTCCCGTGACGTAGTGTCGCGTCTTCTGGATTGCGAACACGAGAGCATGGCATTTATTTTCTACGGCTGTGTATCGGTATTCTGGCCCAATCATCTTCCGACTGAGGTAGTATATAGCTTGTTCGTGGCCCGCATCATTGTTCTGTGCCAACAGGGCACCAAGAGAATGTTCCATCGCTCGCACATAGAGCAGGAATGGCTTCCCAGCAACAGGAGCTACCAGTACTGGAGGATTTAACAAATATTCTTTGATACTGTCGAAAGTGCGCTGGCATTCCTCATCCCATACGAAGGAGACTCCCTTCTTCACGAGGTGGGTGAATGGTTGACATCGTCCGGAAAGAGTAGAGATGAATCTTCTGATGTAAGCTAGCCTGCCTTGGAGGCCTCGGAGTTCGCAGAGATTTTTCGGGGGACCCATCTCTATGATTGCCTTTGTTTTCTCGGGGTCGATGTGAATGCCCTGAGAAGTGATGACGAAACCCAGGAATTTCTCGCTGGACACACCCAAGAATGATTTCGTGGGGTTCATCTTTAAGTTGTGTGCTCGCATTAGGTCGAACACTGTCCTGAGAAATTGCAGATGATCTTCCTTCGAACGACTTTTGACGGCGATGTCGTCGAAGTAGCATTCCACCATCTTGCACAAGTGGTCTCTAAAGATGACGCTCATAGCTCTCTGGTAAGTAGCGCCAACATTCCTTAAACCGAAAGACATAATGGTGTAGCAATATGTACCAATCGGTGTTCAGAATGATGTGTGCTTCTCGTCGTCAGGGAACATCTTGATCTGGTTGTATCCTAAGAAGCCATCCATGAAGGACATACGTTCGAAGTTGCAGGTGTTGTCGATCATAATATCTGTGATAGGAAGAGGGAATTCATCTTTAGGGCATGCCTCATTCAGATTCCGGAAGTCAATGCATATTCGGATCTTCCCGTTCTTCTTGAGAACTGGTACGATATTGGCTACCCAGTCTGGATGCTGCTCTTCGCGAATGAACCGTTGGCTATCAATTTGTTGATCTCGGCTTCGATAGCATTCATGACATCGGGACGAAACCGTCTTTGCTGTTGCTTGACAGGTTTTGCATCCGGACGAATATTGAGTTTGTGGAGTGCGATATTGGGGTCCAATCCTGGCATATCTTCATAGCTCCAGACGAACACATCGATATACTCTTTGATGATTTGGAGCAGCGACTCTCGCTCTTCATCTGTAAGACTCTGGCTGATGAAGATCGGTTTCGGGAAGGCTTCATCACCAAGATTAACTTGTATAACCTCATCCTCAGTGGGAGGTTCTCCTTGCTCGAAACGCTTTTCCTACTGTTCATCTAGCTGCTGGGCCCATGGCTCTAGCTCAAGAATTTCTGGAATGTCTTCATCTTCTTCATAAGCGTCGACGAATGCCATTTTGACTGACAAGACTTGTCTGAATACGTCTCCGATGTTGGTATCCGAATCAAAAGTTGGTGACCCGGTCGAATGTGAATGCCAGTCGCATTCTTCATCTGACCTTTCAGGGGTTGTCGTGGGTGTTACATACCCTAATCCACATCGAGTCTTGCTATAGTAGTCCCGTGGTTTGCCAGCCAGGACCGGCGGCTTCAAAGGTAATTGTCGTCCAGTATCGTAATTCAAGCCCGGTGTCATTTCCAGGTCATACCCCTGTTTCTGCATGAGATATTTAGATTGGGGGCTATAAAGAAACAGAGGCAGTCTACCGGCATCCGATCCAAGGTCGACTTCTTCTATAGTGAAGGGATGCGGATCGTCCTTCCGGCCGAAGATGATTGGATGGTCCCCTCCCTCGATTATTCAGTAAGCATCTTCTGCTGGAGTAAGCTGGAGTGTGGTGTAGACATTTGTCACCTGTGTGTATAGGTGAGTGCCTATACCATGTTCCATAGCGTACATTATACAAAGCTTATTAAGCTCGAGGTAGTTCAAAGATAGCCCTTTATTGGTGAAGTAAGGTATCTTTTCTAGGGAAATTACATCATCTGCGGAGGAAACATCAGTGTGGGTAGCCACATACTTGGCTAGCTCCGGTTCCTCTTCGGCTACCCCCTGTGTGAATGAAGACTAAGACGACGACCTGGGGAGCTTGATCGTCAGCAGTTCAGTTGATGGAGCTGAGCGTAGAGTTGTTGGCAGACTAGCGACCCCCAGTTTGGTACTCGATATGGGGCGAAGAGTGGCTGGTTCTCTAGAAGTGTCAGACCTTGCATCGGGGTGACGACCCTTCTTGGGAAGGCGTATCGTCAGTGGTTTGTCGGAGGGATTGAACTTCTCCGTTTGGGGCTGGCCGACTCTCGGCAGTCTGATTGTTAGTGGCCTCGTTGTGGATCTTGGCACTTGGCTAGACCTTGCTAGCCGGATTATCATCTGCTCTTCTTATGCCGAGAGGCTGATTGCGTCTTTACGTAGAGTGACGGTAAGGGGTGCAGGCCTTCCCGGTTTGCGAGCTTGGAGGTGGATCGTCAGAGGCTCTTCTGATCATGTGGCTGTCTCGGTACTAGCTTGTACATCTCCTTCACCAAGATGCTTCTTCGATTTTTCGTACAGACAGGAGTCTGAGTAGTAAGATTCAACCCCTTTGAAGGGATCGATATCAGCAAATTCCGTCCTCACGAAGCCATGCTTGTCGACATATTTGAAGCACTAGTGCAGCGTGGAAGGCACGATCATATAATCGTGTATCCATGGGCGCCCTAAGAGGATGTTGTAAGAAGTGTCTGCATCGATAACGTAGCAGGTGCCTTCTGATTGGAGGTCGCCAATTTGATACTTCAGACGAATCTTCCCAATAGGGTAGCTCCTGCCCAAATTAAAACCGTTGATGGCGGTGTTTGTAGGCGTCAGGCGATGCATTGGGATACGGAGATGATGCAGCAGACCCTTCGGAATAATACTTATGGAAGAGCCAGGATCAATGTGCATCCGATCGACCTTTACGTCGCCGATGTATCCAGTGTAGTATAGTGGGCGATCGTGCAGATTAGTTTTGATGAGCATGTCCTGCGGAGTAAAGACGATGTTAGGCATTGCTCCTGTGCAAGCGCTGTCTTGGAGATCTGCAGGCGGGTTTTCTCCCGTGAGGTTAACTTGAGCCAGGTATGCGTCGGCGTTTTGGAGTGCATCGCTCAAAGCCGTACGAACATCCTTGGAGAGTCTCAGGAGCTCGTATAATGACAACTTGGCCGGTGTGTCGGCCAATTGTGCCAAGATGTCGAAGTTGTAGGGCCTCTCCAACCCCTGGGCTGCCTCTTTTCGGAGGGATTTGTCGAAGCGAGTCTCCCTCGGCCTAGGCTTATCGGTCGTCGAAGGCTGTGCCGGTCCCGGAGCGTCGGTTGTAGCGGGCTGGTGATCTTCAGCCGGGTTGTCAGCTACAGGTTGGGATTGTGCCCCAGATCGCGTGACGACGGCAGTAGCTTCTTCGATGTCTGTCGAGATTGTGCGGCAGGATCTAATTTTCCATTCTTTTTCTTGTAGATAGAAGACGATATGGGCCGAGTTACTTCCGATACCAAGTCTGGATGGATCCACATGACCTCCCCTCGTGATATGGTGAGTGGCACCAAACCAGCAGCCTGATCTCGGGGAGGTGGAAGATTAGTAATCTCCATTGTCGCCAGAGGGATAGGGACCACCCCATCTTGAGTTTTCGTTGGAAGGAAGCTGCCGAATTGTACCGACACCATATTGGCTGCCACCGTTACCTCTTCGAAATCGATGGCCAGAGCGTTCGAATCGATGAGGTTTTGGATGTACCATTTCAGCTGGCAGCAGTCGTGTGTAGCATGATGGACGTAGCGATGATAATGGCAGTATTTTGGGTTCTCCATCTCTGCCGGCCGTAGTTTCCGTCTTGGTGGAGGAAGCTGAATTCTGTCTCCTTGTATGAGCATGTCCAAGATGAGCTTGACGTGACCGTCTTCGAAGGAGTAAGTGATTTGCGGCCATTGTTTGTTTGTCGGCTTTGGCTCAGGTTTCTGTGTCGTGTCGGTCACCATAGCCTGCTTCCTCCTGCTATCCCGATTGTTGGAGGGACTACCCCCATTATCGTTGTTGGGATGCTTGCCCTTGTTCTCTCCATCCGAGATATGCAATCCCAGTTGGCGAGCCTTCTTCAATCGTTCTTCGGCGCTTGTGGCGCTGATGATGAACGTCTTCTAGTCCTTGAATTGACTTTCGCCCATCCAGAGACTGATTGTTGGGAGGAGTCTCTTTTGGCAAATTTCAATCAAGGAGGAATTTGGATTTCCAGAGGGCAGCTTTATGGCAATTTGGCAGAACCATTCGATGTAGTTTCTTGTCAGCTCTTACTCTCCTTGGACGACGTCCATGAGGGTGGACATGGTGATGTCCTGCCCTACTTCGTAGAATCTCTCCAAGAATATACGCTTGAAGCCGGCGAAGGAGTGGATGCAGTTGTCCGGTAGGTTGCGATACCAGTCGAAGGCAACTCCTTCCAATGTCCCGATGAATAATCGTATGAGAATGGCATCGTCATAGGACAGATGGTCGGTGGTGACCTCGAAGTGAGTGATGTACCGACTTGTCGAGGTCTTGCCATCATAAGGATTGATATTGAACGGCTTATATCTTGGTGGAAATGGAACATCCCTCCATGCAGCAGGGTACGGTTGCCGTATTCTGAGGTCTTGAGAGTTTTCTCGAGCGTGGAACATGGCTCGGAGCTCCTGGACCTCTCTTTTCGCTTCGCGTGCTTCGTCCACGACAGTGGGGGCCGTTGTTTCCGGAGGATTGTTGCCCGAGTTTGGTGCTGCCGAATTCGAGTCCGCATTGACCGCGGGACCCGCACTTGTTTGGCCAGACGTCCCTCCTTGCAGAGTTGGAAGGGCCGCTTTAATCTCGTCTACAAACTTAACCAAAGTAAGCAATATGGCTTCGAGACTGTCGATGCGCTGGCGGTCACTGGAACCACCTTGGTTGCTGTATGTCATGAATACCGTCTTCACATGAGGAGAGATAGACGGAGCGGTGGAGGAAGCGCCCTCTGAATCGTACCCCTGTAGTAAGAAGTCATCGGGGTATGTGGGTATGTTCCCTTTTGACTCAGATTCGGAAGGAACAGTACCCCCAGTCTCCGAGTTTGCCTCGTCATGGGAGTTATGGACGTCCTTGGGGACGTCGAGATTTTCTACATCCGATGGGAGAGTTGTCTCCCCCGGCTCATCTTCTTGGAACATTGGGTTGCTGTAGAGGCTCGGAGGGGTGCTACCCCCAGCCCCAGCAACCCCCTGCGTTATGGACGACGACTCTCCCACTGTAGCAGATTTCGTCTTAAAGCGAGTACCTTGGAAGACTCCGGTGGTGGGCACCCGCTTAGACGACAGTCTTTTAGTCGCAGTGGTTGAGATCTTCGGGCTGGGAACATTCGTCTTCTTTCCCCTTCCATCAACGGGGACTTTTCGAGAAGAGTTGCAGGAGACGACGGGTACTGCCTCGTCTTCTGAAGATGGCTGTTGCAGTCTTTGAAAGACAGACAACCGGTCTTCTTGTATTGTCGTGCTATTGCAGCAGCAGTTGACGATGACTTGGGTGGAGTGACGTCCGTGGGAGGACTCTTTGTGCCCCGATGCATCTTCTCTTTTCTTGCGTTTGTGGAGGATGGCCTCACGCAAGTCACTTGCTTTGCTGGCTCGAGAATTCCGGGTACGCGAGTGTGTAGGCCTCCCGTCTGCTCCCTGATTCGAATGTAGCTCGTATACTTGCCTTCGCTCGTTACTGGGAGATGCTTGATGACTATCCCACCCATTGGCCGCAGGGGGCAGGGTACGAGTAGCCTTATACAACTTTCTATTAGAGGCCCGCGTGATAATCAGCGGGACGCTCCGATAGTCAGAGGTTGGGGAAGCTGACTGGGCTTGGTGAGCCCACGCTGCCCTAGACTTCTTCCTTTTAGCACTTACGGGTGCGTAATAGAAAGAGTCCAAGTTGGACATCACAGGGTCTGGCTTATCATCCAGAGAACCATCAGGGTCAGGACCGCATGAGAGACGGTCGAAGACCGATCGAGAGAAGCGTGGAACAGACGCTATGCGGCTAGGATCGGAAACTGTGCAGGCTGTCTGCATGCGGCTATCTTTAGCTGCCGAATGAGTTGTTCTTGTGCGACTAGGAGTCATGACCGTGCAGGCTGGCCGCATGCGGTTTGCAATTATGGCCGTATGGGTTTTTTGCAAGCGATTGACTTCGTTAGCCGCATAAGTTTCATCCATGCGGTTGGCAACTGTAGTCGCATAAGCTATACGGCTGACAGATGTGGTCTTGTGATCTTTCTTCATGCGGCTGGCGGATGTAGCCGCATGAGCTTTTTTCATACGACTAGCCGCGTGGGGGTCTTCATGGCCGAGCTGTATGAGAGTCTTCATGGCCGAGCTGCATGGATTTCTTCATGGCCGAGCCTCATGGGGGACCTTCATGATTGAACCGCATAGGCTTCTCTGTACTGGCCGTGTGAACTCGTCTAATCTGGCCTCATAAACTTGCGTCGAATGCTGTGAAAAATTTCTCCAGTTGCCTAGGAAGATAGTTCTCTTATGTCAGTCATTATGACTACTTTTCGTCAGGGCTGTCAACTGTCAACTGTCAGCCGTTATAGCATTAATTGTGTTTGAATGACGCCGATACAGCTATTCTGAAAAGACACGTGGCTTCCCTCTGCGGGCCGCATGGAGTCCACTCGAGCTGCCTATGTATTTGAGCCGCAAAGGACTCCTGAGCCGCATGCGGCTCCTTGGCCGCATGGATCATTTTTCTCCTCTTTTTTATGCTTCTACAACTATCAGAGAATGTACTCGCCTGTTGTCCAGAGCAATGAATAAGAATTGATGGCCAAAATGGTGTCACACAAACATATATATGATATGCATAAAGTTATTTGGTGTTTTAGAGTATACAGTGTATCTAATTGAGTTAACAACATGCTTCTAGGCCAATTCTAGTCAAGGAAGTCAATTCAGGTCAATACTAGGTCACTTCGTCAACTCTGTCAACATTAGTCAAACTTGGTCCATCTAGTCTAAATCTAGGGTTTTGACTAACTAGGATATTCAAGTGAGTGGCTAATGTGAAATCAAAACTATATCCTAACACTCATCTTTAAGTTACACTTCTCTCTATTTGTAGAAACTCCATAAGACACTTAGCCCTTCTCTACATATTGAGACACTAAGTCCAACTCTTTTCTCTAATATGGTACCACTAATACCAAGCAACTTATATATATAACTACTACAATATATATATATATATATATATATATATATATATATATATATATATATATATATCCTATATATGACTATCATAACTATAAGGGACTGAACTGAACACAAAAAGGAACACTTAGACTGACTAAATGAGTATCAAGGCTACTGAACACAACCCTTACACAATGTGACACCACACATTGGCACCATACCCTCTAATATGGACTGCAATAATGATATGGGACTCAACCTATTTCCCTTTACTTCAAAACACCAACCAAGCCATGCCTAAAACCCAACTTCCCACAGGGGGAGGATCCCCTGCTGCCTAGTGCAGCAGGGCGACTGCTGCTACTGCCTTTGTTGTATACAGTTGCTAAGCAACTATTGTTTCCTACTGCTGATGTGCTAATGCTGCTGCAATTCCTTGCTAGATCAAGCAAAGCCAAGCCACACATTCCTCAAACTCCTCATGCTAAACACCCATGACTCCCATCTATAGATGCTCTAATCAAAACCCCTATAACCATCCTGAATATATCCTATACTAACTCATCCTATGATACTAACAAATATATCCATCTCACAAATCTGAAACTAACATCTACTAATATCTAACCAAGACACAAACTCTAACACATACACATTAGGATACTAACAAATCCAAATATGATACTTGATAACTAATTCTAAAATCACAATAACCCATTGCTATTTGACCCTTAATATTCTAACATATCTGATACATGAAGATACTCTATTGGGAATCCTGACACACTCAATAACACACACTCAAACCAGATCCCATCTCTCATAAGGTGGCGATGGCTATCTTTCTTGCAAGGTGGTTTTTGTTGAATATGGCACATCGTACACCGGCCCAGCGGTGACGGCTATCTTGCTTGTAGTGATAATTCTTGTATGATTTGAACGTTCAGTACGTATAGCTGTTTCGAGTAGATGGTTCTTGTGAGTGGTTCAAGTAATAGAAGCTAGACGAGTCTATTACATTTACTGCAAGTGAGTGAATTCAGAACTAATACGTGTGGTGACGGAGAATCAAATGGAACTATACTAGAACTGAATCACAGTAATCATCAAATAAATGAAAGAACTATCAGAGAATGTACTTGCCTGTTATCTAGAGCTATGAATGGGGATTGATAGCTAAAATGGTGTCACACAAACCTATATATGAGATGCATAAAGTTATTTGGTGTTTTAGAGTATATGGTGTGTCTAAATGAGTTAACAACATGCTTCTGGGCCAATTCTAGTCAAGGAAGTCAATTCAGGTCAATACTAGGCTACTTGGTCAACTCAGTCAACTTTAGTTAAACTTGGTCCATTTAGTCTAAATCTAGGGTTTTGAATAACTAGTCTATTCTAGTAAGTGGATAATGTGATATCAAAACTACATTCTATCACTCATCTATAAGTTACCCTCCTCTCTATTTTTAGAAACTCCACAAGACACTTAGCCCTTCTCTACATATTTATACACTAACTCCAACTCTTTTCTCTAACATGGTCCCACTGATACCATGCAACTTATATATATAACTACTACAATACATATACATCCTATATATGACTGTCATAACTATAAGAGACTGAACTGAACACAAAAAGAAACACTTAGACTGACCAAATGAGTATTAAGGCCACTGAGTACAACCCTTACACAATGTGACACCATACATTGGCACCACACCCTCTAATATGGACTGCAACAATGATATGGGACTCAAACTATTTCCCTTCACTTCAAAACACCAACTAAGCCTTGCCTAAAACCCAACTGCTACTTCCTTTGCTGTATGCAGTTGCTAAGCAACTGTTGTTGCCTACTGCTGCTGTGCTAATGCTGCTGCAATTCCCTGCTAGATTAAGCAAAGCGAAGCCACACATTCCTCAAAGTCCTCATGCTAAATACCTATGACTCCCATCTACAGATGCTCTAATCAAAACCCCTATAACCATCCTGAATATATCCTATACTAACTCATCCTATGATACTAACAAATATATCCATCTCACAAATCTAAAACTAACATCTACTAATATCTAACCAAGACACAAACTCTAACACATACACATTATGATCCTAACAAATCCAAATCTGATACTTGATAACTAACTCTGAAATCACAATAACCTATTGCTATTTGACACTTAATATCCTAACAAATCTGATACATGAAGATACTCTATTGGGAATCCTAACTCACTCAATAACACACACTCAAACCAAATCCCATCTCTCATATAACAACCATCTATATATATCAAACATTAACCCATATATATGCATAAAGTAGGATGGTTGACCTATCAAATGGAGGATAACCAACCCTAAGAGACTGAACATGCATTGAAGGAAAAGGAAAAGCCAAGTGGTAAGTAGGGTAATTTGCAGTGAATGCAAGTGTTAAAGATGGCAAGGTGCAGGATTGAAATGAACAGGTAATTGTGAGTGAAGGCAAAGAATATGCAAGTGTGACGTGAAATGGCCAAATATGTAGCAGTAAATGCATAGACAAGGGAATGAAATGCTAGTGATAAGAAAATGAAGCATGGTATTTAGGTATGCAACAAAGTGCAGGATATAACATTATTCTGATACCAATATGTGTATCAGTAAGGATATGTAGGGTAGGATATCCTGCTGCAGGTATGGGATGTGGTGAAGATGCAAGGCATCACACGGCTAACGATACAAAGATTGGCATTTGATGTTCCACACTGAACATTTAGATGTTCAAATCTGATCATCAAGTATTCAGAAGTTGAGCATCAAGGTTAAGTCTGAACACTAATTGATGTATAGGACAAAAACTCCACAAGGGAATGAACTCTGTGATATAGGGCCATATTATGTGGGGGGTGAAATTGACAGATGCATATGCAGGACATTACTAATTAATATGGGCAGGGTGAATTCTCATGGGTGACTGAAGAAAGGTTTTAACCCAATCCTTGGACTGGATTCTAAAATTTGAGGAAGAAATGTCGGAACATAATCTTATTGGGGTACATCCTTATAGAAATAATAAATGACTAAAACTCCAAGCAATTAGTGGACATTAATGAGGTGCAGGACACAATGTGAAGTAGTAAACAAATCCAGATGGATAGGACCATAGAAGTAGATTGACACCTAATCCTACAGCAAGGTAGGACAGGACAGACAAGATAGGAAAGAACTGAACAAAATCTGGGGATAACATCTATGAACATTCCTGGGTTTAAAGACTATGCGGCATTAAGCTAGTGTGGACAGATGTATCCACTCGAGTTCAGTACCTGAACAAATGTGTTATGCCTAACATGGAGATTGATAATTTAGAGAATTGAATATGAGGTTCAGTGTAAGGACATAACATTGTAGGGTAATGTGGATTGATACTAGGATAGGCATTACACGAAGAGTATGTGGGTTAATACTCAAGTGTCAAAGGTTTTATATGATTGTCTGATACTAAATGGAATATGGACTAAAACATCATGAATGGTGGTCTGCTAAGGGAGATGGGGACTAATGCAGGGGTTAATTTTGAATTGCAGGCAGTGAATATTGAAAATGTTGTTGTGGTTAATTCTAATTTGTATGACATTGGTGAATTGGATGCAATGCAATGCCAAGAAGTGTACGCAGTTCATTCAAATGTATTAAGCAATGGATATATGCGGGGATTGATGTGATGCAACCAAACTGAACTTGCCAGGTTATGGCCAATTACTATGGTGGGTCTGAACAATAAAGGGACAGGGAATTGATATAACAACCTAATACTATCACTGGCTAAACAAAAGGCTACACAAGGATTAACATGTGGGAGTTCAAGGACAGGTCATAATAAAACCTATGCATAGAATTAAAGTAGACAAATGTTCATATCTGTTGCAGACATCCTAATGCAATGGATCATATGCAAGACATGCTAAGATTTTGTGCAGGTCAATGCTATATTGTAGAATATGAACAAAAGGGTTAATTAGGCACCTATGAGGTTGAAGCCTAAGTCATGTGGGTTTGATACATGTATACGGGTGCAAGACTGAACTAAACATAGGGAAAAGATAAAATTTAAAGGTAAGAAGGGAACTGAAACAAGTGAGAGCAGGGGATTGCAACTAGGGAGTGAATACATAGGCATGATATGCAGGATATGTGCCATTGATATGTACTATGAATGAATGTAGGTAGCAGCTAATAAAGAGAACAGGACATATTAAGATGGCAGGACAGTACATCAATGTGGTGCTCGACTGGACCAAGTACAGTATACAAAGTCATATTCAGAGCAATATAGTGGTGCACAGATGCTAGGTTGTGCATCTACGGTGGTTATGGTGAAGAAACAAACCAATGCAAAGCCAATTTATGGACTGCACAACCAGGACAGTCCCAGAACAGTGAGCAATCATAGGCTGAGCCTCCCCATGACCAATTTGGTCAACTATACAATCTCAAATCACAGTTAAACAACCTACAGTGCTAACACATCCTATAACCAATGTAAACATCAAATCAAAACTGAAATTAAACATTCAAAAGCTCTATGAGTCATTTCATCAAATACTTGATGTGCGTATCTGATATCCTCGTGATACGCACTCCAAATGGATCCAAACTTGACCCAAAGCATGCCTACATGCTCTACAACACTAGCATGACCTAATCTACCAATTTTATAAACCCTAGATTCCTAATTTCAGATTTCCCCAAATTTATACTAAAATGTAATGGAAAGAACCCTCAAATAGGAAGAGGAGAGCCCCAACTCCTCTCTAATGGTACCCTAATGCAAATGGGGTCCTAAATGAACGTAGTTATACTAATAAAATAGAATAGAAGGGTTTAGAGAGCTTATACCAAAAGGGAGATGGATTCCAAATTAAAATACCTAGATCTAGAATCCCTCCAAGCTTTAAGGCTCCAAATCCTTCCTAGCTTTCCAAGAGATCCTTCTCTTCTCCAAGGGAAAGAGAATAAAAGGAATTTGGGTCAATTTGGAGGAAATTTGGGTGTAGGAGTAATTTTGGAGGAAAAGCTTCTAAATTTGGGCTTGAAATGGAAATAAAAAGAGGAAAAAGATGAAGTGGGGTTTTATAAACAATGTAGGCTGCCATATGATGTTAGGGTTAGGGTTTTGGACAAGGGGAAAGGTCCACTACACCCCTTTCTTTAGTCATGATAAGTTAGGGATTAAACCTCACTACCTAATTAGGTGTTTAGTCAAACATTCTAGCTAATTCTCCTAATATAGCTAGATACTAACTAAAGTTCAATTAGGCTAGTCCAAATCATCTAGTTAGATGGTCATGACAAGTTAGTTTAGGTCCTCATGATCACTAAGCACTATTCTAGTCAAAGGCTAACCATTAGTCATTTTTAAGAATAACACCTATACACTATTTAATTATTTAAATAATTAACTAAAATATAAAGTTTTAATTTTGAAAACTAATTACCACTCAAGATATAATATGAGATAACACTAATAACAGTAATTAGGAAAAAGTAAAAAATAACTCTGTTCTAGGAAAGTGTTGGTACAGAAGCTATGCCTCTGGTAGAGATGAAAACCTCGAACGTGATCAGCTTTGTAAAGTATCACATCATTTACCACTTTGGAGTTCATCGAAGGATAATCCACGACAATGGCCCTCAGTTCGTGAACCATACATTCCATCAGTTCTGTGATATGAATCGGATACATAATGTAGCGTCAATAGCCTACAATCCTACAGCAAATGGACTAGCCGAAGCATTCAAAAAAACGATCGTCAAATTGCTCAAGAAAGTCGGGTCTTGCAATAAGCGCGACTAGAAAAAAGAAACTCGACGAGTGTCTTTGGGCTTACCGTACGACCGTTCGGACACCTACTGGCAATACGCCATTCTCCCTTGTCTACAGAGCGAGGCGGTACTTCTCCTAGAAATCCAGATTCCATCTCTATGGGTAGCCATCACCAACTAGCTGACAGTCGAAGACAATCAACGCCATCAGCTACAGGAATTAGAAGTGTTGGACGAAAGGCGCCTACTGGATCAATAACATATCTTACTCTATCAAGCTCAGATTCCTAGGGCCTTCAACAAAAAGGTCTGGGAAAGAACATTCCAAGTGGGTAACCTCGTCTTATCAGTTCAGAGACCAATGGTTATGACCCACAAGACAGCTGGAAAGTTCATACCCAAGTGGGAAGGACTATTCGTCATATAGATAGTCTAATCCAATGGTGCTTACCGGCTGGCCAAACCTAACGGCAATTTGCTAATAATGCCGATCAATGGTAAATTTCTAAAGAAATATTATGTCTGAAGCCAAAAATCAACATATAATCCCACAGTCGTTATGAAGGTCGATGAATTCTATTAACAACGAAGTTCATGCCTACCACGTCCATATTACCTCTGAGTAGACATTTTATATTTCTCTAATAGAAAACATTTCATGTCCATATTACCTCTGAGTTATTTTTATATCCTCCAACGAAGTTCATGCCTACCATGTCCATATTACCTCTGAGTAGAAATTTCTTCTGTGACAAATCATGTGTTATCATAATTATCTATAGAACATTTCACGTCCATATTACCTCTGAATCGTTCTATACAGCCAGAATCTATTTTTACCGTGTCCATATAACCTCTGAGTAAGGAAAATTCATCCACAAAGATTCCGTGTTTACCATGTCGATATTACCTCTAAGTAAACACCCTATCCCAAGCGGAGTTACCTCCATCCCATCATGTTATACTACCTCTGAGGCAATTCTCATTATTGTACAAGAATGTTCAAAACAAATGGATAAGCAAAGAAACAAACCTAAAAAAATTCATTCATAAAATGAAAAATTTTTCTTCTTTCCTACAAAAGGGTCTCTCGAAAAGAGAGGGACAAAAAGACAAAGGACATCAGCATTGAGACGACCGATACATGAGTTCCTCCAACCGACTCCTCAAAAGAGCAACCTGGGGCCCGACCAACTCTTTTGCTCAGCGATCCGCCTCTTGTCGTCGGGCGGCCTCATCCTCAAGATGGGACGAGTTCTATCGTGCAAGGTCCAGTTCTTCCTGACGAACGCCAATGCTTTTTTTTCTATCGTGCAACGTCCAGTTCTGCCTTGGTAAAGTACCTCACGTCGGTCCCTAGACTATTCCAGCTCACTCTCGACGAAAGCCAACGCCTCTTCTAGCTGCCGAATCTGCTCCCAGAGGATCTCACATTGTTCCTCTAAGGCAGTTCGATGGCAGACCAGAACCTCTTCGACATTGGTCACCTCTCAATTTTGGCTTCTACCTCGGCTAGTAAGCTAGTTAGAGCCTAACGCCTCTTCTTGTGCTGGGAAAGATAAGTAGCTATTTTCTCTAGCTCGTTGGCCACCAGTGACGAAAGATCGCACTCAAGATCTTAAAGCTCTGAGACGGTGGCTTTCAATTCTGTCATGAGAGCCTTTATTACGTTCGCCTTCACCTCATACTCTGGATATTCGTGCAACGCCACCAGTTGGGCCCTTACTGTAGAACTAGACAGTCTAAGTGATTGGTTGTCCCGTAAGACACCCTATATGCCACGCTTCAAGACATGACGAATGGTGCCCATGATGAGGTTGCCATAGCTTGCATTGTCAGCCGAACCCATCGGGGTCATCGAAGATGCCGTAATAGAAGGTCTCAGAGCAGCAGCAGCGGCTAATACATGACTAGGTATGGCAACTGGAGCAGGTGGGGCCATGGCTGGAACTGAGACCGTCGATGGGACAGGGACGGTATGAGCCAATGTTGTTTGATGCATGGCCGGCTCGTAAATAGGCTCCCTCACTGGTTCTTCAATAATTTTTGCAACTGAAGTTGTGTAGAATGGTGCTTGAGCAATCTCAATAAATGACCTCTGGACGATCGTCGTGACCAACTCCTCAACAGTCCCCTTAGCGATTCTTTAGCAGCTGGCTTGTCTACGGTCTTCTCGACCAAGTCCCTAGCAGTCGGCTGGATGGCAGCCTCTTTGAGCGGTTCTGTGGTGACTGCATAGAAGGGCTCTTCAACAACCTATTCCTCAACGGTCTTCTCGACCAATTCTTCCACAGTCTTCTTGACCGGGCTTTTAATGGTTCCTTCAATAGGCTTATCAATGGCCTCATTGCTCGCCATCTCAGTAGCCACCTCGACTGGAGCCTCAGTATCTGACTTGTTAGCGACCTCACCAACTTGTTCTTCCATGGTTTCCTCGATCATCTCTCAAAGGACCATATCAGCCAACTCCTCAATTGCCACCTGGGCCACTTTTCAGAATGACCTCATCAACCAACTATTCGTTAGTCATTTTGACCGGCTCTTTAATAGCTCGACCGGCTAATGCTTTAACAGCTTCCGCTGTCAACCCTACTATCGTCTCTTCGACCAGCTGTAGGGACAAATCCCCCATGTTCGCCAAGGACAGCTCCTCGACCGTATGATCCTCCTCGCCTTCCGACCCATCTGGATTATCCTCAGCCTTTTTTTCAGCACTAGGAGGAGGTACGGTTGAGGGATCCTGAGCAATGCCTTCGGTAACCCCGACCACTGGGCCCGTTACGGGTACAGACTATAGAGTCATGCCTTCGACTACTGCCAGGGCGATCCCGGGTATCTCCACAAGCTCGTCCATAGTCGGCCCTATGAAAGTTTCCCTCTGGGGCGAAGCAAATGGCTCTGAAAAGCCCTGAATCTCAAGAAAAGAGACATCCTCCGTGTCAGTAGCTTCAGCAGCTACAGTCGCCTCCTCGGTCCTCGTGACCCGAGATACCTCCCGGGTAGGTTCCTCAGGAAGTTTTCTGAGTATCCTTGACCATGTAGACTTCATCTTTTTTCCACCTATACAAGCAAAGCAATGATAAGCAGAAAGCATCAGATAAAAGTCCGAAGAGAAAGCACCGAAGAGTACCTGTGAAGGAGGTTCAACGGGTAGAGCACTTTGTTCTAGCAAGGATCGTCGGAAGGGTCCGCACCGTAATGGTTTAGCCTTCTGGGTTCTCTTGACAGGAGGAAGGCTCACCCATGAAGGAGCTCGACGCTTCAATGGATTACTCCGGGGTGCTTCCTTCTCTCTTCCATTCCATGATGAACTAGAGCCGTCCGTGGATCTACTCTCCAATGACGCAAGCCCTCGAGGCGCTCGAGCGATGTTCGAGGTACCTCAAACTTTGTCCCCTTGAGAAAACTTCATTCTCGATCATAGTCTGACGAGAAGTTGTTAGCAATGCAATAAAACTTCATGACAGAATATAAAATACGAGCCTCATTGTGCATCGCGGGGACAGTAAACTTTGTTCCACCCAGAGTTAGATCACTATCCACTAACATGTCGTCTGCAAGGTAACCCTTGTACGAAGGAAAAATCCTATCGAAGTCATAGCCGTCTAAATGACCCAACATTCACCTACATGTTGGGACACCCTGATGGAACCATTTTGCTCGGTGGTAGTTATGTAGCGTCGCATCCCCTTCCTCGTAACCGTCGATAGTGTTAGGGACTTTCAAACCAAAACGGTATAATGCTAACCAACACATCAAGTAATGATAAGGAAGCTCAACCCGAGGGAATTCATCGTCTTCCCCGTGGCACTCTATTATTCTTTTTGAGGGCTCCTGCAGGCCTCGTAGGATATCACATACCATAGTCGGGAGCAAAGCCAATGAGTATTTGAAGGCCAATTTTACAACAGGTAGAATGAGCTCCCGACAGACCTGCCCCACAGATCCAGAGCCTCCTGTAACTATGACTTTCCGCAGCCATATCGTCAAAAAAGAGGCCAGCGCCGCTTTCGGAGTCAAAGCAGTTAGGTTCTAGCAAAAGTAATTATGAACAATAGAGGTAGGTTTTCCCTCGACATCTACTGGAGGAGCAGATACCCCCGCTACGACCATCATATCTTCTACATCGTCAGTGGTATAAGCCCTGCACATGGTAAAATAAACCGTCCCCGGCTTCGACAGATGCCTTTCAAAGATATAGTCCATCCAGGCTTTGATATGTGGCTGAGTCTTCGTCCCATACTGGCGCGTGCACACTTGATGATGGCAAAGCAATTCTTTGTACACAGCCGTCATTTCGGGATATTTATTATCCAGCACTAAAAACACTTCTTTACAAAGAGTATATTCTTCATATGGCTCATCGCCCCATGGCAGCTTCGAGATGGCTCGCATCTCATGGAGGGCCAACCCTATCTCTCCACGTGGAGTAAAGAAAGTCCCAGTAGTGTGATTATACATCTCCAACAAGGCCATTAACTAGGGCTGATTGATCTTTATAGCATGTTCGGTAGCCCTGATGGCGAGACGCAAGTCCGTAACTTACAGATCTTCCTTAAACCTAGCTAATACCCACTTGATTAGTTTATGCCATTCTGTCTTGCGATGAATCCAGCCTTCGACTTGGAAGACCTTTTTCGGGTACGTACATCCCGTAGCCAGAAGCCTATTGGCAAAAAGAGAAGCCCGGAATGGATGTACCTCCGTGGTAAAATCACTTAGCAGACGACCATGGAGTAATATACGCAACGTATACGATGGACCATCACGTGCACTCTTGAATGTATCCTTTCTCTTAGAGTGTCTGTCTACCTAGATATGGTCGATCATTAAACCCCTTGCTCCGGTAACAAATCATATTTCATGAGACGCTTCTCGATAAAACAAAATAAAACTGAAAACAAGAGGTGCCAGTTGATTGACGGAATGAACAAGGACAGACTGTCATTTTTGAAGTACCAATTCTAATTTATCTCCAAAAGCTTGGTCTCTTCCAAAATCAGCTGATCGCCAAAAAGTAATCGAGGTTTCAGCATCTCAACTTATAAAACCCCTCAAAACTTAAAGGAACATTGAAATTTATTTTTTGGATTTTATTTAATTTTGATTTATTTTTATCTTATTTATATTATATAAAAGGACTATAGTCATGGTTGAGTTTGAATATGCAAGACGACTAGAAAGTATGGTATGCCTAGCGTAGTCGGGTGCTTTAACTAGAATGCTAGCCATGTTAGGGATGCCATGGTTATAAAGTAATCTCTTGCATGTTAACCATTCAAATTATGACACAAGTTATATTTTATTTAATTAATTAGTTAAGAAAGTCTTTATGACTTTTTAGGAGACCGGTTGAACTAAACCTCTTCCAAGCCAAACCCAACCCTATGTAGGCATGTTGGGCATTAATAAATATTAATAATTACATATATTTGTATTTACTTCAGATTTGGATTCTATTTCATAGAGAATTGATTTGTTCTATATTAGGAAAGACCTTTTTAAATTCTCAATCCAATCAATTAGCCAACTCACCAAACAAAATTATGCCAAGTGGACCCCCATCATAGATTATTTGGCTAAGCAACCCCCCATGGCCGAACACCTCATAGGACTAGGTTTTCCACTCCTTTTCATGCATGCAACCCAATAAAGCCCATATATATACATCAACTTAGCCCAAACCCTAACCCTAACTTAATTCGTCCTTTCTTTCCATCTCTATAGCTGACCACCCCTCTCCCTCTCCATATTTTTGACAACAACTTTCTCACATAGCCTCTGTACATCACCTCCTCCATTACACATCTCTCCATCCTTCACAAAACTCATCTCCTCCACCATACATCCACTCAACCCCTTAAAACAAACCCTAAAAACTCCATCTTCTCTATCCAACCATCTATGGCCATTGCCAACCCTTTTATACTCACCAAAAGAGGATTAACAAGCAAGGATAGCGAGAAAGGTTGGAGCTTTGGCGATGAGAAGTTGTCACAACCTCTCTAGCAAGGACCTTTGGTAAAAAATTCTAATCTTTTCATCTCAAACCCTCACTAGAATTATGTAGAAAATATGTTATTAAATCTGTAGAAATTATATTTTGATGGCTTTTGTTACGTATAATCATCCATAAAGGTTTCATAAAATATAGGCATAATATTCATATTTTGGTAGGATCAAAATTAACCCCATTGTGAAAGAACTATGAGTTATTGGTGCCTATTCTCGAAACTGAATTTTATGTTTGTTCATATACATAAATTAGGATTTTTAAGTATTTTTCAACGATTTTAGCAACTCAAATCTGGTCGAAATTTGTTTAGGTCAAAACTAGCTAATTTCGGGTAACCGGTTGACCTAGAATGTCCCAAACTTATAGTATAACTCAACCCTTGTACCTCTGTTATAATTATGTGAAATAAGGCATTTTATTTCTGTTTAAAATATATTTTTGGTTATCTTAGCAAATTTGAGTCATTAACTATGTTCCGGGCGAGTTTCGGGTAGATTAGCTGACTTAGTAATCAACTAGTCATAAATGTCTTTAGAAATATTAATTATAGAATTTTAGAGATAAATCTCTAGAAAATTAGTTTAAATATTAATTTTATGATATTTATTTGATTTTTAAGTTTGTTATTGAAGTAGGGACATAACCGACTAATTAAGAGTTAGAAATCCTAAAATTTTGTTTTGATGTCTCATGGAACCTGTGCGTGATTGTATGGATCTAAATGGTTCCACGAGAGATTGAATATAATTTTAAAACAATACTTTGACTAATTAAGTCGTATCATAAGTTTCATGAGTAGTGACTTAATCTAGTTAATTAATTATCTAAGAGCGTCGGGTTCTGGAGGCGTGGACGCGAGAGCGGCGTTTCATATTCACAGCACGGAATCAGGCAAGATACCTTGCCACCTTACACTGTGATTTATATATTCTTATTTTTAGTTGTTATTTTTTAATATTTCTTATTTTTGTTATTATAAAACTGTGCGTCCAAGTCACACTTGGGTGCAAGCGACTCTATCGGTCATTTTCTTACTTTTGTTTATTTCTCTTGCATTGACTTAGTCTAGTGACTACCCATTATTGATGAGGTATTGGCATATCTCATACGGCCTTGACACCTGCTTTACCACATGTTGTGAGTCACATGTAGGACACGTGCTCGCGTAGTCGGCTAGCCACCGATACGTATGAGGCGTGCGACTGATAGGTGTAACTGCCAATAGAATTGCATGCTAGTAGACTTGACAGTACTAGAGATCTTACGAGTCATGGATGTGACCCTACTAGGAATTGGGTAGGGAGAATAGTTCCTTAACGTATGGGCCACTTATGCACTTTCCTATTCCTGATCCTGCTGGCCTCTGACATTCGAGGAATGTTTGCTTTGAGGTCTCTGGTATCCTGATGGGACCATACATGAGTTACATGCACCTGAACCAGATGCCCATGCATTGAAGGTTTGTTCTTAACTGTATTTTTACCATCGTACTGGTAGGCACCCTTTTGCATGCATCCCTTTTTACTCTCTAATATATATCACAAATTATATGGCATGTTCTTTATATATCTTGTTACGTTCCTCTGAGGACCTGGTTATCTCTCCAGGTGTGTACTTTGTGACTTTTGTAGGGGTTCTAGCCAAGGCCATGATCTTCTCTATTTTTTTGAGGTTGATTGCTCTTGGTTCGTGTTGCCATTTTATCGATCATTTTCTTGTATATTTTCTTTTATTTAAAATGGTTGGTAGTGGATTTGTCTCCTCCCAACTACATATATAAGTGACAAATTCTTGAGTTGATTATAATATTATTCTCTATTGTTGTAGATAAGATTTAGTTATCATGGTTTACTGTATTTTACAGCTTATGTATACATACGGGGTTCCATACATTGGAGTATACTTGGTATGTATACAGTTGGCATGTCTACGTACTTAGTCCTAAGTATTTTGGGACTGGGGCGTTACATCTTTTTTTGGTGGCCCATGAAGGTCACATTTATCACTTCGGTTACGTTACTGTGCCGATGTGAGCCTGTATATAGGATTAGAATCTAGGAATCTCATTCATAAGCTTGACCTTCTTCTTTGATCCCATTTTCGAACTCTCGTTTGAATGCCTTGACCTGCCTCTTGCTTGATTCCTTTTCTACCGTAAATTTTATTTTCTTTTCCCTTCGTGCTTGATAGAGAGGTAAGGAAGATAACTCATACGAGTATACGTGTTATATTTCTCAGTTACCCTATTTGTCGACTTTTATAAGTTGTGTAGTATGACTACAACCTACCACCTATATCGTTGTAACCTAGTATTAAAGTGTAACAGGGTGACAAAGAATATATGCTAGTGTAGGAAGATATGGTTGCCTAGAATGTAGAGTTTTAGTAGCCCGTACTCCATTGGTCAACCACGGCCTGGTACAAAAGCCAGTAGGGCGACTATATAAGCAGGAACACCGAACAAGACTTAGATTCTTGTAAAAACTTAAACTATTTATTACTGCTTTTAATCATTATCTTCCGTACTTATATCTTGCAATATCAAAAATAATGTTGCTATTTATAGCCTAGTCTTGCAAGCTTATATTTTTATCGAGCTTGTTCAGATCATATGTATACTGGGGACGCCCACTAACATATTGTCTAATCAGAATCAGTGTATATAACGGTCTGATCAATCATGATGCACTGGGTTCGCCCTTCATATGATTATCCCACGTGGATTGAGATATCGTGGTATCTAGTATCTCATCAGCGACTGTATTGACAATTCATCTTGATTTATACATTCGTCTTTGAATCACGTATTTATATTTGATGACATCTTTCTTGAACTCTTTATTGCTTTTGTCTTTCAATGATTTGGAAAGACGAATGCTCATGTTTGATAGATAGAAACAGAGTATCCTCCATAGCCATGATAGTTGTATACACAAGTGTAGCTACCATCGGTCTGCCATGTGACTACAACCTTGCCTTAAGTCACTCGTTCTCCCCTCGACCATAATACTACTATCGTGACCTTCTAGTCATTTGAATTTGATAATGATTAGAATCGTACCCTTAGTCGAAATACCAACCAAGGCGACTATATTTTCTCAAGGAACCAATTATAGTAGTCTCTGATTATTTTCTTGATCCTTGCTTTAACTAGCAACCCTTACGCCTTAACCCAAACCTTTACTCAACCAAGTCCACAGATTAGACATGAGATGAATAGATAAAAGCAAGGACAAGCATTTACCATGACTATGATAAACACCCATCCTAAGATTAGGGATTCAGCCGGTGTTATTCTAGGTATAAAATTTTATTATTAATGACATGACTTAGCATTAGAATAACACCTTCACCAGCTTGGCCAATATATGTAGCATAACGCTCCATTATATTGACTCACTAGTTATCAACAGTAATGTATGAGCACTATGTGCAACACCATATGGAATCTTATGACTATAGTCTGACAGGCTTAACACAAATAGAAGTTTACGACTAGCCGGTAAACATCTTTCATAGGACGTGTCTTTGAGTTCGTTACCCCATCGATAACTCTCGTATACTATAGAATAGTGGTTCATTATATTTTATCGAATCATGTATCATTGTACGCACTCGTTTCCCATTTATTAGAATTGAGGAACGATCCTTGAACTTGATTCATATCTACCGTATCACGTTACGCCGTGCCTTATTCTTTGTTATCAAAAGTCGAGGTACGATATCACAACTTTAAAATTTTCTAACCTCATTAATCCTAAAACCGTGTCTTAGCTTCTAGAGTGAGTAATTGTAAGCCTTCTAAATTTTAAGATATACTAGTATTACCGATTGATTAGAGTAAGTTGATTTCCGTTAGGATGATAATTAGTGCCCCATGAACTCCCACATTCTTTTTAGTTCTTTTGATGTCCCTTACCGTAACTTTGATATTCGGAGTGTAATACTAACTGTTACCTTCCAACAAAATTCACATGCAAGACCTAGACGAGTCCACCTTCAAGTAGACATATCATGTCCCACTCAAACACGTTCCCTTGTACTCTATTTTCATGATACGACCTTCAGGTAATAAGGGCTAACTATCATCCTTACCATAATATCGATGTACACTCTGACATCAATTAGAGACCGAACATCGACTAAATTCTTTCGACCCAATATACGGTGGTGACCTACTCAAAGTCCACTACGCACATGTCACTAGTGTGCCACTCAATTGAGTCCTAATGTGCTACTTATACACAAAAGTCACGAAAGGGATAGTTTTGGGCTTAAGGAACCTAGTTAACCAACTCAACTGGAAATTAGCCCAACCACTTGTGTTGGAACCTAATCTACGATTTCCATAAACTTAATAGGAATGGTCTAGATGGGTTTTTATGGATCTTGTCCAGCCAATATAGATTCAAATCAAGATTCGTTCAATAAAAGATCGATGACCCACTTGGAAATCCATTAAGACCCGGTTAAATCCATCCATGCCTATCGCCATATTTGGACTATAAAACCAAACTTGATGTAATAGGCCCTTACCCCTATTATGTAGGCCCCACCTCTTGGCTTCTTAATTCTCCTTCCATAAATTTTGTAACCATATCTCTTGGTACCCCATGTTATACAGTGAATAGAATCCCGTTGTACTAACCTGTTTTCGGTTGTATATGACTAAGACCTCCTCTATTGCCTGGATGAAACACGGACAATATGTGAGAAAATGTTAAATGTATAATACTAGGGCTTCCCATAAAGTCCATGACTACAACCAAATGTACCTCATATCCTCGTACACCACTAAGAGGTTGCCACTTAGAAGTTCCATTACTTCGCTTCCCCGATTAACCAATTTTCGTAAGTTGCGTAGAACCTTGAACTTAGTATACTCCACCTCTTTAAATATGATGCTCTTTATAGACTGTTCTTTCATCTGATGGGACATTACGATGTGGTGACTTTATTTATGTTCCTAATGGAGAGTTACGGCAGGAGTTAATGGCAGAAGCACACAGTTTGACCAACTCTATTCATCCCAGAGTGTAACGTCCCAGTCCCAAAATACATAGGACTAGGTACATCGACATGCCAGCTGTATACATAAAAATTATGCTCCAATATATAGAAACTCGTATGTATACATAAGCTGTAAAATGTAGTAGAACCATAATAACTAAATCTCATCCACTAGATAAATAAATGATATAAAAGTAACTTTGAATTTGTCATGTATACAATCGTTGGACGGAGACAAAGTCCACTACCAACTATCTCAAATAAAATGTACAAGAAGTGATCGATAAAATAACGAGACGAACCAAGTGCAATCGTCTTCGAAAGAATGGAGAAGATCACGGCTTTGGCTAGAACACCTACAAAATCACAGAAGCATACACACCTGGAGAGATAACTAGGTCCTCAGAGGGACGTAACAAGATACATAAAGAACATGCCATAATAAACTGCATATATAATATGTCACAAACCGAAATAAGTGACAAGACGACAATAAGGTAATCTAACCGTACTACAGTATTTATACAGTTAAGAACAAACCTTCAACGCATGGGCACTCTGGCTTAGTAGCAGTAATCTCAGGTATGGTCCATCAGGATACCAGGGACCTCAAAGCATAACATTCATCGAATGTCAGAGGCCAGCAGTAAATCAGTATCAGGGTCCAGGACCGTATCTCCCGCGGAGATAACCGGCAATAGGGAAGTGCATACTTGGCCCATACATTAAGGAACTATTCTTTCCACCCAATGTCTAACAGAGTCACATCCATGTCTCATATAACTCTACTAACTGCTAAGTCTCCTAACATGTCTCTATTAGCAGTTAGCCCTAACACATGCGCATGGGGGATCAGCCCACACACAAGAACCTCTACATGCTACTCATCTCACACATCCTCGTGGTACAACTGTGTCAAGGGGTATGCAATACACTACAGACGGTGGTCTCTTAACTCTAAGTCCACATGCAACCAAAGGATAATAACAAAGTACATCTAATATCACTGAGCAGACAGTAATCAAGAACTATAAGAACTTGAAATAAATGAACATTGATATGTAATAAAATGAAACTAAATATAAACAGTATAATGGCAAGGTATCTTGCCTGAGGTTATGTGCAAAAGGGAATAATCCAGTAGCTCGAACAGACAAATAAACGAAGCAAGAAAAGACAAATCTCGCAGATGACTCCGGATGCTGCAACAAACATCACGAACGAGTTTAGAATAAAGATATACCTAGGAAACGCATGTCCAAAAGTTAAATTCTGGAACAGGGACAAAAATAGTAATTTTGGGTCAAAACGATCTCCGCTGTTGGACCCGCCTTGCACCGAAATGCGTGCCAGAACCTACGGTCTCTAAAGTCATCAAACTACATGTCTACAGATTTGTTTTGATGAGACGAACCCAACGGTATGTCCAATTTTGGATATTGGTGGGCTGTACACAAAATCGCCCATTGAGTGGGATTGTGGGCCCGCCAAAATAGCGTCCCGATCAACGGTCTCAAAATCGGACCAAACTTGGCTCACAGGACAAAAAAATTATTTTGAGTCCAATGGCGCAAGTTTTATCACGATATGATGAGTGTGAACAAAGTTGTGACTTAATTTGCAAAGGGTCGATACGGGATATCTCGACGGATACGCACTTATTTCGTCGCGCATATGCAACGAAATCGGGTTCCGTCAGTTCCTACACGTCGACAACATCCATACGCGCCTTTCGATGCATATAGTGCGCGACCATGTCGCCCAGTTTGTCGGGGCGCACGCCGTATCGGGTGTTTTTCTAATTTTCGAAAACAGAATTTACAATTTTTCGTAAAACTTTAACAACGTGTAACTTTCTACATACTAGATGAAAAGTGAATCCAGAAGGTGCGTTACAATCTCTGTTATGTTGTCTTTGACTATCTTCAATTAGTTTTGATGAAAGTTTAATGGACAGCGAGAAAAGTGGCCGACAATTTGGTGTTTTGAAACAATTTTTAATATTCAGAAAAGTGGGTTTTTCTCCAACTTCGTCTCGATTTTTCGAGTAAGATGGATGGCCATGTCAAAATCCACCTGGAGGATCTCGAAGAGGGTCATGTAGACTTTCTACATGAATTAACGGATCTAAAAAACGGACTAGAATCGAGAGAAAAATCAACCGGGGAAGTTGGGTACCTTAAAGTGGGAATCTGTTGTTGTTGGTGGTATTTGTTGATGTCGTCGTCGCGGGACTGCTGTCGCGTGGCTGCGTTGCGGCACGGAGGGAAGGAGTTGGCCGAGGGTGGAGGAGAGAGGAGGAGGAAGGAGGAGATTAGGGTTTGTATCTATAAATATAAAAAATATATATGTATTTAAAGGAGAGAGGGTTTCGGCCAAAATATGCCATGTTGCTGCTATTAATGCAAGGGGGGCGCACAATTGCATTTGCTGCTACTAGCAGCTTAAATTGTATGTGGTGGTCGGCTGCCACATTGGTGGGGCCGACCACCACATGGGTTTTGCATTTCTTTTTTCTTTGTTTTCTTCTTATCTTTAATCTAAACTACTTATATATATAGTTATATATATATATATATATCATACGTATATATGTGCTGAAGTTGGTGTTGGTGGTAGGGGTCGGCCACACCACTTACTTTCCTTTCTATTTCTTTTTTTTTACTAAATCTTTTTAATACCCTTTATATATATATATATATATATATATATTTTTTTTTTTTTTTAATATATATATATATATATATATATATATATATATATATATATATATATATATATATATATATATATATATATATATCCATAAATATCCATAAATATCCATAAAATATATATATATATATATATATATATATATATATATATATATATATATATATATATCCATAAATACACCAAAAAATCTATTTAAAATCCAAATCCCATTTAAAAGACAACTATCCAATTATTTAATATATTTAAGCATATCCACATATATATATAAATTCAATCCTTAATAAATCAACTCAAAATAATAATAATATTTAAATAGGAAAACATGTTTATTAAATCTCCACCAATTTAACTTAAATTATAATAAAATAATAATAATCGTCCCAATGGGTGAACTTTACCGCTCACCCATGTATGGGTCCAGAAAATTGTACCATCTTGTAAAATATTATTTTACTAATAAAACATTTATTTTGTACCAAAAGTCAATAAATATTCAACAAGTTCTAAAAATTAATTTAAAAATATTTGTACATACACAAAATATTCCTATATGGCCATCATAGTCACCCCACATGCTCACATGGGATTAAATTGGTTCGGGCCCAATTCGGACTGGTTTGGACAAACCAGATCATCAAAAAATTAATATATAAAATAATATTTAAATAAAATATTTAAAAAAAATAGGGGTTTACATCCTACCCAACTTACAAGAATTTCGTCCTCGAAATTTAGGATCAATAGGATAGATAGAGTTGAGGGATAGGAAGAGTTCGTCAATACCAAAATACAATTTAAAATTTTGAGGAGGCGATAAAACGTCGTTCAACACCACCGTGCAAATAGAAAATTGCGGAGTCGATATATGGAAAAATATATCATGGTTATGGAATTAAATAAGGGTTGCTAATGAAGGTGACAAAATTTGATAACCCGAATAAAATAGTGATAAATTTAGTAGATCAAAGAGGATAATTAGACGTTTGGGAGATATGGTTCCTTGAGAGAAAACTGGATACTAATCATCTGGGTTGAGAGTTAGATTTAAGTGATGATTAGAATCACTTTCGTGCGTTCAAGAGGGGTTGGAAGGGCATAATGAAATTTCTAGAATTGGAAAGAAGAAGAGTTTAAGGTGAGGATATAGCCACATGAGTTGGTCGGTGGCTATTTAAATTCGTGTAGAAATAGCTGATAGGAAAACGAAAGGTGATATCTTGCATCTATCTTAGCAATTACATTGCCTTGTCTTTCCAAAATAAGTAAAAGACAAGAACAACAAAGGTTTCATGGACGGTGTTATATATTGAGTACGAATTGCGGGGTTCATAGGCGGCAAAAATAATTTGAAAGAAGATTGCCAAGGCTGTCGCGGATGAGACTCTAAGGCAAGTTTACTATGTCTTCATCCACGTAGAATAATATGTGATAAGTGAACCAAAGTGCAATAGGTTGATCAGACCATCATGCACCGGTTCTGATTAGACAATATGTTAGTGGGTGCACCCAATAAAATATGTCATGATCAAGCTTGATAACGAAATAAGCTTGCAAAACTGAAGCTACATTAGAAGCGTGAGATAGTCAAAATATGAGCAAGGGAGGTACTGATGAAGGAATTTAAAATAGTCCAAGATCTTTTAAAAATCAAGGCTCGTCCAAAGTGTGGGCCTATACAGTTGTCCTAGTGTTTCTTCATTTATGGCTTGGTAAACTAGATAAGTAGGGTCCTATGAATTATAGTCTAAGTGAACTTACCAATGTGGTTCCCGAAAAAAAAAGGTTTGTTTGATTGTGAGGTATTCTACCCAACTTACAAGAGTTAAACTAATAGCATCATAGGACAATGAGTCAAGCAATCAAGATAAAGTACAAATTTAAGCATTTAAGGAACTAAGTAGAACAAAATTCACCTATCGGGTTAAGGGATTGAGTCAAGGTTGGATCTCTATCCGTGGTAAAAATATCGGTATCATGGTAAAGGTTATAGTTTGGCCATTTTTACCATATGGTCATATCAAGAAATAGAGTACAAGGAGACGTGTTTTAGTGGGACATGATATATCTACATGAAGGTGGACTTGTCTAGGTCTTACATATGAATTTTGTTGGAAGGAAAAGTCTAGTATTGTGCTCCAAATATCCAAGTCACGGTAAGGGACGCCAAAAGATCTAAAATAGGAAGTGGGAGTTCACGAGGTGATAATTAATGCACAAAACTAAAGAAGATCAAGTTAAAGCATGAAATAAAATTAATTAAAGAATCCATTAAAAATAATTTAGGATCACAATTCCGGAGAGAAGATAGTCTCCTAGATGAACACAATTAAAGAACCATTAAATCATTATTCAAATTGCAAATGGGTTAGAAGGTCCAATTAAAAGATCTAGAATTAAAGGAAGGTCGAGTAAGCCGAAGTGGAAATACAGTCACATAGCTGGGTAGATGACTAACAACACTTGTGTATTTACTACTATCATGGTCATGAGTGACATGGCAATTAGTGTGGAATACTAGGTAGGGTTATCTTGGGGCCTACCATTAAAATTTCAACTCGAGTTTTCTCCAAAAAGTTTCAAAAATAAACTTTCAAAAATAAACCACCAAAATTTGTACTCACTCCAAGCCGTTCAAACTCATCATGAAAAAAAATTTAAATCACTTTCATAAATCTCAAAGCAAATTTTTATCCCGTTACTACTAACATTTTCCAAAATTAAAGTTTAAATTTAACTATTTAACTCAAGAGTTCATAATTTACAATCCATAAAATTTTTTTTTACAATCAATCAAAAATTTAACACTCTAAAATTTTCAAATAACTCCTAATAAAACTCTTAGCATATTAAAAGCAATCTCAAAATTAAGCTCAATGCTCTCATCAATTTTAACTTCTATTCATGCTAAGTTATTCCATCAAAATCACAACTTTTAAATGGTAACTTTCTTTAATCAATCAAAATAACTTTCCATCACATCCTTCGAAATTCTCCCAAAAGTTTTAATATTATCAATCCCACATTAAACCTTTGATTCAAATAATCTTATCAGTCAAAATCTTTTTTTACCAAAAATCTAAATAGATTTGTAAATCCTCAATTATAAGACACCAAATAAAAATAAAATTTCTCAAAATCGTTTTCATAACTTTCAAATATTTTAAACCAAAATTTACTGCCATTACTTCCACTTAAAAATTCAAAATTTACTAACACGAAAATTGTAAGTTGTACAAGTCAATTTTAAATAATTCCTATGGCCATTTCTTTAAAAGCTAAGATCATGTTCAAACCAATTTATAATTGTTCAAAGGTGTATAACTATAATACAATAAATCATAGACATCAAAACTCAAAAATCAAATAAATTTTATATTTGTTCAAAGATGTATATCTAACACCCAAAACTCTTAAATATCACAACTCGAAAAGCAAATCAATTTTATACTTGTGCAAAGATGTATAGCTATAATCCAATAATTCATAAATATCAAACCTCAAAAAGCCAATCAATTTCTTAAACCAAGTATGAAATTCTATAAATCATCTGGTGTTTACTATTTAGAAATCTCAAAATTAAAACCTTCCGTGGCAATATCCTACTTTACAAATTACTAATCATTAAATCACCCTAAAGCCTTTTTAACTCAATTAGAGTCTTGAATGTATTCCAATTGCCAATATGACCATTTTAGCCATGTGTTTGACCTATGAGCATATACTAGTGTAGTCATCTTCATAGTTGACACTAAGTACGAAAATAAGAATCGACGGTAGAAAGGAATCAAGCAAGATGCAATTCAAGGAGGTCGATCGAGAGTTCGAAAAGTGAAGCCAAGGGAAGAGGTCAAGCTGTATGGATGAGATTCCTAGATTCTAATCCTATGTTGCAGGTTCACATCGGTACAGTAACATAACCGAAGTGACAAACTCGACCTGCATGGGCCACCACAAAAACATGTAACGCTCCAGTCCCAAAATACGTAGGACTAGGAGCATAGACATGCCAACTGTATACATACGAAGTATACTCCAATATATGGAAACTCGTATGTATACATAAGCTGTAAAATGCAGTAGAACCATAATAACTAAATCTCATCCACTTGATAAATAAATGATATAAAGGCAACTTTGAATTTGTCATGTATACAATCATTGGGCGGAGACAAAGTCCACTACAAACTATCTCAAATAAAATGTACAAGAAGTGATCGATAAAATAACGAGACGAACCAAGCGCATTCGTCTTCGAAAGAATGGAGAAGATCATGGCTTTGGCTAGAACACCTACAAAATCACAGAAGCATACACACCTGGAGAGATAACTAGGTCCTTAGAGGGACGTAACAACATACATAAAGAACATGCCATAATAAACTGAATATATAATATGTCACAAACCGAAGTAAGTGACAAGACGACAATAAGGTAATCTAACCGTACTACAGTGTTTATGCAGTTAAGAACAAACCTTCAACGCATGGGCACTATGGCTCAGTAGCAGTAATCTTAGGTATGGCCCATCAGGATACCAGGGACCTCAAAGCATAACAATCATCGAATGTCAGAGGCCAGCAGTAAATCAGTATCAGGATCCAGGACCGTATCTTCCGTGGACATAACCGGCAATAGGGAAGTGCATACTTGGCCCATACGTTAAGGAACTGTTCTTCCCACCCAATGTCTAACAGAGTCACATCCATGTCTTATATACCTCTACTAACTGCTGTCTCCTAACATGCCTCTATTAGCAGTTAGCCCTAACGCATGCGCATGGAAGATCAGCCCACACACAAGAACCTCTACATGCTACTCATCTCACACATCCTCGTGGTACAACTGTGTCAAGGGGTATGCAATACACTACAGACGGTGGTCTCTTAACTCTAAGTCCACATGCAACCAAAGGATAATAACAAAGTATATCTAATAACATTGAGCAGACAGTAATCAAGAACTATAAGAACTCAAAATAAATAAACAGTGATATGTAATAAAATGCAACTGAATATAAACAGTATAATGGCAAGGTATCTTGCCTGAGGTTATGTGCAAAAGGGAATAATCCAGTAGCTCGAACAGACAAATAAACGAAACAAGAAAAGCCAAATCCCGCAGATGACTCCGGATGCTGCAACAAACATCACGAACGAGTTTGGAATAAAAGATATGCCTAGGAAACGCCTGTCCAAAAGTTAAATTCTGTAACAGGGGCAAAAATCGTAATTTCGGGTCAAAACGATGTCCGCCGTTGGACCCGCCTTGCACCGAAATGCGCACCAGAACCTACGATCTCTAAATTCATCAAACTACATGTCTATAGATTTGTTTTAATGATATGAACCCAACGGTATGTCCAATTTTGGATTCCGGTGGGCTGTACACAAAATCGTCCGTTGAGTGGGATTGTGGGCCCGCCAAAATAGCGTCCCGATCAACGATCTCAGAATCGGACCAAACTTGGCTCACAGGACCAGAAAATTATTTCGAGTCCAATGGCGCAAGTTTCATCGCGATATGGTAAGTGTGAACAAAGTTGTGACTTAATTTGCAAAGGGTCGATACGGGGTATCTCGACGGATACGTACTTATTTTCTCGCGCACATGCAACGAAATCGGGTTCCGTCAGTTCCCACACGTCGACAACATCCATACGCGCCTTTCGATGCGTATAGTGCACAACTATGTCGCCCGATTTGTCGGGGCGCACGCCGTATCGGGTGTTTTTCTAATTTTCGAAAACAGAATTTATAATTTTTCGTGAAACTTTAACAACGTGTAACTTTCTACATACTAGATAAAAAGTGAATCCAGGAGGTGCATTACAATCTCGGTTATGTTGTCTTTGACTGTCTTCAATTAGTTTTTATGAAAGTTTAATGGACAGCGAGAAAAGTGGCCACAAGTTGGTGTTTTGAAACAGTTTTTAATATTCAGAAAAGTGGATTTTTCTCCAACTTCGTCTCGATTTTTCGAACAAGATGGACGGCCATGTCAAAATCCACCTGGAGGATCTCGAAGAGGGTCATGTGGGCTTTCTACACGAATTTACGGATCTAAAAACGGACTAGAATCGAGAGAGAAATCAACCGGGAAAGTTGGGTACCTTAAAGTGGGAATCTGTTGTTGTTGGTGGTGTTTGTTGATGTCGTCGTCGCGGGACTGCTGACGCGTGGCTGCATTGCAGCGCAGAGGGAAGGAGTTGGCCGAGGGTGGACGAGAGAGGAGGAGGAAGGAGGAGATTAGGGTTTGTATCTATATATATAAAAATATATATATGTATTTAAAGGAGAGAGGGTTTCGGCCAAAATATGCCATGTTGCTGCTATTAATGCAAGGGGGGCGCACAATTGCATTTGCTGCTGCTAGCAGCTTAAATTGTATGTGGTGGTCGGCTGCCACATTGGTGGGGCCGACCACCACATGGGTTTTGCATTTCTCTTTTTTTTCTTATCTTTAATCTAAACTACTTATATATATAGTTATATATATATATCATACGTATATATGTGCTGAAGTTGGTGTTGGTGGTGGGGGTCGACCCCACCACTTACTTTTCTTTCTATTTCTTTTTTCTTTTCTTTTTTTGTACTAAATCTTTTTAATACCCATTTTTTAATATTTATAATCATGTATATATATATGCACATATCCATAAATATACCAAAAAATCTATTTAAAATCCAAATACCATTTAAAAGTCAACTATTTAATTATTTAATATATTTAAGCATATCCACATATATATATAAATTCAGTCCTTAATAAATCAACTCAAAATAATAATAATATTTAAATAGGAAACATGTTTATTAAATCTCCACCAATTTAACTTAAATTATAATAAAATAATAATAATCGTCCCAATGGGTGAACTTTACCGCTCATCCATGTATGGGTCCAGAAAATTGTACCATCTTGTAAAATATTATTTTACTAATAAAACATTTATTTGTACCAAAAGTCAATAAATATTCAACAAGTTCTAAAAATTAATTTAAAAATATTTGTACATACATAAAATATTCCTATATGGCCATCTTAGTCACCCCACATGCTCACATGGGATTAAATTGGTTCGGGCCCAACTCGAACTGGTTTGGAAAAACCGGGTCATCAAAAAATTAATATATAAAATAATATTTAAATAAAATATTTTAAAAAATAGGGGTTTTACACAGAGAAACTAAGATGTTCCATAACTTACGACAGTAGTATTGGTTGCACAGAATGAAGCAAGAGATAGCTCGTTTCGTGGCCAAGTGTTTGGTATTCCAACAAGTGAAGGCCGAGCACTAGAGGACAACCAGATTATTGCAGCCGCTACCCATTCCCGAGTGGAAGCGGGAGCACATTACGATGGACTTCGTCACAGTATTTTCTCAGAGTCCTAGTGGACGTGATACGGTATGGGTGATTGTTGATAGACTTTCCAAATCAGCCTACTTCTTACCTTTTAGAGTGGGACAGTCCACAGAAGTCTTGGCAGAAATATACATAAAGCTAAGAGTGAAGCTGTACGGTGTACCAGTTAGTATCGTATCAGATCATGACTCGAGGTTCACTTTGCACTTTTAAAGGATTATACAAGAAAGTTTGGGTACGCGCTTTAAGTTCAGCATGTCGTACCATCCGCAGACAGACGACCAGTCAGAGCGTATGATTCAGACGCTAGAGGATATGCTGAGAGCGTAGATGCTTGACTTTGGTGGATCATGGGAAGACTACCTTCACCTTGTGGAGTTTTCTTACAACAATAGCTATCAAGCGAGCATTCAGATGGCTCCATTTGAAGCATTATATGGTAGAAAGTGTCGATCTCCTGTATGCTGGAGTGACATCGGAGAGCAACAGATATTCGGTCCCGAGTTGGTTTTGAGCACTGTGGAGAAGGTTAAGAAGATACAGGACCACCTGCGAGCAGCGCAGGATCGACAGAAGCAGTGGCCAGATAATTGTCGTTGACCCTTGGAGTTTAAGGAAGACGACCATGTATTCTTGAATATATCCCCCACTAGAGGCACAATTCGATTCGGAGGACGTGGCAAGTTGAGTCCAACATACATTGGCCCTTTCGATGTCTTGGAATGGGTTGGAGAGGTGGCCTACAGATTGGCATTGCCACCGTCATTAGAGGGAGTTCATAACGTATTCTATGTGTCGCAGCTGAGGCGATACATGGCAGACAGCAGTCACGTGCTTGATCACTCCGAAATCACAGTTGGGCCGAGTTTTTCGTATCAAGAGCAACCAGTAGGCATCCTTGATCGCCGAGTGAAGGTGTTGCATAATCAATCTATACCATTGGTTCACGTGGCATGGAAGCATCACTCGCCGGAAGAGTCTACTTGGGAGCGCGAGGACGACATCCAAAATTGCTACCCGTGATTGTTTGACAACCAAGGTATGTCCTGCATATGTTAGTTCTTTATAGTTCCTTGCATTGCATTGCACTGCATTCGACCCCCTTACTATAGTTTTATTTCGAGGACGAAATTTCTTTAAGTTGGGTAGGATGTAAAACCCATCAAAACTTAAAGAAACATTTAAATTTATTTTTTTGGATTTTATTTAATTCTTATTTATTTTTATCTTATTTATATTATATAAAAGGACTATAGTTATGGTTGAGTTTGAATATGCAAGACGACTAGAAAGTATGGCATGCCTAGCGTAGTCGGGTGCTTTAACTAGAATGCTAGCCATGTTCGGAATGCAATGGTCATACAGTAATCTCTTACATGTTAACCATTCAAATTATGACGCAAGTTATATTTTATTTAATTAATTAGTTAAGAAAACCTTTATGACTTCTTAGGAGAACCGGTTGCACCAAACCTTGCCAAACCTCTTCCAAGCTAAACCCAACCCTATGTAGGCATCTTGGGCATTAATAAATATCAATAATTACATATTTTTGTATTTAATTCAGATTTGGATTGTATTTCATAGATAGAATTAATTAGTTCTATATTAAGAAAGACCGTTTTAAATCCTCAATCCAATCAATTAGCCAACTCACCAAACAACCAAATCATGCCAAGTGGACCCTACCTAGATTATTCGGCCAAGCAAACCTCCCTCCCATGGCCAAACATCTCATAGGAATAGGTTTCCCACTCCTTTCATGCATGTAACCTAATAAAGCCCATATATATGCATCAACTTAGCCCAAACCCTAACCCTAACTTAATTCATCCATTCTTTCCATCTACATAGCCGACCACCCTCTCCCTCTTCATATTTTCGACAGCACCTTTCTCCTATAGCCTCCATACATCATCTCCTCCATTGCACATCTCTCTATCCTTCACAAAAACTCATCTCCTCTACCATACATCCACCCAACCCCTTAAAACAAATTCTAAAAACACCATCTTCTCCATCCAACCATCTATAATCATTACCAACACTTCTATAATCACCAAAAGAGGATTGGCAAGCAAGGATAGCGAGAAAGTTGGAGCTTTGGCGAGGAGAAGTCGGCACAACCTCTTTAGCAAGGACCTTTGGTAAGAAATCCTAATCATTCCATCTCAAACCCTCACGACAATTATGTAGAAAATATGTTATTAAATCTGTAGAAATTATATTTTGATGACTTTTTTTATGTATAATCATCCATAAAGGTTTCATGAAATATAGGCGTAATATTCATGTTTCGGTAGGATCAAAATTAACCCCATTGTGAAGGAACTATGAGTTATTGGTGCCTATTCTCGAAACTGAATTTTATGTGTGTTCATATACATAAATTAGGATTTTTTAGTATTATTCTACAATTTTAGCAACTCAAATATGGTTGGGAAAATTTTAGCTCAAAACTAGATAATTTCGGGTAATCGGCTGACCTAGAATGTCCCAAACTTGTAGTATAACTCAACCCTTGTACCTGTGTTTTGATTCCATGAAATAAGGTACTTTTTTGCTGTTTAAAATATATTTTTGGTTATTTTAGCAATTTTGAGTCATTAACTATGTTTCGGGCGAGTTTCGGGTAGACTAGCTGACTTAGTAATCAACTAGTCATAAATGTCTTTAGAAATATTAATTCTAGAATTTCAGAGAAAAATCTGTAGAAAATTAGTTTAAATATTATTTTTTTGATATTTTTATGATTTTTAAGTATGTTATTGAAGTAGGGGTATAACCGACTAATTAAGAGTTAGAAACCATAAAACTGTGTTTTGATGTCTCGTAGAACCTGTGTGTGAATGTATGGATCTAAATGGTTCCACGAGAGATTGAATGTAATTTTAACACAATATTTTGACTAATTAAGTCGTATCATAAGTTTTGGGCGTAGTGACTTAATCTAGTTAATTAATTATCTAGGAGCATCGGGTTCCGGAGGCATGGACGCGGGAGCGACGTTTCATATTCACAGTGCGGAATCAGGCAAGATACCTTGCCACCTTTCTATGTGATTTATATATTAATATCTTCAGCTGTTATTTTTTAGCATTTCTTATTTTTGTTATTATAAAACTGTGCGTCCAAGTCATATTTGGGTGCAAGCGACTCTATCGGTCATTTTCTTACTTTTGTTTATTTCTCTTGCATTGACTTAGTCTAGTGACTACCCATTATTGATGAGGTATTGGCATATCTCATACGGCCTTGACACCTGCTTTACCATGTATTATGAGTCACATGTAGGACACGTGCTCGCGTAGTCTGCTGGCCACCGATACGTATGAGGCGTGCGACGGATAAGAGTATCTGCCTATAGAATTGCATGCTAGTAGACTTGGCAGTACTAGAGATCTTATGAGTCATGCATGTGACCCTACTAGGCATTGGGTGGGGGGAATAGTTCCTTAACGTATGGGCCACTTATGCACATTCCTATTTCTGATCCTGCTGGCCTCTGACATTCGAAGAATGTTATGCTTTAAGATTCCTCATATCCTGATGGGACCATACTTGAGTTACCTGTACTTGAGCCAGATGCCCATGCATTGAAGGTTTGTTCTTAACTGCATTTTTACCGTAGCACTGGTTGGCACCCTATTGCATATATCCCCTTTTACTCTCTATTATATATTACAGATTATATGGCATGTTCTTTATGTATCTTGTTACGTCCCTCTGAGGACCTGGTTATCTCTCCAAGTGTGTGCTTTGTGACTTTTATAGGGGTTCTAGCCAAGGCTGTGATATTCTCTATTTCTTCGAGGTTGATTGCCCTTGGTTTGTCTTGCCATTTTATCGATAATTTCCTTGTATATTTTTTTATTTAAAATGGTTGATAGTGGATTTGTCTCCGCCCAACTACATGTATAAGTGACAAATTCTTGAGTTGATTATAACATTATTCTCTATTATTGTGGATGAGATTTAGTTATCATGGTTTACTTTATTTTATAACTTATGTATACATACGGGGTTGCATACATTGGAGTATACTTCGTATGTATACAGCTGGCAGGTCTATGTACTTAGTCCTAAGTATTTTGGGACTGGGGCGTTACACGAAGGTATCAGAGGGGAGAGACAACTTGCCTCTGTCCATCATACGACAGAAATATACAGGTTGTTGAGCCCATATCATAGCCAGTCGCTCTTTTAGTTGACCTTGGTAAATCAACTGCTTGGCGGGATTAACGAGCGCCTCATCGACATTTACGCTTAAGGCACAGACCGTTGAATCGAAAAGGATATCACCGAAGAGAGGCGTAGACACGGGAACTGCACATGAACAAAGTGTCAGAAAAGTGTAAGTATCTTCTCAAAGAAGTGCGAAGCCACTGCCTAGTGGCACTGCGCCTCTGTAAGTAAGCATCGTGCAGTCATTGCACAAACATCCGTGCAAGCACTACAGAAGTTGTACTGCGTGTCAGCATGTGTGCTCCCGTGCAGGCGATTCGTAAAATAATACTACACGCGAGGGACTCTGTGTATTTGTTGAAACTTTAGCACATCTTACAATCGTTATTTTGTACAAGTAATGACTATACGCATCGGTTGATAGAGCTTTAACACATCTTCAAGATGCCACTCCAAAGAATGGAACCCCATGCGCATCAGCGAGAAAAAGTCTTAGCACATCTTCAGGACACCACTCCGAGGAATGGCGCCCCATGCTCATCAGCAAAAAATAAAGCTTTGGTACATCTTCGAGACGCTACTTCGAAGTGTAAAACAATCATATGCATCAGTGGACTAGGGTCTCGGATACCTACTCGCGACTGATGGCCGCACATCTCCGTATGCTCCGGCGCCCACGACCGGAGCTTGCTCGACGACATCGGCTTCTCGGGGTAGCTGTTTCCCTTTAGCCTGATGTGTGCTCGTCGTGGCCTCTCCTGCTTATCTTGTCGTGTCTCCTCAACTCACACTAGCCCCTCCGTCTGGTCTCGGGCGTACCGCAGCCCCACTGGCCCTTCTTGTGCTCGTCATAGCCCCTCCAGCCTTCTTTGTGCTTTCCACAGCCACTCGCAGAGCTTTCGGAGCTCTCGACTTCTTGGGAGGCAGGACGGGAAAGTTATGTTTTTTTTGGAAAAGGAAAACCCCGACAAAAGCTTCCGTTGGAAGAAGAAGACAGATGGCAAGAAAATTTTCCTCCTCTGAGCTACCCCCTATTTAATAGATGAAGTCACGTCAACAAATAAGGACAAAACCCTTCATATTCGAAGAAACTCTTTGAACGACAGGGGGATTAAAGTCAAAATCATGATGGTCATTTTCTAAAAATGACGATTTATTATTAACTTTAAGTGAAACGATGGCCCAAGACATTTAATGCTGAAGGATAGGCGTGATGACAGTCTATCAGCAAGCATGCTGCACAGAAGCCACGTGTCATTTCATGCTTTTGTTCAAAGTGTTCCGAACTTGTTTTAAGTTCGAATACTTTGAAGGGGTCTGTAGAAGCATAAAAATATTATCAAAAGTTCAGGTAGGTGTTCCTGCAACCCAGCCAGCTTCACAAAAGTACAGGTGACCAAACGTGCATAGAGAAAAGATAAAGTCATAGAACAGAAAAATCACAAAGATTTCTTTTTATAAAAATCATAGCTACAAGGATCTATTACAGACTCTACAAGATTACATGAAAAGAACTACAAACTTCTAAAGATCTACAAAGGGGTTAATCTTCACAGTGTGATCGTCATGGAAAACACAGAAAATGCCTCAGGGACGATGGATAGAAGATGTGAATACAGTCATCATCAAAGTCTGCTCCTATATAGCCTCAGACGTGCAGCCTCGCCAGAGCAAATCACTTCATAGCCAGACATGTTGGAGCTCCAATATGGCTATGAAGCAGTTATTGGTCCGAGCGAGAACTCAGTCCACAACACGACGACTGGCTCTTTTCAAAAGCGTATCAGCTTTTACGGCTCTTCGAGCATAACAAAGGCACACAACCACTGATGAGCGAGGCAAAGCGCAACTGAGGGCTCATCGGGTGGGAAACCAATCCTAATCGTAGTTTGGACCTCGATGACCTCCAAGACATCGCCCAAGTTCAAACTCCTTATGGTGGATATTCGAGTACTTTTCAAGACCAGTTAGGTGTTCTTCTACAAGGACAATGCCTCTTTGAACGAAGGGATCCACAACTATCAGCCAACTTGTGCAAGGCGAATGGCCGTTCGAAGCTAAGTCAGGATCAAGCATAACATTTGGAGAGGAAGACAATGCTTCAGAAAAACTCTCTTTTATATAGGGTAATTGTCGTCCAACCAACATACCACGTGGCCGTCGGTCAAAGATGCCCAGATTAATGGGATGTACAGAGAACTCAGCACAACAAATCTCATTTAATAGGTTTATTCTGCTGAGTCCTCGGCTACTAACTTCTCAAATTCTTCCAAGTAACAGCGGTAATTAAAGGGGAGGTTGACTAACTCAGCCATCAAGGAGAACAGTCATTAAATGATTTTAAAAAAGACTTCGATAGGAAATAGCTCCTTCGACTCAGAAGCACAACCAGGTACCTGTACCCCCTCTTTGAATCGGAAGCACGGATAGCCGATTTCTCCACACGATGCCCTCGCCTTAAACGCGTAGAGCCTCCAAAATACAGCCTGCTCGTCGCCCAAAAGCACAGAGGCTTCGTTGTCTTTGAAACACAGCCTACTCGTCGCCCAAAGCACAGAGGCTCCGTTGTCTTCGAAACCCAGTCTACTCGTCGCCTAGAAGCACGGTGGCTCGGTCGTCTTTGAAACACAACTTACTCGTCGCCCAAAGCACAGAGGCTCTGTCGTCTTCAGAAGAACGGTCTACTCGTCGCTTAGAAGCCTATCAGTACTGAAGCTGTACCAGAAGCACAAACAGCACGGTCCTACCCAATCGGATTGTTTAAACCACCGCTCTTAAAGATAAGACAGAGGTTGATTCTGTTGATAAGAAAAATATCTTATCATTTGGTTTAAAATCACGGATAAGGACAAAGTTTGTTCTTATGGATGAAGGACACATCCAATCGGTTTGTTTAAACCAATGGCCTCCTAAGATAAGACAAAATTCAACTCTGTGATGGAATCCAAGATCTATTCGGCTTCATCTGAATAGAAGACTTCGAGTAATAGGCACACGCCATATGTCTTTTTCTTCGATTATGTTGATAACCAGCCGAGATCTCGATAGAGGGGAATCTCAACGTACGCTACGTGTCAGCTCAGCAGTAGCCCTCACCATGCAATGACATCATATTCTTTCATATCTCAAATCCTAATGCACATCGCATATATGCCCCCTCCCCTATAAATATAAGGAGTTTTCCTTCGATAAAGAGGATTCGTAATCTTCAACTTCGGCATCCTCTTGATTGGTAACCCTAGAGTTTCAATCACCAGTACCAGAAATCTAAAGCAAGTTTAACTCGTCGTCAGATCGTCAACTGAGTAAAGGAGTTGTTGCAGTGGTTGATCTCCACCGCAACACTTTCTAAGAAATTTTGTACTTAGATATCCTATTTAGGAATCGATTGTACTCTTTTTACGTTTAAAATATAAAAAGTTCCTATAACCTTTTGTCATGGCAAACAAGATGGCGACTCTACTAGGGACTTCCTTATCCTCCAACGAGAAGGTAGTGGCATAATCTGATGATAACTTGCTCAGATCATCCCAGAAGATGTTGGTCGTACATTTCAACTAACAAGCTTTTAAGGATCTCCTTTCTGATGAGAAGTCCATTGAAGTGGTTCGTAAAACCGAAGAAGACTCGACACTGTTTGCCATTGATTATCAAAGAACAGAACAGTTTTATGGGAGGACTGAACTTTAATTCATAATACAAACTCGCTCATACAAAGAGATCCTAGGATTAAAACCTAGGAAAAGTAATCTAAGTACCTTTGTTTAGTTTTTGATTCTGGGGGGGGTGACGGTAGAGGCTCGGGAAAGTGATATCAACTCTGCCTTACTCCTTGGACGATCGAACGCGGCCTTGGCTCCGATAAAGAATTGCTCTCTCTCCTTGCCTATATCTCCTGCTCTATGTGTGCTTTTCTCTGTGTGCTTCTCTTGCTCTGTCTCTGTGCAAAGGAATAATCCTATACTATTTATAGGAATTTGTGATAAATAGGGTGTGTAGTAACTGGGCCTTAAAAAGTGGGCGGTTGGGGATTGGTTAAGATTATCTTTGATCTGTTTTTGAAAATCAATCTGGGCTGTTGTGTTGGTTGCAATAAATCTGCATTATTATGATTTGTTGGTTGCAATAAATCCGAGTAGATAAGTCTTAGTCAATCTTCTGCCACGCGTCCCAACTGCCATTATGCTGCGAGCCGCATGAATGGGGCGTCATCCTGGCAGAGCCGCATGAGTGTGGTCTGGTAATTGAGCTACATGAGGATGGCATCACAACCGAGCCGCATGAGGGTGGCCCCCACAACCCAGCCGCATGAGGATGGCCTCACCGAGCCGTATGAGGGTGGCCTCTCAACCGAGCCGCATGAGGATGGCCTCACCGAACCGCATGAGGATGGCCTCACAACCGAGCTGCATGGGGGTGCCCCCCACAACCGAGCCGCATGGGGATGGCCTCACAACCGAGCCGCATTGGGGTGACCCCCACAACTGAGCCGCATAAGGATGGTTGTTTGCCATTGATTGTAAAAGTACAGAACAATTGTCGGAGGACTGAACTTAGACTCACAATACAAACTCGCTTGTACAAAGAAAGCCTAGGGACGAAAACCTAGGTACAGCAATCTAAGTACAATTGTTTATTTTTGATTCTGGAGGGTGACGATAGAGGCTCGGGAAGGCGACGGCAGCCCTGCCTTACTCCTTGGACGATCGGTATGCAGCCTTGGCTCCTTGTGAAAAGATGGTTGGCGTTGACGAAGAAGTGCTCTTTTTGCTCCTCTGTTGCTCTCCTGGCTTCTCTCTCTCTGTGTGTATTCTCTCTCTGACTCTGTATATTTTTATTCTTTTTGTTGCCGGTCCTTGTGCAAAAAAATGATGCTGGCTATTTATAAGAGTGGGGTATGATCATTAGGGTTTGCTAATGATCATTAGTTTGGAATGTCGACGCTCCTTCAATCTATCTGAACCCTTGATCCTGATTACAATAAATCTCGGCCATTAATGAGGATAGCACCGAATCTTGTGAGTAATTAATGTTAACTACTTTAAATCTCCATGATGGATTCTACCAATATCCGATTGCTCGCCACATGTCCCGTTGGCTTGATGATAAATGATATACCTTGACCTCAGTAATTATGATGATGATGTCAAATATATTTGTTGAGATTCGGTTAAATCGTTGATTGATCCGATGCCACGTGGTTCGATTGTGGGTCCTGCCAAAGCCGTATAGGATGGGCAACACTTGAACCGCAGGGAGATACTCTTCGTGAGCCGCATAGGACAATGCTTCATCGAACCGCAGGGAACGAACTCTCAATGAGCTGCATATGTATAGTCTTTGCGAGCTGCATGAGCTAGCGTTGTATTGAGCCGCAGGGGCTGAGCTCTCATTGGGCCGTATATGGCTGATTTCTGCTAGTCATATAGGGTGACTTCTCAGTGAGCCGCATGAAGCTGTTCTCTCTTTAAGCCGCATGAGATTTGCCACGTGGCAACCTAGGATTTCTGATGGATTGGGTCAGAGATCTTCTTCTTTTCCCGAAGCGTCTGTTATTATGGCAGAGCCATTATGACACTTTATGCCAGAGCCGCCACAGTCGTCAAATTGTGTCAGAGCATTAAATGAGGCCACTATTCAAAAGGCCAGCTGTAGGGCAGGATCACATGGGGACACGTGGCATCGATCGAGCCGTATATTCCTGCTGAACCGCATACACTCGCGAGCCGCATGAGACGGAGAGTCTTCCTTTGAACTGTATAAGACAGCTCCCATATGAGCCGCATGGGCTTCATATCCGAAGCCGCATGGACCATTATTCTGATATTTTCCATGCTTCTACAGGACCCCCTTCAAAGTTTTCAATTTGCAAAATTGAAACACTTTGAATAAGAAGTATGGCCCCGTTCATGCCGCATAAGTGTCCCAGCCGCATAGATTCATCTGTCCGTATAGGCTCTTTGCCACGTGTCCTGACTACGTGTGCAAATCTTCATTAAATGCTCTTGATTCGTCTTGATTTACCGTCGTCTTTTGGGGGAGGATCCCAAAGGTCGGTTATGCCTTGACCGAAGCATTTTTGCCTTTATTTTTTGAAGCGGCACGTAATCCGAGGCGTCATCGGAGACGTTTGTTCGTTTTATGGGTCTCTTTCGCCTACAAATAAGAGTCTTTTAGTCCCCTTGGGTTTTTTTACCTTCTTTCTTTGCTCGAATCCCCTGTTGCAGACTTTGCTCTTCGTCTTCTCCCTTCATCGATCGATAATGGCTCCCAAGAAGGCTGCTGCTGCTGCGGGCAAGAAGGCCTCATCATCCTCTGCGGCTGCGAAGGGCTAGAAGGCCGCGTCTTTATCGACTGCGGCGGCGAACGTGGCGGCTCCTCCGCCGACTGGCATGCCTGCTTTTCACCCTGACATCCACCCGCCCATTGCTGGTAGGATTCCTTAATATGAACCGCCATGGCTACGCCGCATATTTTATGCACGAGCTTATATTCTAAAGCATGTTGTGTGTCCGACTCATGCTCGGGCCGCATGGGGTATGACCCAGGTTTGAGCCGCATGAAAGTGGTTTGCATGACTACTTCTTTATCAAGGCCGCATAAGCTTCATCAGGATTTGGACCGTATGAACTCTTTCAAACTGAGCCGTTTAAGCACATTTTGAACTGAACCGCATAAGCTCATCCTCGCTGGATCGCATAAGCTCATCTTCGCAGGGCCGCATAAGCTTTTTCGAGCCGAATAAGCTTATTCAAATTGGACCATATTCGCATATACTCCCTTCGAACCGCGTAAATTCCTCCGCATTGAGCCGCATGAGTTCCTTTCGAATGGAACCGCATAAGCTTATTCGCTCTGGACCGCATGGACTCTTTCAAACTGAGCCGCATAAGCTCACTTAGACTAATCTGTTCAAACCCTTTTAAACCGAGCCGCATGAGGCTATACTGAGCCGCAGAAGCATCATGTAGTTTTTTGTTTCAGCTATCTTTTTGACTTTGTTTCTTTTGCCTCTTCTTCAGTGAATCTGCCCGTGAATCCTGCGGGGGAACTTATGGTAGGCTCCCGTCAGTTTGCCTCGGGCGTACATCGGGATGACTTAGTTCGTCAAGTGTCCGAACAGCTACTTGTTGACGAACCTTTGGAGCGACTAAATGCTATCAGGGTTCAATCTTTTCAATTCCTTGGTGATATAATGAGCTCCGGGCAGTCTGATAGGAAGTATCTGAAACCGGTTTTCCTCTTTGGGGATGCGTTGGTCATAGAAAACTTCCAAGTGCTGGATGTTTTCGAGAGTTGGAATTTTGACCTGGACGGGATGCCAATTCACATCCCTATTATAAAGCGCCATTTCCCTTTCGAGTGGTTCAATATGATCATTCTGGATAGGCAGATGTCGGACACCCTCACTCCAACCCGACCAGGAATGTTTGTTGGTAACATCTGTTATAACAGAGCCACTGGGTCAGTGCGCGCGGTCAAAGATCCGGCCAGTCGGTCAGTGACGGGATTAGTTCCGGGTACCTTCATCAACACTCCCGGTCCTAACTTTTTATTCTTCCAGGCTGATATCTTCCTGAGTCAGCTTGCTCGCAAAGGGTCCTATCCTATTGGCAGGTTGGTACTGCCGAGCTGGTTACACCCCATTCCCCCGTGGGCTAATCTGACCTCATGGATTCTGCGAAAGTACGAAGAGTTTTTGCGGGGAGTCAACCTTTATGATGCTATCCGGGGTACCAGCCACGGGTTGTCCGTTAATAAGCCACTGTTCATGGCCCTTCTGGAGATGTATAATCATCGGACGGGGACCTTTTTTACCCCTGTTGGAGAATTAGGGCTCGCTCTTCACGAGATGTATGCGGTCTCCAAGCTCCCCTGGGGGGATGAACCCTTCGAAGTGTACACTCCGACGAATGAGGAGCTCCAAGATTTGGATCGACGATTCCCCGGTTTCGTCGCCGTGTATCAAGAACTATGATGCCATCATAGCACCTGTCACCGGACGACTATCCAGAAAAATGACAGCTCGGAAGGGGACTCTCCCCATACTAAATCTTGGGTCGCGTACCTTTTCAAATTCAGTACGGCTGGCCGGGTTACTTCCCGAGATCGTTTAACTCCTAGGAAAGTAGAGGCCTTGGTGTCGACCGCTAAGAGGTCGAAGTCTAAAAGTGACCGGTTCGGGAGCCAGATTGACTCCTTCAGCTACTTTTGTTATGGTACCCGGCGGTTGTCAGAGAAGGCACTCTTGGCCGGGTTTCTAATGGTATGGCTGCGCAACTGCGTGGTCTCAGGAGGGGCAGGCTCTATTGAGAGGATCAGTCGCCACTTCATTCTTCCTGCCGTGAAATTGGCCTTTGGGGTCAGGCTGGCTCTTCTTCCTGCCATGGTGTGCAGTATTCAGCATGGTCTCCGTGCCTTCTCGTCCATGGTTATTGCTCGTAACGTGGCAATAGATTTTGAACGTGTAGAATTGCCTTATCATTATTTGTTGGGATGGCTATTACTGCATTATCAGTCCTTGATGAGGCCTGGGACGGGAGATGGCGTTACAGATGACGACGCATTTCTTTTCAAGTATCACCACCAGCCTTGGGAATGTAGTACCATGCCGGCGTGTCGGAGGGTGCTGGCGAGGGTGGACGGGTACAATTTCTTCGTGTCCGTTCCTCGTTTCACTGATCAAGAGGTGAGGAGTGTTCATGTTGATGGGGTTGGACCTCCTCATTTCTTGCCTGAAAAGATGTATTTCTGGCTGCGTAATATTCGCCCGGCACATCTAGTTTACCGGAATCGCAACACTGTGTATTTGGAGCCTACTTGCCTAGTAGGTTTGCCCGTCAATTTGGGTATAGTCAGCTATTCCTCGGGCGCCCAAGTTCTCACCTGGGATTTGAAGGTAGCATTCTTGACGGTATTAAGGCATGGAGCTACTATGACACCTGTCATACTCGGACTAGCTTCTTGGTCCCTGCCGCAAACGTGATAGGGGAAATCCTGCATATGGCGGCCTTATATCATGTTACGGTGAATCCTCCTCCCCTCGATTTTGACTCGAGGATTAGCTTCATCGTGGGCACTCGCCTAGCGGAGAAGGCTACGACGTCGAGAGCAAAGAAGAAAGGGACGAATAGAGTTCCTTCACCCGATTCCGAGTCCTTCGACACAATTGAGGAAGACAACGAACGGGACGACGAAGACTCCCTTTCTTCAGATGACGAGGCAATGGTGGATCAGTCTCCCGTCATGGCAGGTGACATGATGACGGATCAACCGTCGGCTGTATTTGATGAAGCAGTGGACCAGTTACCATCTGTGTCGGAGGTGGTACGGGTAGATCTATCGCCCGTCATGCCTGGTCCCTCACGTAAGCGAGGCAGGCGTGAGTCTACTGGCGGAGGGGTAACGTTTTCTGTAAAGAGAGCGGCGGTCGGTCCCCGTAGACTGCTTATTACGGAGAAGGGTGAGGATGTAGACGGCATTCCGGAGGTAAGTCGGAGCCCTCTCTTGGTTGTAGTTTCCTTATTTTCTAAAGATATGACTCAATTACTTTTCTTCGTAGATGTCTGGTAAATCGTCCTTTCCTGAACCGTCTATTTCCCTTAGAGCTGATCCGGCCCTTGTTGCATTGATTAGCGACATGTATGTTGCAGTCCTTTCTGTAGGGGCTCTCTCAGCGGCGGCTGGAAGCTCCGAGGTTGATGAGGTCTCGGCCCGGGGTAACGAAGGTTCCCTCGGACCCGTCTTCGAGACCGCTGATCTTCAACAAGGTACCGTTGATCTCGGTGCATCCCCTCCCGAGGACGCAAGAGGGGAGGAGTCTGTTATACCTGACTCGGAAGCTGTTAGTGAAGAGGCTGCGGTGGCTGTAAGCGAACCTCGGCCTCCACGCTCCTCAACTGGGAAGATAAGCCAGATATTGACTAGTGAGGGGGCTTATTTGCTCTATCGACATATCCTCCGGGTCAAATCGATTCATGGTTGCCTTGGCCCTGCAGGTCCTGACCCTTTACTTCCCGCCGTGGATGTTCTTGGAGAAGGCTCGGTCTGCCGTGATACGGAAGGAAGGAGCGTTCCCTCTCCTTTGCCGTCTCACGTCGGGGAGCCTCCTGCCAGCTCTGGGCCGATGGAAATGGGGTTGGCGATGGTCTCCTCCTCATCCTCCGCAGATTATACGGCTCCGGAGGCCGACCTCTCGACCCTGCCGAGTATTCAAGTTTTGCAGGCTGCCGAAGAGGAGTTGGCTGCTGTTCAAGCGTCCTTTCGTGCGGAGCTGGTTTCTCTCGTAGCAGGAGCGGCGGATTCTGTTGCGTCTTCTTTGGTGCTGCCAGCCACGCTCCCGTTGACACCGGCCTCCACGAAAACTCTAAACGAGGCGACGCAGGACGTGGTTGACAGTTTCTATCGTCATTTGCAAAGGGGCGTAGACGCTGCCATAGGACGGGGGACCCCATTTTCTCTATCTCTCCGGTGCACTCGGGGTCAAATTGTGACCTTGAAGTCCCTTCCTGGCGGGATGGGATTGGCTGCACTGCTGGAGCCTAAGCTGACGGAAGATGATCAGATTGTGACCCAGCTACTGGCGATACGACAGGCGGGCTTGCCTGCTGCGATCGAGCGGGAGCGGGGCTTCCTCATTGCTGCTCGGGATCGAATTAAGCTAGCCCGAGATACTGCTGGGCCAGTTGTACGGGGGGACCTTGATAAGTTCTCCGCTTCGTATGACCAGCTGGGTCGCAGGAGTCAGGCTTGCCGTGCTCGGGAAGAGTCCGCTTCTCGTGGAATTGCTGATACGAAGGAGCGGATTCTTGGACTCCAGAGGCAACTGGCCTTCTTAGAATCAGAGTTGGAGGCTGCTCAGGCGGAGCAGGAGTCGATCGTTCGGGAGGCCGAGAAGGTTTCCCGATCTTCCGATAACCTGGAGCGGGCCTTTAAGAAATTTGAAGATAACTGGCAGGCTCACGCTCATCTGGAGGATGAGGCGGTGCTGACCCGCGAGGCAGAGCGTCGAGCCTCCCAGACGTTTGAGCGGTCGGTTGCTTTGCTGACAGACCGTCTCAGGGCGTTATGTGCCCCAGAGCAGTGATCGGCCGTTTATTTTCTTTTGCTTTCTTTTATTCTTTTATTCTTTTTTTTTGTAAGGGGTGTGATCCCCAAATGATGTAGTACGTTGAATTTTGAATAAATGAGCCTGTTTCAACTCATCATCTCTTTCTTGTACTTGTGGCGTCTGTGGAATTTGGACTTGCTGGGGGATTTATTTGTGGACCTGTTATCCTAGGCGTACCTTGGTTTTAGGTACGGATAACAAGTTTGGACAGGATGTCCGGAACAGCCGTGGCAAAGTGGTCATAGATGTTCTCGGTGCTTTAAAAAAAGGAATGCCGTAGAGCAGCTGGGCTCCCGGGGCATGGTGGGGTAGTGGATTTATGCTAAGAAGCTTAGCAAAGGAATATTTGTGGACCTATTATCCTTGGCGTACCCTGGTTCGGGATACAGATAATAGGGTGAAAGAAAAACTAACATATTTGCTCAGAGGTCATGAGGACATGGCAAGCATGAGGGTTTTACCGTGGAACCTTCCTGCTCAGAGGTAGTGAGGACATGGCAGGGGAGGTTTCACGGGAGATATTCGTGGTCAACAGCGGACATTTATGGACCTATTATCCTTGTCGTACTCCGGTTGTGGGTACAGATAATAGGTCGAAAGGAGACCGACATACTTGCTCAGAGGTAATGTGGACATGGCAAGCATGAAGGGTTCTTCGACGGAGCCTTCCCACTCAGAGGTAATGATGACATGGCAGGAGTGGGCTCAATGAAGAGGGAGTACATAGAACGACTCAGAGGTAGGAGAACGTGGAGGTTCTATGTGCGGGGCGGTTTGTTTTTGGTGGAAGTGAAAACGATTCAGAGGTAATGAGGACATGTCCATTTTCGAAAATTTGTGGATCGATTACCCTTTTTGTGCACTGGGAGTGCGGGTATTGGATCATGAGGGAGGATCTCTTCCAGGAAGAAAGTTCAGAGGTATAATCATACGTGACTTACTATCCGAAAGAGTGACCGGAATGTGAGTTCAGAGGCACCAGCGGGTACATAACTCGGTAAATTAACATATTGAGAAAGTGGGAGTCCAGCGTCACCAGCGGGTACATGACTCGATAATCTAAAGGGGATGTAGGGGTGAGTTCAGGGGCACCAGCAGGTACATGACTCGATGATCTTGAAATGTTGTGGGTGTGAGTTCAGTGGTACCAGCCGGTACATGACTCGATAATCTAAAATGCTGAGGGTGTGAGTTCAGTGGTACCAGCGGGTACATAACTCGACGACCTTGTAGCAAATGTCGTTTAGACATAATATTTCTTCAGGAACTTGCCGTTGACGGGCAGCATGAGCAAGTCTCCATTTTGCTTTGTAAGGCGGTAAGCACCGTTGGAGAATACCGTCTCAATGATAAACGGACCCTCCTACTTTGGTTGGAATTTGTCGACGGTCTTGTGAGTCATGACCATTGGCCTCCGGACTGCCAAGACGAGATCGCCTACCTGGAATGTTCTGATTTTGACCTTCTTGTTGAAGGCTCCTGAGATGCGTGCTTGGTATAGCTCGATCCTTTGCTGAGCTAGGAGGCGCTTTTCATCTAAGGCCTCTAACTCTTGCAGTCGACGTTGGTAGTTATCATCGGTTGTCAATTGATGGATGAGGGCGACACGTAGTGAGGGGATCTGTGTCTCCAAGGGGAGTACTGCCTCACTCCCGTATACCAGGGAGAATGGCGTATTTTCGGTGGCTGTTCGGGCCGTGGTGCGATAAGCCCATAAGCACTCGTCGAGCTTCTCGTTCCAGTCACGCTTGTCGGAGGAGACGAACTTCTTGAGCAGTTTGATGATTGTTTTGTTGAACGCCTCTGCTAACCCATTTGCTGCCGAGTTGTACGGCGTCGAGGCGATATTCTGAATACGGTGCTTATCGCAAAACCGATAGAATACGTGGCTTGTAAACTGCAGACCATAATCATGGATGATCCTTCGGGGCAGTCCAAATCGGTAGATGACGTGGTGTTTAAGGAAGCTGATCACGTTTGAAGTCTTGACTTCTGCGAGTGGGACAGCTTCCGCCTATTTAGAGAAGTAATCAGTGATCGCAAGTATGAAGCGATGTCTTCGGGAGGAAGGTGGGGTGATTGGACCAATAATATCCATTCCCCATGCTTCGAATGGCCAGGACGCCACTGTCGGATATAAAAATTTGGATGATTGGTGGATGAAGTCCGTGTGGACTTGGCAAGCTTTGTACTTTCTAGCATAATCTATCGCGTCTGCCACCATTGTGGGCCAATAGTAGCCCATTCGGCGAAGGCAGTCTTATAGTTTTGGACCGGGCTGGTGGGCCCCGCAAATACCGTCATGGGCTTCTCGTACGGCTTCTTTGGCTTCTGTGTTTGACAGACACCGAAGCAGTAATCCGTCGTAGGGGCGGCGATACAGCATTTTCGTCTCTGTATCGTAGAAGAATCTGAGAGAATGCCTTCTGATGGAAATAGCTTCCTTTGGGTTCTCAGGCAGGATGTCGTAGACGACGAAGTCGATGAATGGTTGTCTCCAATCTGTGGCGTCATCGATCGTCTGTGTAGAATAACTTACGACGAATTGCATATTATTTTTGGGACAGACCAGTTCATGGCCTATCACTTCCACTGATTGTCGATCATAATTCGGAACTGCTAGGGAAGCGGCGAGACCAGCTAGGGCATCGGCTTCTATATTTCGGAGTCTGGGGATGTGCTCGATGAAGAACCCCTTAAATGCCGAGATGATATTGATCGCTATTTGATGATAAGGGATCATATCATCATGGCGGACCTCGTACGAACCCCGGATCTGATTGACGATTAGTTGGGAATCACCGTATGCTTCAAGGTATTCTACCCCCAGCTCTCTTGCAAGTTGGAGGCCAATGACCAGAGCGTTGTACTCGGCCACATTGTTAGAACAGGGTTCAGTGAGGGAATAAGCGCGGTTAATCACCAATCCGGAAGGAGAGATTAGCACTACCCCGACTCCGACAACTATATTGCCTTTAGGTCCGGTCCTTGAAGCGCCGTCGAAGAACATTCGCCATATATTTTCGTAGGAGGTTGTATGCGAGTCGGCGACCTCATCTGGGATCTCTTCGTATATCCTGGAGGACTCCGAGCCTGGGTGGGCTGCCAAGAAATCTGCCAGGGCTTGACCTTTGACTGCCTTTTGGGGGACGAAGATCATATGATAAAGGGACAACAGTATTGCCCATGTAGTGAGGCGAGAGCTGAGTGCCCCTGGTTTAGTCATGAGGACCCTGAGAGGGTTAACTCATGAGATCACATGTATCGTTTGTCCGATGACATAGTACCATATTTTCTGAATGGCGAACACCAGAGCGAGGCATTCCTTCTCCACAGCGGTGTATCGGTGCTCTGGTCCAATCATCATTCGGCTGAGGTAATATATGGCCTATTCATGGCCTGCATCGTTATTCTGTGCCAGCAGAGCATCGAGGGAGTATTCCATTGCTCGTACATAGAGCAGAAATGGTTTTCTAGGGACTGGGGCTACCAAGACCGGAGGATTTGACAGATATTCTTTGATGCTATCGAAAGCACGCTGGCATTCTTCGTCCCATACGAATGAGACTCCTTTCTTCATGAGGTGCGTAAATGGTCGGCATCGCCCGGAGAGGTTGGAAATGAACCTTCTGATGTAAGCTAGCCTTCCCTGAAGGCCTCTGAGTTCGCGAAGATTTCTCGGGGGACCCATCTCCATGATTGCTTTTGTCTTCTCGGGGTCTACATGGATACCCTTTGCAGTGATGATGAAGCCTAAGAACTTTCCGCTGGATACGCCCAGGAAGGACTTCGTAGGGTTCATCTTCAAATTGTGTGTCCGCATTAGGTCGAATACCGTCCTTAGATCCTGCAGATGGTCTCCTTTGCTACGGCTCTTGACGACTATATCATCAACATAGCACTCCACCGTCTTGCGTAAGTGGTCTCTGAAGATGATGCTCATAGCTCTTTGGTATGTGGCGCCAGCATTCTTTAAACCAAAAGGCATGACTGTGTAGCAGTACGTGCCAATCGGTGTTCGGAATGACGTATACTTTTCGTCGTTAGGAGACATTTTGATTTGGTTGTACCCCGAGAAGCCGTCCATGAATGACATGCGTTCGAAGCCGCAGGTGTTGTCGATCATGATGTCTGTGATAGGAAGGGGAAATTCATCTTTGGGGTATGCCTCGTTTAGGTTGCGGAAGTCGATGCAGATTCGAATCTTCCCATTCTTCTTGAGGACGGGTACTATATTGGCGACCCATTCAGGATGTTGCTCCTCACGAATGAAACCGCTGGCTATCAATTTGTTTACTTCAGCTTCGATTGCGTCCATGATGCCTGGACGGAAGCGTCGCTGTTGTTGCTTGACCGGCTTCGCGTCTGGTCGAATGTTAAGTTTGTGAAGAGCGATGTCAGGATTTAACCATGGCATGTCTTCATAGCTCCAGGCGAACACATCAATGTAATCTCTGACAAGTTCTAACAGCGACTCCCTTTCTTCGTCGGTGAGGCTTTTACTGATGAAGATCGGTTTTGGAGAAGATTCGCTGCCGAGATCCACTTATATGACCTCATCTTCAGTAGGGGGTTCTCTCAGTTCGAACCGCTTTTCCTATTGTGCGTCTAATTGCTGGGCCCATGGCTCTAGCTCGAGGATTTCGGGGATGTCTTTGTTTTCTTCGTAAGCATCGGCGAACGCCATATTGACTGACATGACTTGTTTGAATACATCCCCGATGCTGGTATCCGAGTCGGAAGTTGGTGATCCGGTTGAATGCGACTGCTAGTCGCATTCTTCATCTGAACTTTTCGGGGTCGTAGTAGGTGTTACATACCCTAACCCGGATCGAGTTTTATTATAGTAGTTCCATGGTTTGCCCGCCGGGGCTGGCGGCTTCAAAGGTAATCGTCGCCCAGTGCCATAGTTCAATCCTGGCGTAGTCTCAAGATCATATCCCTGTTTCTGTATGAGATATTTGGATTGAGGGCTATAGAGATACAGAGGCCGTCTTCCGGCATCTGACCCGAGGTCGACTTCTTCTATGGTGCGGGGATGAGGGTTGTTCGTCCGACCGAAGATGATTGGATGATCTCCTCCCTTGTGTATTCGGTAAGCGTCTTCCACTGGAGTAAGCTGGATTACGGTGTACACATTTATCACCTGTGTGTGTAGGTGAGTGCCTATACCGTGTTCCATAGCATACATCGTACATAGCTTATTGAGCTCGGTGTAGTTCAAAGATAACCCTTTATTGATGAGGTAAGGTATCTTTTCTAGGGGGATTACATCATCAGCGGAGGGGACATTAGTGTGGGCGGCCACATACTTGGCTAGCTCCGGTTCCTCTTCGGCTATCCCCTGTGTGAACGAAGACTGAGAGGACAACCTAGGAAGCTTGATCGTCAGTGGTCCAGTTGATAGAGCAGAGCGTGCAATCGTTGGCAGACTGGCGACCCCTAGTTTGGCATTCGATGTAGAGCGAGGAGTAGCTGGTTCGCTGGAAGAGTCAGACCTTGCATCGAAGCGACAACCTTTCTTGGGAAGGCGTATTGTCAATGGCCTGTCCGAGGGGTTGAGCTTCCCTGTTTGTGGTTGACTGACTCTTGGTAACCTGATTGTTAGTGGCTCCGTTGTGGGTCTCGGCACTTGGCCGAATCTCGACAGCCGGATTGTCATCTGCTCCTCTTGCGCCGAGAGGCTGATCGCGTCCTTCCGCAGAGTGGCGGTGAGGGGTGCAGACTTGCCCGGTTTGCGAGCTTGGAGGTAGATCTTCAGGGGTCCTTCTGATCCCGTGGCTGTCTCAGTATGAGCTTGTGCGTCTCCTTCATCCAGGTGCCTCTTCGACTTTTCGTATAAACAGGAGTCCGAGTAGTAAGATTCGACCCCTTTGAAGGGATCGATGTCAGCAAACTCTGTCTTCACGAAGTCGTGTTTGTCGACATATTTGAAGCACTGGTGTAGCGTGGAAGGCACGATCATATAATCGTGTATCCATGGGCGCCCCAAGAGGATGTTGTAAGAAGTGTCTGCATCTATAACGTAGCAGGTGACCTCAGATTGGAGATCGCCAATCTGACACTTCAGATGAATCTTCTCGATAGGGTAGCTCATGCCGGAATTGAAACCGCTGATGGCGGTGCTTGTAGGTGTTAGGCGATGCATTGGGATGCGGAGATGATGTAGCAGACCTTTCGGGATGATGCTTATAGAAGAGCCAGGATCAATGTGCATTCGATCCACCTTCACGTCGCCGATGTATCCCGTGTAGTATAGCAGGCGATCATGTAGGTTGGTTTTGATGAGCATGTCCTGCGGAGTGAAGACGATGTTGGGCATTGCTCCCGTGCAGGCACTATCTTGGAGATCCATGGGTGAGTCCTCCCTAGTGAGGTTAGATTGAGCGAGATAGGCATCGGCATTTTGGAGTGCTTCGCTCAGCGCAATACGAACGTCCTTGGAGAGCCTTAGGAGTTCATATAATAACAATTTGGCCTGAGTGTTAGCCAATTGTGCTAAGATGTCAAAGTTGTAGGGCCTCTCTAGCCCTTGGGCTGCGTCCTTTCGGAGAGATTTGTCGAAGCGAGTCTCCTTCGGCCTAGGCTTGTCGGTCGTCGAAGGCTGAGCCGGTTCCAGAGCATCAGTTGCAGTGGGTTGATGATTTTCAGCTGGACTATCAACCACAGGTTGGGATTGCATTCCGGACCGCGTGAGGACGGCTGTAGCTTCCTCGTTGTCTGCTGAAACTGTACGGCAGGTCTTGATTTTTCTACTCTTTTTGTTGGTGGGAGATGGTGTGGGCCGAGTCACTTCTGACACCAAGTCTGGATGGACCCACATGACCTCTCCTCGTGAGGTGGTGAGAGGTACTAGACCAGCAGCTTGTTCTCGGGGCGGAGGAAGATTGGTAATCTCCATTGTCGCGAGAGGGATGGGGATTACCCCGTCTTGAGTCTCCGTCGGAGGGAAGTTGCCGAACTGTACGGACACCATATTAGCTGCTACGGTTACCTCTTCGAAGTCGATGGCCAGAGCGTTTGAATCGATGAGGCATTGGATGTACCATTTTAATTGGTAGCAGTCATACGTAGCGTGGTGTACATAACGGTGGTAATGGCAGAACTTCGGGTTCTCCAGATCAGCCGACCGAGGCTCCCGCCTTGGTGGAGGAAGCTGAATTCTACCTCCTTGTATGAGCATGTCTAAGATAGGCTTGACATGGCCGTCTTCGAAGGAGTAAGTGATCTGAGGCCATTGCTTGTCTGCTGGCTGTGGCTCGGGCTTCTGGGCCGTGTCGGCCACCATAGCCTATTTTCCCTTGCTGTCCCGATTGTTGGAGGGGTTACCCCCATTGTCGTTGTTGAGACGCTTGCCCTTGTTTTCTCCTTCTGAGATGTGCAACCCCAGTTGGCGGGCCTTCTTCAGTCGTTCTTCAGCGCTTGTGGCGCTGATGATGAACGCCTTCCAATCTTTGAATTGACTCTCGCCCATCCAGAGACTGATCGTTGGAAGCAGTCTCTTTTGGCAGATTTCAATCAAAGAAGAATCCGGATTTCCGGAAGGCAGCTTCATGGCGGTCTGGCGGAACCGCTCAATGTAGTTCCTTGTTAACTCCTTCTCCCCTTGGACGATGTCCATGAGAGTGGACATAGTGACGTCTTGTCCTACTTCATAGAATCGTTCCAAGAATATGCGCTTGAAGCCGACGAAGGAATGGATGCAGTTGTCCGGTAGATTGCGGTACCAATCAAAGACGACTCCTTCCAATGCTCCAATGAATAACCGTGTGAGGATCGCATCTTCATGGGGCAGATGGTCGGTGGTGACCTCAAAGTAAGTGATGTATCGACTTGCTGAGGTTTTGCCATCATACGGGTTGATGTTGAACGACTTATATCTTGGTGGGAATGGAACATCCCTCCACTCAGCAGGATATGGTTGCCGTATTCTGAGATCTTGAGCGTTTTCTCGGGCATGAAACATGGCACGGAGCTCTTGGACCTCTCTTCTTACTTCTCGGGTCTCATTTGTCGCAGCGGGGGCTATTATTTCGAGAGGATTATTGCCCGGGTTTGGTGCCGCTGAGTTCGAATCTATATTGACCGCGGGGCCCGTGTTTGTTTGACCAGGCGCTCCTCCTTGTAAAGTGGGCAGGGCCGCTTTAATCTCGTCTACAGACTTGACCAAAGCAAGTAATATGGCTTCGAGACTGTCGATGTGCTGGCGATCACTGGAACCACCTTGATCGCTGTCCGTCATAAACACCGTTCTTACGTGAGGAGTGATGGAAGGAACGGTGGAGGATTTGCCCTCTGAGTCGTACCCATGCACCGAGAAGTCATCGGGATAGGTGGGAATGTTCTTTTCGGGCTCGGACTCGGAGGGAATGGTATCCCCAGCTTCAGAGCTTGCCTTGTCTTGAGAGTTACGGATGTCCTCGGGGGCATCAGCGTCCGTTGCTCATGATGGAAGAGTTGTTTGTGCGGACTCGGTTCCTTGGAACATCGGATTGTTGCGGATGTTCGGAGGAGTGCTACCCCCAGCTCCTTCAACCCCCAACGATGTGGATGATGAATTTTCTATCGAGGTAAATTTCGTCTTTGAACGGGTGTGTTGGAATACACCAGTGGAGGGTAACCGTTTAGACGACAGTTTCTTAGTTGTAATGGTTGATATCTTCGGACTGGAGACGCTCGTTTTCTTCCTCCTCTCTTCGACAGGAACTTTTTGAGCAGAATTGCAGGAGACAACAGGAGGTGTCTCATCTTCTGAGTTTGGGTGCTGTAGCCTTTGGAAGACGGATGGCCGTGCTTCTGTCATTGCCGTGTTGTTGCAACGGTAATTGACGATGATTTGGGTGCAGCGATGTCCAAGTGAGGACTCTTTGCACACCGACACTCTTTCTCTTTTCTTGCCTTTGTGGAGGATCGTCTCCCGCAGGTCAGAGGAACCACTCTGTCTGTTCGCCGCGGGGGGCTGGACTTGAGCAGTTGTATACAACTTTCCATTCGAGGCCCGTGTGATAGTCAACGGGACACTCTGATAGTCAGAGGTTGGGACAGCTGACTGGGCTCGATGAGCCCGCGCTGCCCTAGACTTCCTTCTTTTAGCACTTGTGGGTGCATAATAGGAGGAGTCCAAGTTGAATGCCACAGAGTCTGGCTTATCATACAGAGAATCATCAGGGTCGGGACCGTATGAGAGACGGTCGAAGACCGATCGAGAGAAGCATGGAACGGACGCTATGCGGCTAGAGTTGGGTACCGTGCAGGCTGTCTGCATGCGGTTGTCTTCTGCTGTTGGATGAGTTGTTTTTGAGCGGCTAGGAGTCACGACCGTGCAGGCTGGCCGCATGCGGTTAGCAATTGTGGCCGCATGGGTTTTCTGTAAGCGATTGACTCCCATGGCCGTATGTGTTTCATCCATGTGATTGGCGACTGTAGCCGCATAAGCCATGCGGCTGACAGATGTGACCGTACGATTTTTCTTCAGGCGGCTAGCGGATGTGGCCACATGAGCTTTTTCCATGCGGCTAGCACCCCTATGCGGCTCAGTTCGCGTAGAGTTCCTCTTTGCCTCTGCAAGTCCAGCATCATAGTGTTTTCTTCTGTCGGACTTGGAGACAGCAGAGTTGTCTACGATCTGAAGTGGGGACGCAGAAGAGTCCTTCTCACCGTCTTGAGCAACAGAGGGTACACCGTCGGGGGCTTGGGGAGGAGCAAATGATTTTGGCCTCCACTCTCTGCGAGCCTTTGTCGTGCAGGTGCGCTTCTGGACCGGGCCAGCGCTTCCTTCGGAGAGCATCTCTTCAAACGCTTGTTGGTCGAAGCGGACGACCATCTTTTGTTGCGTGGAGCCAAGCTTGGCTGCATCCGATTGCGTCACCAACTCCTCAGCCGCGGAGAAGTTAGTCCCCAGCAGAGTCGCCATCGTGTTTGCCATTGATTGTAAAAGTACAGAATAATTGTCGGAGGACTGAACTTAGACTCACAATATAAACTCGCTTGTACAATGAAAGCCTAGGGACAAAAACCTAGGTACAGCAATCTAAGTACAATTGTTTATTTTAGATTCTGGGGGGTGACGATAGAGGCTTGGGAAGGCGACGGCAGTCCTGCCTTACTCCTTGGACGATCGGTATGCAGCCTTGGCTCCTTGTGAAAAGATGGTTGGCGTTGATGAAGAAGTGCTCTTTTTGCTCCTCTGTTGCTCTCCTGGCTTCTCTCTCTCTCTCTGTGTATTCTCTCTCTGACTCTGTATATTTTTATTCTTTTTGTTGTCGGTCCTTGTGCAAAGAAATGATGCTGGCTATTTATAAGAGTGGGGTATGATCATTAAGGTTTGCTAATGATCATTAGTTTGGAATGTCGGCGCTCCTTCAATCTATCTGAACCCTTGATCCTGATTACAATGAATCTCGGCCATTAATGAGGATAGCACCGAATCTTGTAAGCAATTAATGTTAACTGCTTTAAATCTCCATGATGGATTCTACCAATATCTGATTGCTCGCCACGTGTCCCGTTGGCTTGATGATAAATGATATGCCTTGACCTCAGTAATTATGATGATGATGTCAAATATATTTGTTGAGATTCGGTTAAATCGTTGATTGATCCGATGCCACGTGGTTCGATTGTGGGTCCTGCCAAAGCCGCATAGGATGGGCAACAATTGAACCGCAGGGAGATACTCTTCGTGAGCCGCATAGGACAATGCTTCATCGAACCGCAGGGAACGAACTCTCAATGAGCCGCATATGCATAGTCTTTGCGAGCCGCATGAGCTAGCGTTGTATTGAGCCGCAGGGGCTGAGCTTTCAGTGGGCCGCATATGGCTGATTTCTGCTAGTCATATAGGGTGACTTCTCAGTGAGCCGCATGAAGCTGTTCTCTCTTTAAGCCGCATTAGATTTGCCACGTGGCAACCTAGGATTTCTGACGGATTGGGTCAGAGATCTTCTTTTTTTCCCGAAGCGTCTGTCATTATGGCAGAGCCATTATGACACTTTATGCCAGAGCCACCACAGTTGTCAAATCGTGTCAGAGCATTAAATGAGGTCACTATTCAAAGGGCCAGCTGTAGGGCAGGATCACAGGAGGATACGTGGCATCGATCGAGCCGCATATTCCTGCTGAACCGCATACACTCGCGAGTCGCATGAGACGGAGAGTCTTCCTTTGAACTGTATAAGACAGCTCCCATATGAGCCGCATGGGCTTCGTATCCGGAGCCGCATGGACCATTATTCTGATATTTTCCATGCTTCTACAATGGCCTCACAACCGAGCCACATGTGAGTGGCTTCCACAACCGAGCCACATGAGGATGGCCTCACAACCGAACCGCATGGGGATGGCCTACACAACTGAGCCGTATGAGGATTGCCTCACAATCGAGCCACATGGGAGTGGCCCCCACAACCGAGCCGCATGAGGATGGCCTCACAACTGATCCGCATAAGGGTGGCCCCCCAACTGAGCCGCATGAGGGTGGCTCCCCATCTAAACCGCATAAGGGGTGGCCCCACAACCGAGCCGCATAGGGTTGGCCCCCACAACTGAGCCACACGAGGATGGCCTCACAACAGAGCCGCATGGGGGTGGACCCCACAACCGAGCCGCATCAGGATGGCCTCACAACCTAGCCGCATGGGGGTGGCCCCCACAACCGAGCCGCATGAGGATGGCCTCACAACTGAGCCGCATAAGGGTGAGCCCCCAACTGAGCCGCATGAGGGTGGCCTCCCATCTGAACCGCATAAGGGTCGCCTCCATAACTGAGCCGCATGAGGGTGGCCTCACGTCAGAGCCGCATGGAAGTCCTTGAAGCGATCCGCATAAAGAATTTTAGAATTGGTGGATCGTGCCAGCTATAAAGATTTTTCTCGTCTCTCTAGGATCACGTCATTATGTCAGAGTCATTATTTTACTTTTATGTCAGAGCTGTCAATCCTTTGTGTCAGTGCTGCCGCATTGCGTCAAAGCATTTAATGAGCCAGCTGCACAGAGTAGTTATGGCCAGCTGTAGAGGCCCATTTTTGAACTACATAGGGCCACGTGGCTTTTTCCGAACCGCATGGAGCTATCGGGGACTTTCGAGCCGCAGGAAGCTCTAAGGGACTTTTGAGCCGCATGAAGCTCTAAAGGATTTTTGAGCCGCATGAAGCTCTAAAGGATTCTTGAACTGCATGAGACTCCCCCCTGTTTTGAGCCGCATGGACTTTCCTGTTCTTTTCCATACATCTACAAGATCCCCTTCAAAGTTTTCAATTCATAAAATTGAAATACTTTGAATAAGAAGCATGGCTATGTCCGCATAAGCTCTTCTTACAGCATAGACTCCTCTGGCCGCATGGGATGTTCTGGCCGCATGGACTGTTCTAGCCGCATGGACTGCTCTGGCCGTATGGACTTTTCTGGCCACATACTGGTCCTGTGCCACGTAGGCGTCTCATTTAATTTCCTTTGATTTTACTTTGATTTAAAGCCGTCTTTTGGGATAGGATCCCAAGAGTCAGTTTTAAATATTTAGATTTGTCTTGATGATTACGGGTAATCTTTTGCATGCGGGGGATAGAAATCCAAGAGTCGGCCTTATCCTCTAGGCAGCGCGTAGTGTGAAGCGTCCATCGATTCACACGCCACTCGTCAGCCTATAAATACAAATACTTTCGGAAGAGAGAGAGACTCTTTACTTTCTTTTCTCTTCAACTTTTCTTACCCTTAGTCACCGTCTTCTCTTCCTTCTCTGATCATCAATGGCTCCCAAAACTTCCTCTACCGCTGCGGCGAATGGTAAATGAGCGGACTCCTCATCGACTGTGGCACCCATAGTTCATCCCGACGTTCATCCCGCTATTGATGGTAAGGATATTGGTAGAAACTGTATAAACTAAAAAACCTAACCATCATGGCTACGCCGCATGTTTTATGCACGGGGCTTCTTTGTCTTCATTGAACTGTTCTTGTTTATTGTGATGAATTCACATACAGTGCTGCATGCACCGCATGTACATCTCATGTCCGAGCCGCATAAGCACTTTGCAAACTAGGCCGCATGAAGACTCATCAAACTGTGCCGCATGAGACCCCACCAAATCAGAGCCGCATAAGCACTTTTAAACTGGGCCGCATGAGCACCCGCTAAGCAGAGCCGCATAAGCTCACTTGAACTGGGCCGCATGAGACCCCGCTAAACAGAGCCGCATAAGCTCATTAGAAATGGGCCGCATGAGACCCCGCTAAATAGAGCCGCATAAGCTTATTTGAATTCGGCCGCATGAGGCCCCGCTAAACAGAGCCGCATAAGCTCACTTGAGCTGAGCCGCATGAGCACTCGCTAAACAGAGCCGCATAAGCTCATTTGAACTGGGCCGCATGAGCCCTCCCCCCAAATAGAGCTGCATAAGCTCCTTTAAATTGAGCCGCATAAGGACCCGCCTAATCAGAACCGCATACGCTCGAAAACACTAAGCAATTTTCCTTGGCCATCTTCTAACTTGTTTCTTTTATCCTTTTTTCAGTGAATTTGCCAGCCAGTCCTGCGAAAGAATCTTTGGTAGGTCCTGCCCAATCTGCTGTGGGCGTTAGGTTCGACCACATAGTTGAATATGTGGTGAACTAGCTTCCCAAAGAGGAACCTGTAGAGAGGTTAAGAGACATTAAAAACCAGTCCTTCTTCTTTATCTCGGGGATGATGAACTAAGGGCTGCTGGGGGGCAAACACTTGAAGCCTGCGTTCCTCTTCGAGGATGCCTTAACTGTAAAAAAACTCCCAAGTTCTGGATATATCTGAGAGTTGGAGTTTTACTTCTGACGGGATGGTGATCATTATTACTTTGATGGAGCGTCACTTCCCACTGTCGTGGTTCAACATGCTGCCGATGGACTGAAAGATGGAGGATTCCTTGACTCCGAGTCGGTCTGGGATGTTTGTGGGCAACATCCACTATAACAACAACTTGGGGTCAGTGTATGCGGGCAAGGTACCGGTCTGCCGCTACGTAATGGGGTTGGCCTCGGGCAATTTCTTGAATGTGCAGGGTCCCAACTTCACGTTCTCTCAAGCTGACACTTTCCTGAACCAGCTTGCACGGAAGGGGTCCTATCCCGTTGGCCGGTTGTCGCTACCGAGTTGGGTAAACTCCATCCCTTCGTGGAATAACCTGTCTACGTTGATTGCGCAGAAATACGAGACTCTCCGGCACGAGATTGGGCTCTACCATGCTATTCGGGGCACCAGCTACGGCTTGCCCATAAACAAAAAATTGTTTATGGCTCTGCTGGAGATGTACAACTGCCGTACGGAGACCTTCTTTACATCCGTAGGGGAGATGGGGCTTTCTCTCCACGAGATGCATGACATCTCCAAGCTACCTTGGGGAAATGAAGTCTTTGAAGTGTACACTCCTACAAATAAAGATTTCGAGGAGTTGGAGGAGAGGTTCCCGGGCTTTGTTGCTGTCTGCCGGGAATTGTTGTGTCATCACAGCATGTGCCAGCAGATGTCGAAGAAAAAGAACGACCGCTCGGAAGGGAACCATCCTCACACAAAGCCTGGCTCACTTATCTTTTTAAGATCGGTGCCTCAGACCGGGTTTCTCTCCGAAGTCCTCGAGCTCGGGAGGAGGTGCAGGACCAGGTGTCAACCGCCAAGAGGGTAAGAACCACCGGTGACAGGTTCGGGAGTCAATCTGACTCTTTTGCTTATTTTTATTAAGACACTCAGCCGTTGACCGAGAAGGCTTTTCTGGCAGGATTCCTGATGGTGTGGCTACGGAATTGCATAGTTTCAGGAGGGACTGGTTCTAATTGAGAGGATCAGCCATAACTTTATCCTCCCTGCTGTGAAGCTGGTCTTCAGGGTCAGATTAGCTCTTCTTCCGGCCATGGTGTACAGCATACATCGTGGCCTTCGTACTTTCTCGTCCAAGGTCATCGCCCGTGACACGACGAAGGACTTTGAATGCATTAAGCTGCCCTATCATTATCTGATGGGGTGGCTGTTGATGCATTGCCGGTCTTTGTTGAGGCCTGGCCCCGAAGATGGCATAACTGCTGATGATGCTTTTATCTTCCACTATCGCCGCATGCCTTGGGATTGCGAGACTATGCACGCCTGTCGGATGGCGCTGGCGAGAGTGGACAGATACACTTTTTTTGTGTCTGTTCCTCAATTTACTGCTGAGGAAGTGAGGGCGGTACATCTTGATGGTATTGGGCCTCCTCACTTATTATCCGACAAGATGCTCCTTTGGTTGCACAACATTCGTCCCGCCCACCTGGTATACCGCAACCGCAACACTGTCTACTTGGAGCCTTACTTGCCCAGAAGGTTCTTCCGACAGTTTGGGTATAGTCAGCTATTCTTGGACAGTCACAGCTCTTGCCTAGGTTTTGAAAGTAGCATCCTTGATGGCATCAGGGCCTGGCACTATTATAACACAGTTCACACCCGTACCAGCTTCTCAGTTTCTGATGCTGAGGAGTCAGGAAAGATCTTGTATTTGGCGGCTCTATACTATTTCATGGCGAACAAGCCTCTTGTTGGTTTTGACCCAAGTACCAGCTTCATTGTTGGTACTGGCTTGGAGGAGAAGCCCAAGGGGTCTAAGGCGAGGAAGAAGAGGGAGAACACGGTTGCTGCGTCGGACTCGGAGTCTGCCAACGCGGACGAAGAGAATGACGAGAATGACCCAAATAACTCTCTTCCTCCCGCAGAAAATATGGTGGCGGATCAGCCGTCTATCTTGCCTGGTCCTTCACGCAAGCGAAGCAGGCGTGAGCCCTCTGTTGGCGGCATAACTTACTCCGTGAAACGGGCTGCGGTTAAGCCTCTCGGGCTGCTCATTAGGGAGAAATACGAAGATATTGACGCCATTTCGGAGGTGAACTAAATTACAACCATCTTCTTCTGTAGCTCTTCTTTTTCCTGAACTATGACCTAATCTTTTTTCTTTTCTATGTAGGCGTCAGGAGAAGGGGACTTTTCAGAGCCGGCTGCTGCCTCTGCGGTCGACGCGACTCTAACTAATCTAATTAGAGATATGAGTGTCGGAATTCTTGCCGTCAGGATTCTCCCAGCGATGGCTGAGGTTCCTCCAGTCATTGACGTCCCAACCCAGGGAGACGTGGTTTCTACTGAACCCGTCCCCGAGACTGCTGAACTTCAGCTGGGTGACGCTGATCCAGTTGTATCTCCTTCTGGGCGGCTGGGGCAGACGAACCAGCTGTATTTGACTCGGGTGTCACTGGTAAAGAGGCTACAACGGTCGTGAGTAAACCTCAGCCTCAGCAACTCTTCCCTGGTAAGATAAGCCAAGTCTTGACTAGTAAGGAGGTTTATTTGCTCTATCATCACATCCTTCGGGTTAAGCTGATTGATGGTTGCTCCGGACATACAGGTCCTGCTCCTTCACTGCCAATGACGGACATTATTAGGGAAGGGTTCGCCAGAGGGGATCTGGTGGAAGAGAATTTGCCTCCTCCTCCTCCTGCTTATATTGAGGGGCCTCCTGCTGGATCGAGTGCAGGAGAGCAGGCGGTGGAACGGCCGGAGTAGGGAGAAATTGTCCCTGCACCTTCCTCTATTCATGTGACTCCGAAGATCGACCTCTCCGTCCTGCCGAGTCTCCAGATCCTTCTGGCTGCAGAGGAGGAATTGGCTGCTATTCAAGCATCTTTTCGCTTGGAACTTATTTTCCTTGTTGCAGGGGCATCAAGTTCTGGTGCATCTTCTTCGATACTGCCGGCTACTCTTCCTTTGACGCCGTCTTCTTTAGAAGTCCTGGACGAATCGTCAAAGGATGTAGTTGACAGTTTCTACCACCATCTGAGGCGAGGGGTTGAGGCTGCCGTGGAGAGGGGGACCTCTTTTGCCTTGGCCTGTCAATGCGCCCTTGGCTAAATTGAACTTCTTAGAACCCTCCATGGTGGGGCAGGGATAGTTGAGCTTCTGCAGCCCAAATTGCTAGAGGCGGATCAGCTTGTGGTCGAGTTTCAAGTACTACAGCAAGTTGATCTGTCTCTAGCAATAGATCAGGAGCGTGCCTTCCTCATAATTGCCATGGAGAAGGTAAGGGTTGCTCAGGATACGTCCAAGCCGATTATAATGAAGGACCTCCACAATCTGTCTCTGCAGTACGATCAGTTGAGCCGCAGGGGCGAGGATTGCATTGCTCGGGAAGCGGCCGCCTCCCGTGGGATAATTGATACAAGAGAGCAGATCCTCGAGCTTCAAAGGAAATTGACTTTCTTGGAATCTGAACTCGAGGCCGCCCGCACGGAGAAGGAGCTAATTGTTCGGGATGCCGATAAGGTCACCCACACTTCTACTGGCTTGGAGCGTGCTCTGAAGAGGCTTGAAGATGGCTGGCAGGCTCACGCGCATCTGGAGGATGCAGAGCGTTTGACTCAGGAGGCCGAGCGCCGGGCCAAGCGATAATTTGAACGGTCGACTGCCGTACTGAAGGACCGTCTGAGAGAATTATGCGTCGCCGAACCATAGTCGGCCTTTTCTCCTTTCTTTCTTTGTTATTTTTCTTCTTTTTCATAGGGACGTGGTCCCCGAACACGTAGTACTTTTGTTTTTCAATAAATGACTATATTTACACCATCCATCATCTATTGTGCTTGTACCGTATTTTTAGTATTATGATGTTTATCCACTGGAGGACTTTTTATGGACCTATTACCCTTAGCATACCCTGGTTTTAGGTATGGATAATAAGTTTGATAGAGATACCTAGAACGATTCCGTGGTGAGACATAGAAGTTCTTGGTATTGGGTGAAAGAATGCCATGGAACAGTTGGGATCTAAAGGCATGTGATAATAAGAAAAGAGGCGCATGTATTAGGGGACCTAGTACAGCATTTGTTGTCAACTGAGGATATTTGTGGTCAACTGTGGACATTTGTGGTCAACTATGGACATTTGTGGTCAACTGTGGACATTTGTAGGCCTATTATCCTTGGTGTACCCTGGTTTTGGATACGGATAATAAGTCGAGAGAAAACCAACATACTTACTCAGAGGTAATAAGGACGTAGTAAATATGAGGGATTCTTCGATGGAGTCTTCCAACTCAGAGGTAATGAGGACGTGGCTGGAGTGGACACCATGAAGGGTACATAGAACAACTCAAAGTTAATATGGACGTGGAAGTTCTACGTGAGGGGTGGTTTATTTTTTATGAAAGTGAAACAATTCAGAGGTGACATCGACGTGGTTGCTTCAGGAAATTTGTGGATCTGTTACCCTTTTATGCACTGAAAGTGCGGGTAATAGTTCATGAGGAAAATGGTCTTTTAGGAAGAAAGTTCAGAGGTATGATCATACATGACTTACTACCCAGAAGAGGCGATATGGATTCATTTTTGGATGACCAGAGTGTAAGTTCAGCGGTACCTAAGGGCACATAACTTAATAGTCCGTTAGATTTGGAGGATGTCGTTTAGACATAATACTTCTTCAGGAACCTGCCGTTGATGGGTAACATGAGAAAGTCTCCATTTTTTTACGAGGCGGTAAGCACCATTGGAGAATACAACCTCGATGACAAATGGGCTTTTCCACTTTGGTTGAAATTTGCCGACAGTTTTGTGAGTCATAACCATCGGCCTCCGAACTGCTAGAACGAGATCGCCCACTTGGAATGTTCTGAGTTTAACCTTCTTGTTGAAAGCTCCCGAGATGCGTGCTTGATACAGCTCGATTAGTTGTTGAGATAACAGGTGCTTCTCAACTAAGGCCTCCAACTCTTGTAGCTGGCGACGGTAATTCTCATCCGTCGTCAATCGATAGGTGAGGGCGACGCGGAACGAGGGAATTTGAGTCTCCAGTGGGAGAACTGTCTCACTCCCATACACCAGAGAGAACGCTGTGTTCCCGGTGGCCGTCCGGACTGTAGTACGGTATGTCCATAAGCATTCACCAAGCTTTTTATTCCAGTCGCGTTTGTTAGAAGACACGAACTTCTTGAGCAGCTTGATTATAGTTTTGTTGAATGCTTCTGCCAACCCATTCGTCATCGGATTGTACGGTGTTGAAGCAACATTCTAGATTCAGTATTTGTCGCAAAACCGATAGAAGGCGTGGCTTACGAACTGCGGACCATTATCGTAGATGATCCTTTGAGGCAGTCCGAAATGATAGATGACGTGATGTTTGAGGAAGCTGATCATATTTGATGTCTTCACCTTTGCAAGCGGGACAACTTCCACCCATTTGGAGAAGTAATCTGTAATTGCCAGTATGAAGCGATGCCCTCTGGATGAAGGTGGGGTGATAGGACCAATGATATCCATTCCCCACGCCTCAAATGGCCAGGATGCCACCGTTGGGTATAGGAATTCAGATGGTTGATGTATGAAATCTGCGTGGACTTGACAAGCTTTGCACTTTCTTGCGTAGTCTATTACATCTGCCACCATAGTAGGCCAGTAGTAGCCCATCCGGCGAAGGCGATCTTGCAATTTCGGGCCAGGCTGATGGGCCCCACAGACGCCGTCATGTGCTTCACGTACAGCTTCTTTGGCTTCTGTATTGGACAGACACCGAAGCAGTAATCCATCGTATGACCGCTGATACAACATCTTTGTTTCTGTATCGTAGAAGAATCTGAGAGAACGTCGTGCAATAGAGGTAGCTTCTTTCGGGTTCTCCGGCAAGATGCCATAAACTACGAAGTCGATAAATGGGAGCCTCCAATCCTGTGTCTCGTCGACCGTCAGGGCAGAATGACTCTCAATAAATTGGACGGTGTTCTTGGGACAGACCAACTCATGGCCTATTGCTTCCACCAAATGATGAGTATATTTTGGGACCGCCAGGGAAGCGGCCAGTCCTGCTAAGACGTCGGCTTCAATGTTCCGGAGTCTCGAAACACGTTCTATGAAGAACCCTTTCATAGACGTAATGATGGCGATTGCTATCTGATGATAGGGGATCATGTCTTCATGGCAAAATTCATATGAACCTCGAATTTAATTGACGATTAACTGTGAATCGCCATATGCTTCCAAGTACTCTACCTCCAGCTCTTTTGTAAGTGGAGGCCGATAATCAAGGCGTTGTACTCGGCCACGTTGTTCGAGCAGGGTTCTGAAAGGGAATATGTCTGGTTGATCACCAAGCCAGAGAAAGAAATCAGTACCACTGCGACCCCAACGACAATGTTGCCTTTAGGCCCGGTTCTTGAAGCACCGTCGAAGAACATTCGCCAGACGGAATCATCGGAAGCTATGTTTGAATTGGCGACCTCGTCTGGAATCTCTTCATATATTCTAGTTAACTCCAAACTTGGATGGGGTGCTAAAAAGTTCGCCAGAGCTTGACCTTTGACGGCCTTTTGCGGGACGAAGATCATGTGGTAGGGAGACAATAATATCGCCCAGGTAGCAAGGCGAGAGCTGAGTGCACCCGGCTTGGTCATGAGGACCCTGAGGGGGTTAACTCTCGATATAACATGGATGGTTTGTCCTGTAACATAGTGTCGCATCTTCTGGATAACGAACACCAAAGCAAGACATTCCTTTTCCACGGTGGTGCATCTATGCTCATGCCTAATCATCATTTGGCTGAGGTAATAGATGCTTATTCATGCCCTGCGTCATTGTTTTGTGCTAGTAGAGCACCGAGGGATTGCTCTATCGCTCGTACATAAAGAAAGAACGGCTTTCCAGCAACCGGGGCGACCAGAACTGGAGGATTTGACAGATATTCTTTGATGTTGTCGAACGCACATTGGCACCCCTCATCCCATACGAATGAGATGCCCTTCCTCATGAGGTGGATGAATGGTTGACATCGCCCGGAGAGGTTAGAGATGAACCTCCTGATGTAAGCTAGGCTCCCTTGAAGGCCTCGGAGTTCACAAAGATTTCTCAGGGGACCCATCTCCATGATTGTCTTCGTCTTCTCCAGATCTATATGAATTCCCTGGGCAGTAATGATAAAGCCCAAGAATTTTCCACTAGATACGCCCAAGAAGGATTTGGTAGGATTCATCTTCAAGTTGTGCGCTCGCATCAGGTCGAATACCGTCCTCAAATCCTGCAGATGGTCTCCCTTAGAGCGACTTTTGACAACGATGTCATCAATATAATAATCCACTGTCTTACGCAGGTGATCTCTGAAGATGACACTCATGGCTTTTTGATATATGGCACCGCCATTCTTTAAACCGAAGGACATGACTGTGTAACAGAACACGCCAGTCGGTGTTCGGAATGATGTATACTTTTCGTCGTCAGGAAATATCTTGATTTGGTTGTATCCTGAGAAGCCATCCATAAATGACTTGCGCTCAAAGCCACATGTGTTGTCGATCATGATGTCCATGATGGGAAGAGGGAACTCATCTTTAGGACATTCTTCGTTTAGATTTCAGAAGTTGATACAAATTCGAATCTTCACATTCTTCATGAGGACTGGTACTATGTTGGCGACCCAGTCTAGATGTTGCTCCTCCCGGATGAAGCTGCTAGCTACCAGTTTGTTGACCTCAGCTTTGATAGAATTCATGATGTCCGGGCGGAAGTGTCTTTGCTGTTGCTTGACCGGCTTTGCGTCTGGATAAATATTGAGTTTATGAAGTGCAACCTCGGGGTTTAGCCCCGGCATGTCTGCATAGCTCCAGGTGAACACGTCAATGTACTCTCTGACGAGTTGTAAAAGTGCCTCCCGCTCTTCGTCTGTCAGGCTTTTGCTGACGAAGATTGGCTTTGGAGATGACTCATCGTCGAGGTCAACTTGCATAACCTCATCTTCAGTGGGAGGTTCACAGAGTTCGAAGTGTTTCTTCCACTGTGCATCTAGTTGCTGGATCCAAGGTTCTAACTCGAGAAGTTCAGGTACATCTTCCTCTTCTTCGTAGGCATCAGCAAATGCCATATTGACAGACAGAGCTTGCCTGAATACGTCCCCGATGCTGACATTCGATTCCGAAGTTGGTGATTAGGTTGAGTGTGAATGCCAGTCACATTCCTCATCGGAGCTTTCAGGAGTTATTGTAGGTGTAACATAACCAAGCCCACGTCTGGTCTTGTTGTAGTAATCCCGTAGTTTTCCAGTCGGGATTGGCAACTATAAGGGTAAACGCCGGCCATTGTCGTAGTTTAAGCCTGGCATAGTCTCCAGATCATACCCCTGTTTTTGCATGAGGTACTTGGATCGGGAGCTATACAGATAAAGGGGCAGTCTCCCGGTGTCGGGTTTGAGATCAACTTCTTCTATCCTGAAGGGCTGTGGATCATTCTTCCGGCCAAAGATGATTGGATGATACACTCCTTCGACTATGAAGCAAGCATCTTCTACGAGAGTAAGTTGGTTTGCGGTGTAGACATTTGTCACCTGTGTGTGTAGGTGGGTGCCTATACCGTGTTCCATAGCATACATTGTACAAAGCTTATTAAGCTCGAGGTAGTTTAAAGATAGCCCTTTATTGATGAAGTAAGGTATCTTTTCTATGGGAATTGCATCATCTGCGGACGGAACATCAGTGTGAGCAGCCACATACTTGGCCAGCTCTAACTCTTCTTCGGCCACGTCCTGTGTCAATGAAGACTGGAAGGACGACCTGGATAGCTTAATCATCAGGGGCTCCACTGGTGGAGCAGAACGTAGAGTCGTCGGAGCACTAGCGACCCCCAGTTTGGTGCTCGGTGCTGGGCGGGGAGTTGTTGGCTCGCTAGCAGTCCCCGGCTTAGCGCTCGGCTGTCGACTCATTCTGGAAAGACGAATCGTCATCGGCTTGACAGAGGGATTGAGTTCCTCTGTTTGTTGCTGGCCGGCTCTCGGCTGCCTGATTGTCAGTGGCTCCGTTGTGGGTCTTGGCCCTTGGCCAGATCTTGGCAGCCGGATTATCATCTGCTCCTTTTGTGCAGTGAGCACCGGGAGACCAGTTGCTTCTCTACGCAGAGTGGCTGTCAGAGGTGCAGTCCTTCCTGGTTTGTGGGGTTGGAGATGGATCCTCAAAGGTTCCTCCGACCCCACAATGGCCTCCGTCTAATCTTGAACATCTTCGTTGATCAGGTGCCTCTTGGATTTCTCGTACAAGCAAGAATCCGAATAATAGGATTCGACCCCTTTAAAGGGATCGATGTCGGCAAATTCCGTCCTCACGAAGCCGTGCTTATCAACGTATGGGGGTGTCCTCCACAACAGAGCAGCATGGGGGTGTCCCCCTGTCACGCCCCAGTTCCAAATAATCGGATTGGGAACTCGTGGCATGCCAGCTGTACAATCTAGCATAGCTAAACCCAATTTAATGGACTATGATTCGATTGTAGTACGCTGAAGTAACAACTAAATAACAATACAGACAGGTAAATACTAATCTCATCCACAGGAAAAATCACAGAATAAAGCTGGAAGGAATAAAAATAACTCTGAATCAAACTACAAGTCATGACTAGTGGAAAATAATCCACCAATAAATGTATGAATGAACTACTAAAAGAGTACAACTGAACCAGAAAAGAAATAGATAGCCACTAGCAGAAATCACCTAAGAACTCAAGAAACTCACGAGGCTCAACATTGAAGTCCTCGTCAGCAAAAGTCTCCAATCTCCGTAGTCCGTCGGTACCTGTGCTCGTCCCAATCTGGAAAAGGTGCCAGGTCCTCAGAGGGACGTAACAAGTACACAAGAAATCGACATGCATGATAGTACAGGGCAGTATATAAATAACTAGAACAAAATGTAACATAACATCTCCCCAACCAAACAAGGACAGGATATATCATGCAACATACGACAGGTAAACTAACCATCTATGTGTAAAATGCACTCGAGACATCTCTAGTGGCACATGAGAGGGGGAGAAGAAGAAGAAACGGCCACCAAGCGTTCTACGGTTTGAGAAACGAGGGGCTACGAGCATCCAGCGTCCATTGGAAACAGAAATTCTCATACACCACTAGTAGACTCTCCCCACCCAATGTATATCCGTACCGTATACGCGGTACAAATAATATGCAAGACGTCATAGTATATATAACTAGACCTGTACCAACCACTAGACCAGACGCGAACTCACGTGTCAATAATCAGTCGACACACAAATCCATGCTCTCAACTCACTCATATAGTGATCGTGTATGATACGGTGTCCGGCTAGAAGGTACCACAAACCTTCACAATACACGGGATAAGTCCACTACTACTAGACGCGTGCACACAACTGAGAAGTAACTAGGTAACATAAACTAACTGCAAAAATATACAATCAAGCAAGGTGTACTTGCCTGTGTCCAGCAACTGAGTATCTGGGTCCAAAGTAGTGTCTGAGTCCCGAGAAGCAAATAATCCTAAACAAAATTTATCTCTAATTAATTACTAATTAACCAAATTAAACCATATATTGAATTGCTAATTAATCAATAATTAATATCAAACCATCATTACTAGCTAATCAATACCAATAATTATGAATAATAATAATATACAATAATAAGTATGAAATACTTATTACTAAAATTTTATATTCTGAAATTATTAATAAAATTAATATATATCTAATAATTAATTAATTACTTATAAATAATTAATTAATCATTTAAATAACACAAGCGTTCACAATTTCCTAATAATACCAACAAAATTTGTAAGAATCCAGGAAAATCATTTTTATTCTAATAAGCTAAATAATGACAGAAATAATAGATATATATATTATTTGCAAAGAAACCATAAATAGGATTTTCTTTATTTAATATAAAAATCTATCTAATAACTAGATTAGTGCTAATAATTATAAATTCTAGTTAATAAATAGTAAAAAGATCTAAATTGGGTTATAAAATACTTTTCCATGATAAACCTACTGTAAATAATATTTTTAATATTATTTACCTAATTATAAGTAATTAAAAACATTTAACTACTACATATATAAAATTACTATTTTAGCTATTAAAATTAGAATTAAATATTAAAAATTCACTAATAAATTGTGAAAATTCATATTTCACAGAAAATAACATTTTTCCAACAGTGACTATACTTTTATGAACATTACCATAATAATTTATATTTAATATAAATTAAAACTAGTAATGAACTAATTACATAATCAATAATATTTAACACTGATTTAATATAAAATAAATAACAAACATAATTATTTTATTCTGAAAATTTTACAGTAAATAGACATAATTATTATTTACAAGTTTTGTATAAAGCTCATTAATTAATTCTTAGTGAATTAAATAATAAAAATCCGAAACAGTGTAAATAAATAGTCATTTAGATTCAGTAATTCACAGTTTAAAATATAATTAAAATATCTAAACTATTTCTTAAATCCTGAAAATTTAACAGTAAATAGATTACATAATTACCTACAAATTATGTATAGATCATAACAAGTAATTCCCGATGAACTAAATTCTAAAAATCAAAAACAGAATATATAATACTGTGGAAATTGCACAAAAACTGCAGTAATACATTCCCTTTAAATGTTTAATAAATACTAATAAATTGTGTAAAAATCTGTCATAATTAATATAGGATCTACACTAATGACTCTAATTATTAGGCTAATAATTTAGATACTTTTTACTAACAATTAATCATTAATTAATTGATTAACACAGCCATAATTACACAAATTAATTCATCAATGCAAATAACCTAATTGTTTCAACCTAATCACACGTGTAAGAGGACACGTGGGGGGTCGGGACAGTACCTCGCCGAGGCTGGGCTCGACGGCGAACCCTCCGATCGCGGTGGCGCCGGTGGTAGCGGTCGGTGGTGGCCGCCCGGTTCGCTGCAGTCGCGGCAGTCCCGATCTCGCGGCCTCGAGCTCCTCCGGGGGGTCGTCGGGATCCTTTGGCCGACGGGGGGTGGGGGGGAGGGGTGACTAGGGGATGGCCGGCTATGCTCCAATGGTGGTGGCGACGGCTAAAATGAGTAAATCTGAGATTAGGGTTCGGTTTAGCCTACACAAGGAATAACTATATGTATATATACTAAGTTGAGGGTGATCCTTTATACAAGGAACCCTAACGGGTTTGGGGTTCGGTTTGGCCTATCGGGTTTGGGCCTAAGTTAGGGTTAAACTTAAGGAATGGTTTGGTTGCTAGGAATTTTAACACCACATCTATATAAGTATAGATATATATATAATCTAAAAATAAAACCAATTGAATGATAACACTATATATATATATAATTATTGATATAAATATAATCTAATAATAAATCTATATGAAACTTGGTTAGAGTTTATAAATAATTTAATAATTAATGTAACAGCATTTATTTAACAAACAATAATATTTAGTAATCTTGCATCTATATATATATATATATATATATATATATATATATATATATATATATATATATATATATAATATAAATTAAACCCTAATTAGAAATAATTAATTAATTAATTAATTAAAAAAAATTAACAAGCTATTCTTCAAATAAAAATAATAATTTTAAAAATTCCCTGAAAATTCAGGGGGGTTACAATCTACCCAACTTATAAGAATTTCGTCCTCGAAATTTAAAATAATTCTAATACCGAAGAAATAATAAGAAAATCAATGAAAAGTAAATATGTAAGTTGTAACTTACTCAACAAGACAATTTACAACGATACTTGGGGGTTTATAGAGGGGTCAAAACTGGCATCATATCCTACAAGAATATGTTCTAGATCCGGCATAGGTCATAGGATTTCCAAGTGATCAAGGAATAGATCGATATTGCATGGTCAAATCTAATAGGATAAGGAGAGGACACAAATAGTCTATTCTAAGGGAAAGATTTGTCAAACAAGTAGAGTTATTAAATAGAGCACATAAAGGTGTGTTTATGGGGGGCATAAATGTCATGTGTATGGTACGGTTTGTCTAGATCATAATGGTGCAATTATTGGAAGAAAAATCCTAATATTGTGCTTCAATTACCCAAGTCATGGTAAGGGATCAAATGATATGAACCAAGGAAAGGATAATAGGAAAACTTTTATTTGCTAAATGTCCGACTAAAATCAGTCTAAGATGGCTACTAGGGTGCTAACGGTATTACTAAAATAAGATATCATACAAGGTATACTTAACTGACTTAGTAGAAAGATGGTTCTACTATAAATCATAGCTAATAAAGGGTTATAAAGAGAAATTCTATACTAAGACGCAGAATAAAGAAGAGTTCAAGGGGGATGGGGTCGATTACAAATTTGAAGGTCCAATGCGAATAAATATTTCAAGAAAAAAATTGTCAAACGGTCGCAAATGAGATCCTAGGACAGGTTTACTATATCTTCATCTGCATAAAATAATCATAGGGAAAGCGAATCAACATGCACTAGGTTGGCCAGACCATCATGCACCGATTCTGATTAGACAACATTTTAGTGGGTGCACCCAATAATATATGTGTCAAGAACAAGCTTGAGAAAAGAAGAAGCTTGTAAAAACTAGGCTATAACAGCAATATTAGTCAAGACGATAAAAATAAACGTACAGAAGAAAAGAAAGTACAAGATAGTTCAAGTCCAAAACACAAATAATGATTTGACCTTTCTAGTTGCCCTATGAATCTCTAACCTTAGTTGAGCTAGGGATAGGAACCCACAAAGTTATGTCTAGGTAATCTAAATACTTATACCAACATATAGTCAGTGTTATCCAACTATAATTTCTTAATGGTCCTGAGAAAAGTATGATGCTAGACTACAAGGTATACTACCCAACTTATAAGAATTGAACTAGTACCTCTAACTGTCTCTTTAGGGAAGCAAGTTTATCCTACCAAATTATAGCAACAACATAGAATTTTCTAGAGAAGCAATAATAATCCTAACATGAGAAGAAAAAAAAAATCCTTTGGTCTATTCAAAAGGATAAGACGTAATGATCTGCTTTCCATTATTGCTTAAGAAAATAAAATTTTGGATCGATAGTACTAGAATTATGCAGCACGATAAATAGTAAATCAGGAAAGAAAATAAACTAATTAGGTAATAAAAAAAATCCTTATAGCATTTAGCTCGGCAACCGGGGCATGAGCTAAAGGTGAAGGAAAATTTTTATTACAGAAAATATCAACCAATATTGTCTACAGGTAAAGTAACAAACAACTAAATAGATATTCCTAATATTAATACTAATAATATAATACTAAAATATAGGAGAAGATATACTGGTTGACGGATTTGGGGTATGGTCAAGAAAAATTTATAGACATCTATAGCTCTAAACAATTAGGGAATCATGATACTAGTTTAGGGCCGAGAACAAGGATGATAAAATTTTAAGAAGAAGACAGTCACATGGGTCGATGACTTAACTATAACTGCATATAATCACTATCATGGCTATGAAAAATATGGCAACTAAGGTGTGACACTTCTATCTCATTAGAGTAACAACCTCTATGTTTATTTCCTCATCAAGATAAAAAAAAAATTCAAATTCCTGTAAATAAATTTTTTTCATAAATTCCTTCAGTATAAAATCTTTAAATCAAAACAATCATCCACCAATTTCCTTAATCTCTTTAAGATCGTCGCATATAATCATAATTATAACTTTAAAATACCCAACCAATCCTTTTATCATCACACCAACTCCCTTTTATTTTCCCCCTTTTTTTCTTCAACTTTAATTCAGTTTACCTAATATAAAAGATTGTAACTCTCTTATGAAAATACTTAAATCAATCACCGAGATAAATATTATCATAATACTAAATTCTTCTTTTTTTTCCAAAAGAAACTTCAATAAAAATTTATCAATCTAAAAAAAAAAGATTTAAATCTCAAATTTTTTTTTTCAATCAAAATTTGTTCCATCAAACAAAATTCAATCACAAAAAAAATACCTCAAATTTCTAAATCGATCCTCGAAATAAACTTTATTATAGTACAAACATCCTTTTCTTTTCTCCTCAAAATTTTTAGATTAAAATTATCCAACTCCAAATTTTAAATCACTTTATGAAATGCATCAAATTTCTAAATTCTTCTTAAATAAACCCTTTTTTCATCAAGGTCAAAATATTCAATCCTTAAAGAAATATAAATCTCATAGGCAACTCTTAACTATTTTTATTTACAATCATCTATCCTCAAATTTTAAAAAAAATTTATTCTTCTATTTTGGAAACCAACATAAATCATCAACCAATTTAAATCTCATGTAGCAATGTGAATATTTAAATTTTTAATCATCAAGTTGATTTTATATCCTCTCTAACCAATCATAGAATTTTTTTTTTAAAAAAACTCAAATCAAAACTTTAAATCATCCTCTCAAATCGATCATCGAGAGTCTTTCCCATATGAGTATAAGTAATCTTTCTCACTATCATTCGAAATTGATATATCATTACTACTCAACTTTGAATTAACTAATCATTCATGCAAAAATTATATCTTTCAAAAATATGGTGTTCATCAACCTGCAATATTTAGTACTTTCCAAGAATTCAATTATAGACTCAACCGCATAATTAGCTGCCAAGGTAACCCATCTAGCCATATAGTTAACTCAAGAGTGTATATAGTATAGCATCTTTCAAACCTCTATCAATCATGACAAGCAAGGGGTATGGTAGATTAGATCGAGAAGGATATAATTGCAAGGAAGTCAAAGAGTCAGAAAATATAAATCAAAGAAGAGATAAAGTATTTCGAGGAGTTTGAAATGAGTCAAAATCAAACGAGATCAAAGGATAAAAATAATCAATTGTGGATGAGACACGATAGTCCTAATCCTATACGCAGGCTTGCTTGGTACGGTAAAGTAACCAAACAATATTTTCTCGACCTGCATGGGCCACCACTAAAAACATGTCACGCCCCAGTTCCAAATAATCGGATTGGGAACTCGTGGCATGCCAGCTGTACAATCTAGCATAGCTAAACCCAATTTAATGGACTATGATTCGATTGTAGTACGCTGAAGTAACAACTAAATAACAATACAGGCAGGTAAATACTAATCTCATCCACAGGAAAAATCACAGAATAAAGCTGGAAGGAATAAAAATAACTCTGAATCAAACTATAAGTCATGACTAGTGGAAAATAATCCACCAATAAATGTATGAATGAACTACTAAAAGAGTACAACTGAACCAGAAAAGAAATAGATAGCCACTAGCAGAAATCACCTAAGAACTCAAGAAACTCACGAGGCTCAACATTGAAGTCCTCGTCAGCAAAAGTCTCCAATCTCCGTAGTCCGTCGGTACCTGTGCTCGTCCCAATCTGGAAAAGGTGCCAGGTCCTCAGAGGGACGTAACAAGTACACAAGAAATCGACATGCATGATAGTACAGGGTAGTATATAAATAACTAGAACAAAATGTAACATAACATCTCCCCAACCAAACAAGGACATGATATATCATGCAACATACGACAGGTAAACTAACCATCTATGTGTAAAATGCACTCGAGACATCTCTAGTGGCACATGAGAGGGGGAGAAGAAGAAGAAACGGCCACCAAGCGTTCTACGGTTTGAGAAACGAGGGGCTACGAGCATCCAGCGTCCATTGGAAATAGAAATTCTCATACACCACTAGTAGACTCTCCCCACCCAATGTATATCCGTACCGTATACGCGGTACAAATAATATGCAAGACGTCATAGTATATATAACTAGACCTGTACCAACCACTAGACCAGACGCGAACTCACGTGCCAATGATCAGTCGACACACAAATCCATGCTCTCAACTCACTCATATAGTGATCGTGTATGATACGGTGTCCGGCTAGAAGGTACCACATACCTTCACAATATACGGGATAAGTCCACTACTACTAGACGCGTGCACACAACTGAGAAGTAACTAGGTAACATAAACTAACTGCAAAAATATACAATCAAGCAAGATGTACTTGCCTGTGTCCAGCAACTGAGTATCTGGGTCCAAAGTAGAGTCCGAGTCCCGAGAAACAAATAATCCTAAACAAAATTTATCTCTAATTAATTACTAATTAACCAAATTAAACCATATATTGAATTGCTAATTAATCAATAATTAATATCAAACCATCATTACTAGCTAATCAATACCAATAATTATGAATAATAATAATATACAATAATAAGTATGAAATACTTATTACTAAAATTTTATATTCTGAAATTATTAATAAAATTAATATATATCTAATAATTAATTAATTACTTATAAATAATTAATTAATCATTTAAATAACACAAGCGTTCACAATTTCCTAATAATACCAACAAAATTTGTAAGAATCCAGGAAAATCATTTTTATTCTAATAAGCTAAATAATGACAGAAATAATAGATATATATATTATTTGCAAAGAAACCATAAATAGGATTTTCTTTATTTAATGTAAAAATCTATCTAATAACTAGATTAGTGCTAATAATTATAAATACTAGTTAATAAATAGTAAAAAGATCTAAATTGGGTTATAAAATACTTTTCCATGATAAACCTACTGTAAATAATATTTTTAATATTATTTACCTAATTATAAGTAATTAAAAACATTTAACTACTACATATATAAAATTACTATTTTAGCTATTAAAATTAGAATTAAATATTAAAAATTCACTAATAAATTGTGAAAATTTATATTTCACAGAAAATAACATTTTTCCAACAGTGACTATACTTTTTTGAACATTACCATAATAATTTATATTTAATATAAATTAAAACTAGTAATGAACTGATTACATAATAAATAATATTTAACACTACTTTAATATAAAATAAATAACAAACATAATTATTTTATTCTGAAAATTTTACAGTAAATAGACATAATTATTATTTACAAGTTTTGTATAAAGCTCATTAATTAATTCTTAGTGAATTAATTAATAAAAATCCGAAACAGTGTAAATAAATAGTCATTTAGATTTAGTAATTCACAGTTTAAAATATAATTAAAATATCTAAACTATTTATTAAATCCTGAAAGTTTAACAGTAAATAGATTACATAATTACCTACAAATTATGTATAGATCATAACAAGTAATTCCCGATGAATTAAATTCTAAAAATCAAAAACAGAATATATAATACTGTGGAAATTGCACAAAAACTGCAGTAATACGTTCCCTTTAAATGTTTAATAAATACTAATAAATTGTGTAAAAATCTGTCATAATTAATATAGGATCTACACTAATGACTCTAATCATTAGGCTAATAATTTAGATACTTTTTACTATCAATTAATCATTAATTAATTGATTAACACAGCCATAATCACACAAATTAATTCATCAATGCAAATAACCTAATTGTTTCAACCTAATCACACGTGTAAGAGGACACGTGGGGGGTCGGGGCAGTACCTCGCCGAGGCTGGGCTCGATGGCGAACCCTCCGGTCGCGGTGGCGCCGGTGGTAGCGGTCGGTGGTGGCCGCCCGGTTCGCTGCAGTCGCGGCAGTCCCGATCTCGCGGCCTCGAGCTCCTCCGGGGGGTCGTCAGGATCCTTTGGCCGACGGAGGGGGGGTGACTAGGGGATGGCCGGCTATGCTCCAATGGTGGTGGCGACGGCTAAAATGAGTAAATCTGAGATTAGGGTTCGGTTTAGCCTACACAAGGAATAACTATATGTATATATACTAAGTTGAGGGTGATCCTTTATACAAGGAACCCTAACGGGTTTGGGGTTCGGTTTGGCCTATCGAGTTTGGGCCTAAGTTAGGGTTAAACTTAAGGAATGGTTTGGTTGCTAGGAATTTTAACACCACATCTATATAAGTATAGATATATATATAATCTAAAAATAAAACCAATTGAATGATAACACTATATATATATATATAATTATTGATATAAATATAATCTAATAATAAATCTATATGAAACTTGGTTAGAGTTTATAAATAATTTAATAATTAATGTAACAACATTTATTTAACAAACAACAATATTTAGTAATCTTGCATCTATATATATATATATATATATATATATATATATATATATATATATATATATATATATATATATATATATATATATATATATATATACAATATAAATTAAACCTAATTAGAAATAATTAATTAATTAATTAATTAAAAAAAATTAACAAGCTATTCTTCAAATAAAAATAATAATTTTAAAAATTCCCTGAAAATTTAGGAGGGTTACACCCCCACAACCGAGCCGTATGAGGATGGCCTCACAACCGAACCGCATGGGGGTGGCCCCCACAACCGAGCCGCATGAGGATGGCCTCACAACCGAGCCACATGGGAGTGGCCCCCACAACCGAGACGCATGAGGATGGCCTCATAACTGATTCGCATAAGAATGGCCCCCCAACTGAGCCGCATGAGGGTGGCCCTCCATCTGAACCGCATAAGGGGTGGCCCCACAACCGAGCCGCATGGGGGTGGCCCCCACAACCGAGCCGCATGAGGATGGCCTCACAACCGAGCCGCATGGGGGTGGACCCCATGTAAAATCCCTAAATTTTCTACTATTTTTTTTATATATTAAATTTGGTACTGATTTTTTTTAATTGTATTGTACGTAGCGTAGTTGCATTGTACGTCGTGCACAAAATTTTGTTTTCATAATTGCTCGACGAGTGCAAATAAGTGTGAGCGTACATATTTTAGAAAAATATTTTATTCTATTTTTATAGTTTCAAATAATAGATATAATAATTAGTTTTTGCTATCATTTCCAAACTTGTTATTTTTTTACGACATTTCTAAAAGTTATTAATCATAAATAATATTTTATGGTATACTAGGAAAAATATAATTATTTTTGCATACATATATGTTTATAATTATTTATTAGTTTAATTTTAATGTAATTTTTGAAATTAATATTATTAGTATTTTAGAAAATATATTTTGACATTATTGTGGCATTTAAATCTTGATTTGAATTTATGAAATTATTTAAATAGATTAATATTTGTAATTTGATTTATCCCATTTGATTTTTTTAAAACTAAAAATTTAACTTGATTTAAATTGGATTTTGTATTGGATTTGAATTAGATTTGGATTTGAATTTGATTTTAAATTAGTAGCAAATTATCTATTAGGGATTTAAATCCCCATAATCCTATCCAAATGGAAATTCCCACATCCTATAAATAGGCAGGTACTCCTCCATTATTTCTCCACAAGCCGTAATTATTCCACAAATATTTATATTCTCGTGCGTGCATCGTGTCTGTGTCCATCCAAATTCTTATTCCATCATTTTTACATATACATTATTCTCTCTTGTGTCGACAACCCCGACACAATACAAATTCCCAAATTTTTGATCTCCAAATATCTAACCCTATTCTCCAAATCTTTAACCTAATTTCCAAATTTCTAGTTCCTAATCTAAACCTAACCCTAAACCAAAATTTGCCACAGCCTCTGTCACGCCGCCTGTGTCCGGCCACCCAACCATCTTCATCACCAGCAACCAAACTCCCCAAGCCACCAGCCGACTTCACCGGAATCCTGTCAGACCACCATCCCAGCTCACCCATCTAACCTCATTGGCATCGGCAGCCACCATCATCACCACCACGCTCACCCTCTCGTCCTTCCTCTATCTATCGGCCGTGGCAGCACCGCCTACCACCAGTACCAAAAACCCATCACCACCGCCACATCATCGTCAATCACGGCCACTACCGCCCTGCCCCTGGCCACGACAAAACTCACCACCACTGTCGAAAACCTCTGCCCCCGGCACGTTGGCCACCATCGCACAGCTATAAAAAAGAAGAAAAAGAAGACCCTAAACCTTCACCTGGCCGTGCCCGAACAGTCCACCGCCACGACCGTTCCGGTGATAGGGCACCGCCGTAGTACGCGAGCGTGCCCGCGCTCGACGCAGCATATGCGCGTGCCGCAACCGCCCGGAGCTCCGCCCCCGCGACGGTCGGCCACCGTCGCCAGTTGCCCTAGGACCTCCGCCCGGAGCGCGCCGCTCAAGTCGCGACCGCCTGAGCCCGACTCCGCGCATCTCCGCCCCGCGCGACCTTCTTCCCATCCACCGAGTGAAACCCCATCGCCGGTCACCCTCCTCTGTCGAAAACCTCGCTGAAACCCTCTCTCTCGCTGGTTCACCTCCGGCAGCCTTGGCCGGCGCCGAACCACCCAAACCCCGAGATCGCCGCCCTTGCCGCATCTGCCGAGCTCCCTTTTCCTCCTCCGCCGCTTCTCCTTCCCTCTCCGATGATCTTCCCCGCTCCTCTCTTCCCCTCTCCGCCGTCTCCAACCCACGCTCGCCCCCAAATTTCTCTGATCATCCTTCTTCCTCTCTCCCTTTTCCCTTTTCTTTTCCTCTCTCTCCTTCTTTCTAGTAAAGAGGAACAGTCAACAGCACTTCGTTGGTTATTTGTGTTTCTGTGGTTAATTTTTTTTTTGTTTTCATTCGTTAATTTTTTTTCATTATTATTACTATCATCATTGTTTATAATAATAATAATTATTATTATTATTATTATTATTATTAATATTATTATTATTATTATTATTATTTTATTATTACTATTATTGTTATTATTATTTTTACTATTGTTATTATTTATTTTTCTTATGTACAAAATATGTTGTATGATTACAATAGCTATATTACTATTATCATCAATATTATTTTGATATTAATTAGGTATATTTGTTTGGCTTACTTACATTAATTTTGTTAAATATCATTAATATAGATTTTATTATAAGTATAGTTTTAATTACTAATATTACTTACATTAATTTTATTAATTAGGTATAGATTTTAATTATAATTCTAATTATAGTTTTCAGATATTATAAGTAATTTTCTAATATAGTTATTATATACTTTGACTAAATATAAGTAGCATGATATCAATCTTATTTATCATTACAAAACATAGAATTATAGCCTAAATCGATTTTTCCATATTTTTATGTGTTTGTCAAATATTATTTTTACTAATAAATATTGTTTTCAAGGATTATAAATAGTTTTCTAAAAATTATATATATTTTATTTCCTTTGATTAATCTCATATCCAAGACTAAGCCTATTACTCCTATCATTTGCCAATATTGGACTTCCTCCTATCAACCCTACCTAACTTGACCCTTCTGGACCCAATGGAGCTGTCCGTGCCACCATCAGAGGTCACCTTGTATAGTTGTTGTACCAAAGTCACAGTTCATGCCAACTTGATTATTGCAGCACACCAGGCGTACACCAGGCAAGACACCTTGCCATTAGCTGTTTATTTATTCTAGCTCATATTTCATGCATTACTTATTTTTTTTATGCAAAATAAACTGTGATACATGGCTTAACCTGTTAGAACTTACTGTTCATTATATTTCCTCCTGTGTATTATTTTCTTATAAATTAAACCTAGATTTAAGGGACCACCTTGTATATTGCATTCATTGGCCTTGACACGTTGTAACACGAAGTTGTGTGTCGTATTTAGGACACGGAAGTGCGTGATTGGCTGGCCACCAGTACGTACAAGCCGTGCGATAGGAATAACCGCTAATAGAGGTTGCATGCTAGTTTGACTTAGCGGTTATAGTGGTTTTGTGTTGTGGATGCAAAACAGTAGGCATTGGGCGGGAAGGATAATTCCTTAGCGTATGGGCTTCGATGCACTTCCCTTGTGACCCAGATTCTCCGCCGGAGATACGGGGTTGATGACCCATGATTACTGACGGCCACTGACGATTCTGCGAAACGTCATGCTCTTACTGATGGGGCCTCTGGTGCCCAAAGGGGGACTATGCCAATTCTATTTAGCCAGGGCACATGCGTAGGAAGGATTGTTCTTAACTACATATCACTTAGAGCGGTAGGCTACCTTTATCCGTTAGGTACGAGTACTTTTGGTTTGGGTACTTGTTTCTGACCGTAACTTGGAACAATAATTTGTCGCAGATTAGTTTGTTACATCTTGTCCTTGTTTGGTTGTAGGTGTGACTTACTACTTCGATGAGAAGGTATTCAACCTTATTGGGGTCTGGATACCATATCAGATTCTTAGCATGGAAAGATACGTCACCGTGAATTAGTTTACCATCTCCTGTCCTTGTTTGGTTGGGGGGATGGTACGCTCGTTCAGTAGGTGCGTATTGGACCATGTTATAATTCGATTGACTTATTTATTTGAGCGATATTTATTCAGTTTATATGGCATAATATTATGTGTCTTGTTACGTCCCTCTGAGGACCTGGTTATCTCTCCAGGTGTGTGCTATTCTCTTTCGCAGGTGTTCTAGCTCTAGCCGTGATCATTGCTTCTTCTACGAGGATGATTGCATTTGGATCGTCTTTGCTTCGCTCGACAAACTTATTTCATTTTCCATGTATTTTTCCTTATTTTGTTGGTAGTGGATTTGTCTCCGTCCAACATATTGTATCAAGACAAATTCATAGTGATTATATAATATCTTTTATTCTTGTGGATGAGATTAGTTATGATTCTACTGCATTTTACAGCTTATGTATTCATACGAGGTTTTCATATATTGGAGTGTATTTCGTATGAATACAGCTAGCATGTCTATGTTCCTAGTCCTACGTATTTTGGAACCGGGGCGTTATATTTTTTGTGGTGGCCCATGCAGGTCTAGATAAATTGTTTGGTTACTTTACTGTACCAAGTAAGCCTGCGAATAGGATTAGAAGTCTAGGATCTCATCCACATACTTGACCTCTTTCCTTGATTTTATTTACCGTTTGACTCATCAATTGCATCTTGCTTGCTTCCTTTCATCCCTATTCTTATCTTCCCTTCGTGCTTGCTAGAGATTGACCCTACTAGTTAGATGTCCCAAAACACCCTTAGCTTAATTCTTTAACTTGGGTAGAATACCCCACGACCTGACACACCCTTGACCATTAAGAAAAAACCAATAGTATTATCTAGACCATATAGACTAGAGGAACTTAACCCATTTGGTCAACCAAGCCTTGGTCAATAAAACCGTAGAATGATTGTATAGGAATAAACAAAACTTAGATTCTTATGACACTTAGACTATTCATATTTGTTTTTATTTATCTACCATCGTGCCTATGTACTACTATCTAGACTAATGATGCTAATATAGCCTAGTATTTGCAAGCTAATCCTTTATCAAGTTTGATCAAGGCATATGCTATTGAGCGGCCGCTCACTAACATACTGTCTAATCAGAATCGGTGCATGATGGTCTGATCAACCGAGTGCACTTTGGTTCGCTTTTGTCTATTACTCTACATGGATGGGGACATAATTAAACTTGGACCTTACAACCCCATCCACGATTGCCTTGACAATTCTTTTGAAATTATTTGATCGTCTTTGAATCATGCATTCATATTCAATAACGCCTCCTTCGAACTCTATATTGCTTTCGCCTTCACACATTTTAGAAGGACGAAAGCATTGTACTAAAACTTCCTCCAGCTGTCCTATCAATTACCACCATTACCACTCGATGTTGCTATGTCTTCATCATAAACTCCTCGACCTTTCCCTCAACCATAATTCTACAATCGTGACCTTCTAATCACTTGAATTTAAGAAGTGATTACGATCGTCTCTTAATCATATCCTCAACCTAGACTACGACCAAGGAACCCTTCTACCGTTGTGCCTTCTCACCCCCTCCAAATTTTTAATATCGAGGACGAAATTCTTTTAAGTTGGGTAGGATGTAAAACCCCTAAATTTTCTACTATTTTTTATATATTAAATTTGGTACTGATTTATTATTATTTTTAATTGTATTGTACGTCGCGTAGTTGCATTGTACGTCGTGCACGAAATTTTGTTTTTCATAATTGCTCGACGAGTGCAAATATGTGTGAGCGTACATATTTTAGAAAAAAATTTATTCTATTTTTATAGTTTCAAATAATAGATATAATAATTAGTTTTTGCTATCATTTCCAAACTTGTTATTTTTTTTACGACATTTCTAAAAGTTATTAATCATAAATAATATTTTATGGTATACTAGGAAAAACATAATTATTTTTGCATACATATATGTTTATAATTATTTGTTAGTTTAATTTTAATGTAATTTTCGAAATTAATATTATTAGTATTTTAGAAAATATATTTTGACATTATTGTGGCATTTAATCTTGATTTGAATTTATGAAATTATTTAAATAGATAAATATTTGTAATTTGATTTATCCCATTTGATTTTTTTAAAACTAAAAATTTAATTTGATTTAAATTAGAATTTGTATTGGATTTGAATTAGATTTGGATTTGAATTTGATTTTAAATTAGTAGCAAATTATCTATTATGGATTTAAATCCCCACAATCCTATCCAAATAGGAATTCCCACATCCTATAAATAAGCAGGTACTCCTCCATTATTTTTCCACAAGCCATAATTATTCCACAAATATTTCTATTCTCGTGCGTGCATTGTGTCTGTGTCCATCCAAATTTTTATTCCATCATTTTTACATATACATTATTCTCTCTTGTGTCGACAACCCAGACACAATACAAATTCCCAAATTTTCGATCTCCAAATATCTAACCCAATTCCCCAAATCTTTAACCTAATTTCTAAATTCCTAGTTCCTAATCTAAACCTAACCCTAAACCAAAATTTGCCGCAGCCTCTGTCCCGCCGCCTATGTCCGGCCACCCAACCATCTTCATCACCAGCAACCAAACTCCCCAAGCCACCAGCCGACTTCACCGGAATCCTGTCAGACCACCATCCCAGCTCATCCATCCAACCTTCTTGGCATCGGCAGCCACCATCATCACCACCACGCTCACCCTCTCCTCCTTCCTTCACCTACCGGCCGTGGCAGCACCGCCTACCACCAGTACCAAAAACCCATCACCACCACCACATCATCGTCAATCACGGCAACCACCGCCCTGCCCCTGGCCACGAAAAAACTCACCACCACCGTCGAAAACCTCCGCCGCTGGCACGTTGGCCACCATCGCACAGCCATAAACAAAAAAAGAAGAAGAAGACCCTAAACCTTCACCTGACCGCGCCGGAACAGTCCACCGCCGCCACCGTTCCGGTGACAGGCCGCCGCCGCAGTACAAGAGCGTGCCCGCGCTCGACGCAGCATATGCGCGTGCCGCAACCGCCCGGAGCTCCGCCCCCGCGACGGCTGGCCACCGTCGCCAGTTTGCCTAGGACCTCCGCCCGGAGCGCGCCGCTCAAGCTACGGCCGACTGAGCCCGACTCCGCGCATCTCCGCCCTGCGCGACTTTTTCCCCATCCGCCGTGTGAAACACCATCGCCGGCCACCCTCCTCCGCCGGAAACCTCGCTGAAACCCTCTCTCTCGCTGGTTCACCTCCGGCCCCCTTGGCCGGCGTCGAACCACCCAAACCCCGAGATCGCCGCCCTTGCCGCATCCGCCGATCTCCCTTTCCCTCCTCCGCCGCTTCTCCTTCCCTCTTCGATGATCTTCCCCGCTCCTCTCTTCCCCTCTCCGCCGCCTCCAACCCGCGCTCGCTCCCAAATTTCTCCGATCATCCTTCTCCCTCTCTCTCATTTCCCTTTTATTTTCCTCTCTCTCCTTCTTTCTACTAAAGAGGAACAGTCAACAGCAATTCGTTGGTTGTTTGTGTTTCTGTGGTTAATTTTTTTTTGTTTTCATTAGTTAATTTTTTTTATTCATTATTATTACTATCATCATTGTTTATTATTATTATTATTATTATTATTTTATTATTACTATTATTGTTATTATTATTTTTACTATTATTATTATTTATTTTTTTATGTACAAAATATGTTGTATGATTACAATAGCTATATTACTATTATCATCAATGTTATTTTGATATTAATTAGGTATATTTGTTTGGCTTGCTTACATTAATTTTGTTAAATATCATTAATATAGATTTTATTATAAGTATAGTTTTAATTACTAATATTACTTACATTAATTTTAGTAATTAGGTATAGATTTTAATTATAATTCCAATTATAGTTTTCGGATATTATAAGTAATTTTCTAATATAGTTATTATATACTTTGACTAAATATAAGTAGCATGATATCAATCTTATTTATCATTACAAAACATAGAATTATAGCCTAAATCGATTTTTCCATATTTTTATGTGTTTATCAAATATTATTTTTACTAATAAATATAGTTTTCAAGGATTATAAATAGTTTTCTAAAAATTATATATATTTTATTTCCTTTGATTAATCTCATATCCAAGACTAAGCCCATTACTCATATCCTTTGCCAATATTGGACTTCCTCCTATCAACCCTAACTAACTTGATCCTTCTGGACCCAATGGAGCTGTCCGTGCCACCATCAGAGTTCACCTTGTATAGTTGTTGCACCGAAGTTGCAGTTCATGCCAACTTGATCATTGCAGCACACCAGGCGTACCACCAGGCAAGACACCTTGCCATTAGCTGTTTATTTATTCTAGCTCATATTTCATGCATTACTTATTTTTGTTATGCAAAATAAACTATGATACATGGCTTAACCTACTAGAACTTACTGTTCATTATATTTTCTGCTGTGTATTATTTTCTTACAAATTAAACCTAGATTTAAGGGACCACCTTGTGTATTGCATTCATTGGCCTTAACACGTTGTAACAGGAAGTTGTGTGTCACATATAGGACACAGAAGTGCGTGATTGGCTGGCCACCAGTACGTACAAGCCGTGCGATAGGAATAACCGCTAATAGAGGTTGCATGCTAGTTTGACTTAGCGGTTATTGTGGTTTTGTGTTGTGGATGCAACACAGTAGGCATTGGGCGGGGAGGACAATTCTTTAGCGTATGGGCTTCGATGCACTTTCCTTGTGACCCAGACTCTCCACCGGAGATAAGGGGTTGATGACCCATGATTACTGACGGCCACTGACGATTCTGCGGAACGTCATGCTCTTACTGATGGGGCCTCTGGTGCCCAAGGGGGGACTATGCCGATCCTATTTAGCCAGGGCCCATGCGTAGGAAGGATTGTTCTTAACTACATATCACTTAGAGCGGTAGGCTACCTTTATCCGTTAGGTACGAGTACTTTTGGTTTGGGTATATGTATCTGACCGTGGCTTGGAATAATAACTTGTCGCGGATTAGTTTGTCACATCTTGTGCTTGTTTGGTTGTAGGTGTGACTTACTACTTCGATGAGAAGGTATTGAACCTTGTTGGGGTCCGGATACCATATCGGATTCTTAGCATGAAAAGATACGTCACAGTGAATTAGTTTACCATCTCCTGTCCCTGTTTGGTTGGGGGGATAGTACGCTCATTCAGTAGGTACGTATTGGACCATGTTATAATTCGATTGACTTATTTATTTGAGCGATATTTATTCAGTTTATATGGCATAATATTATGTGTCTTGTTACGTCCCTCTGAGGACCTAGTTATCTCTCCAGGTGTGTGCTATTGTCTTTCGCAGGTGTTCTAGCTCTACCCGTGATCATTGCTTCTTCTACTAGGATGATTGCATTTGGATCGTCTTCGCTTCGCTCGACATACTTATTTTATTTTCCATGTATTTTTTCTTATTTTGTTGGTAGTAGATTTGTCTTCGCCCAACATATTGTATCAAGACAAATTCATAGTGATTATATAATATCTTTTATTCTTGTGGATGAGATTAGTTATGGTTATACTGTATTTTACAGCTTATGTATTCGTACGAGGTTTCCATATATTGGAGTGTATTTCGTATGAATACAGCTGGCATGTCTATGTTTCTAGTCCTTCGTATTTTAGGACCGGGGCGTTACACCCCATAACCGAGCCGCATGAGGATGGCCTCACAACCGAGCCGCATGGGGGTGGCCCCCACAACCGAGCCGCATGAGGATGGCCTCATAACTGAGCTGCATAAGGGTGGCCCCCCAACTGAGCCACATAAGGGTGGCCTCCCATCTGAACCGCATAAGGATGGCCCCCGGAACTGAGCCGCATGAGGGTGCACTCATGTCAGAGTCGCATGGAAGTCCTTGAAGCGATCCACATAAAGAGCTTTGGAATTGGTGGATCATGCCAGCTATAAAGATTTTTCTCGTCTCTTTAGGAGCACGTCATTATGTCAGAGTCATCATTTTACCTTTATGACAGAGCTGTCAATCCTTTGTGTCAGAGCTGCCGCATTGCGTCAAAGCATTTAATGAGCCAGCTGCACAGAGTAGTTATGGCCAGCTGTAGAGGCCCATTTTTGAACTACATAGGGCCACGAGGCTTTTTCCGAGCCGCATGGAGCTATCGGGGACTTTCGAGCCGTATGAAGCTCTAAGGGACTTTTGAGCCGCATGAAGCTCTAAAGAATTTTTGAGCCGCATGAAGCTCTAAGGAACTTTTGAGCTGCATGAAGATCTAAAGGATTTTTGAGCCGCATGTAGCTCTAAGAGATTCTTGAACCGCATGAGACTCCCCCTATTTTGAGCCGCATGGACTTTCCTGTTCTTTTTCATGCTTCTACAAGACACCCTTCAAAGTTTTCAATTTGTAAAATTGAAATACTTTGAATAAGAAGCATGGCTATGTCCGCATAAGCTCTTATTACCGCATAGACTCCTCTGGCCACATGGGATGTTCTGGCCGCATGGACTGTTCTGTCCGTATGGACTTTTCTGGCCGTATACTGGTCCTGTGCCATGTAGGCGTCTCATTTAATTGCCTTTGATTTTACTTTGATTTAAAGCCGTCTTTTGGGATAGGACCCAAGAGTCAGTTTTAAATATTTAGATTTGTCTTGATGATTGCGAGTAATCTTTTGCATGAGGGGGATAGAAATCTAAGAGTCAGCCTTATCCTCTAGGCAGCGCGTAATGTGAAGCGTCTATCGATTCGTACGCCCCTCGTCTGCCTATAAATACGAGTACTTTCGGAAGAGAGAGACTCTTTACTTTCTTTTCTCTTCAACTTTTTTTGCCCTTAGTCGCCGTCTTCTCTTCCTTCTCCGATCATCAATGGCTTCCAAAGCTTCCTCTAGCGCTGCGACGAAGGGTAAATGAGCGGCCTCCTCATCGACTGCGGCGCCCATAGTTCATCCCGACGTTCACCCTGCCATTGATGGTAAGGATATTGGGAGAAACTGTATAAACTCAAAAACCCTAACCATCATGGCTACGCCGCATGATTTATGCGCAGGGCTTCTTTGTCTTCATTGAACTGTTCAAGTTTAGTGTGATGAATCCGCATACCGTACCGCATGTACATCTCATGTCCGAGCTACATAAGCACTTTGCAAACTGGGCCGCATGAAGACCCATCGAACTGTGCCGCATGAGACCCCACCAAATCAGAGCCGCATAAGCTCTTTTAAACTGGGCAGCATGAGCACCCGCTAAGCAGAGCCGCATAAGCTCACTTGAACTGGGCCGCATGAGACCCCGCTAAACCGAGCCGCATAAGCTCATTTGAACTGGGCCGCATGAGACCCCGCTAAACAGAGCCGCATAAGCTCATTTGAACTCGGCCGCATGAGGCCCCGCTAAACAGAGCCGCATAAGCTCACTTGAACTGAGCCGCATGAGCACTCGCTAAACAGAGCCGCATAAGCTCATTTAAACTGGGCCGTATGAGCCTCCTCCCCAAATAGGGCTGCATAAGCTCCTTTAAATTGAGCCGTATAAGGACCCGCCTAATCAGAGCCGCATAAGCTCAAAAACACTAAGCAGTTTTCCCTTGCCATCTTCTAACTTGTTTCTTTTGTCCTTTTTTCAGTGAATTTGCCAGTCAATCCTGCGGTAGAACCTTTGGTAGGTCATGCCCAATCTGCTGTGGGTGTTAGGTTCGACCACATAGTCGAATATGTGGTGAACCAGCTTCCCAAAGACGAACCTATGGAGAGGCTGAGAGACATTAAAAACCAGTCCTTCTTCTTTATCTCGGGGATGATGAACTCAGGGCTGCTGGAGGGCAAACACTAGAAGCCTGCGTTCCTCTTCGGGGATGCCTTAACTGTAAAGAACTACCAAGTTTTGGATATATCTGAGAGTTGGAGTTTTACTTCTGACGGGATGGCGATCCATATTCCTCTGATGGAGCGTCACTTCCCACTGTCGTGGTTCAACATGCTGCCGATGGACAGAAAGATGGAGGATTCCTTGACTCCGAGTCGGTCTGGGATGTTCGTGGGCAACATCCACTATAACAACAACTTGGGGTCAGTGTATGCGGGCAAGGTACCGGTCAGCCGCTACGTAATGGGGTTAGCCCCGGGCAATTTCTTGAATGTGCAGGGCCCCAACTTCAAGTTCTCTCAAGCTGACACTTTCCTGAACCAGCTTGCTCGGAAGGGGTCCTATCCCAATGGCCGGTTGTCGCTACCGAGTTGGGTAAACCCTATCCCTTCGTGGACTAACCTGTCTAGGTGGATCGCACGAAAATACGAGACTCTCCTGCACGAGATTGGACTCAACCATATTATTCTGGGCACCAGCTACGACTTGCCCATAAACAAGAAATTGTTCATGGCTCTGCTGGAGATGTACAACTGCCGTACGGGGACATTTTTTACACCCGTAGGGGAGATGGGGCTTGCTCTCCATGAGATACATGACATCTTCAAGCTACCTTGGGGAAATGAAGTGTTTGAAGTGTACACTCCTACGAATGAAGAGTTTGAGGAGTTGGAGGAGAGGTTCCCGGGCTTTGTTGCCGTCTACCGGGAATTGCTGTGTCATCACAGCACGTGCCAGCAGATGTCGAAGAAAAAGAACGACGGCTCAGAAGGGAACCTTCCTCATACAAAAGCCTGGCTCACTTATCTTTTTAAGATCGGTGCCTCAGCCGGGTTTCTCCCCGAAGTCCTTGAACACGGAAGGAGGTGCAGGACCAGGTGTCAACCGCCAAGAGGGTAAGAACCACCGATGACAGGTTCAGGAGTCAATCTAACTCTTTTGCTTATTTTTATCAAGACACTCAGCCGTTGTCCAAGAAGGCTCTTCTGGAAGGATTTCTGATGGTGTGGCTACGGAATTGCGTAGTATCAGGAGCGGCTGGTTCTATTGAGAGGATCAGCCGCAACTTTATCCTCCCTATCGTGAAGCTGGTCTTCGGGGTCAGACTAGCTCTTCTTCCGGCCATGGTGTGCAGCATACATCGTAGCCTTCGCACTTTCTCGTCCAAGGTCATCGCTCGTGACACGATGAAGGAATTTGAACGCATTGAGCTGCCCTATCATTATCTGATAGGGTGGCTATTGATGCATTGCCAGTCTTTGATGAGGCCAGGCCCCGAAGATGGCGTAACTGCTGACGATGCTTTTATCTTCCAGTATCGTCACATGCCTTGGGATTGCGAGACTATGCGTGCCTGTCAGATGGCGCTGGCGAGAGTGGACAGATACACTTTTTTCGTATCTTTGCCTCAATTTACTGCTGAGGAAGTGAGGGCCGTACATCTTGATGGTATTGGGCCTCCTCACTTTTTATCCGACAAGATGCTCCTTTCGTTTCACAACATTCGTCCCGTCCACCTGGTATACCGCAACCGCAATACTGTCTACTTTGAGCCTTACTTGCCCAGTAGGTTCTTCCGACAGTTTGGGTATAGTCAGCTATTCTTGGACGGTCCCAGCTCTTGCCTGGGTTTTGAAGGTAGCGTCCTTGATGGCATCAGGGCCTGGCACTATTATAACACAGTTCACACCAGTACCACCTTCTTAGTTCCTGATGCTGAGGAGTCAGGGAAGATCTTGTATTTGGCGGCTCTATACCATGTTATGGCAAACAAGCCTCCTATTGGTTTTGACCCGAGTACCAGCTTCATTGTTGGTACTGGCTTGGAGGATAAGCCCAAGGGCTCTAAGGCGAAGAAGAAGAGGGAGAACACGATTGCTGCGTCGGACTAGGAGTCTGCCAACGCGAACGAAGAGGATGACGAACATGACCCCGATAACTCTCTTTCTCCGGCAAAAAATATGGTAGCAGATCAGCCGACTGTCGTGGCTGGTCCTTCATGCAAGCGAAGCAGGCGTGAGCCCTCTGTTGGCGGCATAACTTACTCTGTGAAACGGGCTGCGATTAAGCCTCGCGGGCTGCTCATTAGGGAGAGACGCGAAGATATTGACGTCGTTTCGGAGGTGAACTGCATTACAACCATCTTCTTCTTTGGCTCTTCTTTTTTCTGAACTATGACCTAATCATTTTTCTTTTCTCTGTAGGCGTCAGGAGAAGGGGACTTTTCAGAGCCGGCTGCTGCCTCTGCGGCCGACCCTGCTCTAACTAATCTAATTAAAGATATAAGTGTCGAGATTCCTGCCGCCGGGATTCTCCCAGCGATGGCTGAGGTTTCTCCAGTCGTTGATGTCCCAACCCAGGGAGATGTGGTTTCTGCTGAACCCATCCCCGAGACTGCTGAACTTCAGCCGGGTGACGCTGATCCAGTTGTATCTCCTTCTGGGACGGCTGGGGCAGAGGAACCAGCTGTATTCGACTCGGGTGTCGCTGGTGAAGAGGCTACGGCAGTTATGAGCGAACCTCAGTCTCAGCAACTCTTCTCTGGTAAGATAAGCCAAGTCTTGACTAATGAGGAGGTTTATTTGCTCTATCATCACATCCTTCGGGTTAAGCTGATTGATGGTTGCTCCGGACATACAGGTCCTGCCTCCTCCTCCTCCTCCAGCTTATATTGAGGGGCCTCCTACTGGATCGAGTGTAGGAGAGCAAGCAGAGGAACGGCCGAAGCAGGTAGAACTGGTCCCTGCACCTTCCTCTGTTCATATGGCTCTGAAGATCGACCTCTCCGCCCTGTCGAGTCTCCAGATCCTTCGGACTGTAGAGGAGGAATTGGTTGCTATTCAAGCATCTTTTCGCTCGGAACTTGTTTTTCTTATGGCAGGGGCATCAAGTTCCGGTGCATTTTCTTCGACACTGTCGGCTACTCTTTCTTTGATGCCGTCTTCTTTAGAAGTCCTGGGTGAATCGTCAAAGGATGTGGTTGACAGTTGCTACCGCCATCTGAGGCAAGGGGTTGAGGCTGCCGTGGAGAGGGGGACCTCTTTTGCCTTGACCCGTCAATGCACCCATGGCCAAATTGAACTTCTTAGAACCCTCCCCGGTGGGGCAGGGATAGTTAAGCTTCTGGAGCCCAAATTGCTAGAGGTGGATCAGCTTGCGGCCCAGTTTCAAGTACTGTGACAAGTTGATCTGTCTCCAGCAATAGATCAGGAGCGTGCCTTCCTCATAATTGCCATAGAGAAGGTAAGGATTGCTCGGGATATGTCCAAGCAGATTATAATGAAGGACCTCCGTAATCTGTCTCTACAGTACGATCAGTTGAGCCGCAGGGGCGAGGATTGCATTGCTCGGAAAGCGGTCGCCTCCTGTGGTATAATTGATACAAGAGAGTAGATCCTCGAGCTTCAGAGGAATTTGACTTTCTTAGAATCTGAACTCGAGGCCGCTCGCACGGAGAAGAAGCTAATTGTTCGGGATGCCGATATGGTCACCCGTACTTCTACTGGCTTGGAGCGTGCTCTGAAGAGGCTTGAAGATGGCTGGCTGGCTCATGCGCATCTGGAGGTTGTGGAGCGGTTGACTCAGGAGGCCGAGTGCCGGGCCAAGCGGTAATATGAGCGTCAACGGTCGTGCTGAAGGACCGTCTGAGAGAATTATGCGTCGCCGAACCATAGTCGGCCTTTTCTCCTTTCTTTCTTTGTTATTTTCCTTCATTTTCATAGGGACGTGGTCCCCGAACATGTAGTAATTTTGTTTTTCAATAAATGACTATGTTTACACCATCCATCATCTATTGTGCTTGTACCGTATTTTTAGTATTATGATGTTTACCCACTGGGAGACTTTTTGTGGACATATTACCCTTGGCATACCCTGGTTTTAGGTATGGATAATAAGTTTGATAGAGATACCTAGAACGATTCCGTGGTGAGACATAGAAGTTCTGGGTATTGGATGAAAGAATGCCATGGAACAGCTGGGCTCTAAAGGCATGTGATAATAAGAAAAGAGGCGCACGTATTAGGGGACCTAGTACAGCATTTGTGGTCAACTGCAGACATTTGTGGTCAACTCTGGACATTTGTGGTCAATTGTGGACATTTGTGGGCCTATTATCCTTTGGGTACGGATAATAAGTCGAGAGAAAACCAACATACTTACTCAGAGATAATGAGGACGTGGTAAATATGAGGGTTTCTTCGATGGAGTCTTCTTACTTAGAGGTAATGAGGACGTGACAGGAGTAGACACCATAAAGGGTACATAGAACAACTCAGAGGTAATATGGATGTGGAAGTTCTACGTTAGGGGTGGTTTGTTTTTTATGGAAGTGAAACAACTCAGAGGTGACATCGACGTGGTCGCTTCGGAAAATTTGTGGATCTGTTACCCTTTTATGTACTGAAAGTGCGGGTAATAGTTCATGAGGAAAATGCTCTTTTAGGAAGGAAGTTCAGAGGTATGATCATACATGACTTACTACCAAGAAGAGGCGATATGGATTCATTTTGGGATGACCAGAGTGTAAGTTCAGCGGTACCTAAGGGCATATAACTTAACAGTCCGGTAGATTTGGAGGATGTCGTTTAGACATAATACTTCTTCAGGAACCTACCGTTGACGGGTAACATGATCAAGTCTCCATTTTGTTTTGCGAGGCGGTTTTGTGAGTCATAACCATCGGCCTCCGAACTGCTAGAACGAGATCGCCCACTTGGAATGTTCTTAGTTTAACCTTCATGTTGAAAGCTTCCGAGATGCGTGCTTGATACAGCTCAATTCGTTGTTGTGCTAACAGGCGCATCTCAACTAAGGCCTCCAACTCTTATAGCCGGCGACGGTAATTATCATCCGTCATCAATCGATAGGTGAGGGTGTCATGACCCGCACCCTAGAGTAAGGGCACGAGACGTGGGTACGTCCAGCCTACGCCGCAGTGTTGGCGGTAGAACGCTGTCCTAGGTCAAACATCTAACAATATAAAGGTACCTGTACAGTATATACTCTCCGAATAGAGGCGACATAGCAGATACAGTCTCAATCACATCTAAGGTAGAGCATGATAAAAATAGATAAAACATGAAATCTAAAAGAGATACAGCAGATAGAAGTCTAAGTGTCTAAGATACACAAATCCAAAAATACATCTCAAAGCTCAAATACAGTAATCCATAAATACAACTCAAGACAACTGAAAATAAACTATGAGTAAAACCCTAGCTATCTATACAACCTCTACTGTGTCTCCTCTAGGCTAGCAGGCAACCTCCAAGCTATCTGTAAAATTTATCAACAGGTCCAGTCAGGACGGGAGCGAGCACAATACATCTCACGCAGATCATAACAGGTAAAAAAATATAAACATGCAAGAGAGTACGATACATAAAACTGAAAGAAAGTACATGATGTAAACAGAGAGAGAACTGTAATAGAAATATCTACTATAAGTAGAGAGCTACCAGTGACTAGTGATTTAGAGTACAAAGTCGACATGTGAACGGCTGGATTTGCACATGACTATACTAAAGAGGCGCACATGGCTATACTACTTTGGAATTGTTCACATGGCTATTTATACTCCCCCATACCCCAATCAATACACAAGGATCTAAACAAGTTATGTTATGTACATGGTTTTCACATGAAGCCCATAAATGGGTGCACATGAAGTATACATGAGAGCTCATACATGAGTGCACATGAAGTTCACATGGGAGGCCCAAAAATGGGTGCACATGAAATTCACATGAAGGCTCATAAATGAGTGCACATGCAATATAGGTTATACATGAGATACATGAGAAACATGACCGATTCATGAGAGCACATGAGAGTACACGATGCATGAACGAGCATGAAGCACATGATAAACATGAATAACATGAGAGCGAGGAATACATGATGTACACGAAACACATGACATAATATATCCGATGCTCCCGAGGGGGATAACATCTCAATGTAGGGATCCATATAGTACCAATCCGTGATAATATCGTGACAGCATCAAATAAGGTAAACTAGAGCAGGAATATAATTGTAAACAAGTTATGAAATGATCAGAGAATGTACTCGCCTGCTATCTGAATGTCCAAGGTAAAGATACTGTCCGAGGAGAGGTGTCTGGCTCCTAATTAGAACAGCATAAGTCACAACATGTCCAGAAGGGTAATATAAAGTACTACAATGCATTCTACATGAATCTAGGTCAAACTAGGCCAAAGTCAACCCTTGGTCAACTCTGGTCAACTGCACTAGTCAAACTAGGTCAAACTAGGTCATGTCCTAACCCAGCAAGTCTTACTAGGCCTAACCAAGACTATCCTAGCAAGCACACATCAATACAAGACTATACAAGCCAACATACATCCAACTCTATATAGCATGCAATTATTCAATACTCAAATAGGCAAGAATTCACATTGGATATACACTAGGTAATCTATTACTTTAAACTATATATATCTACACATATATACACATGCATATATTGGTATTCAACATTAGGTCTATAATCATGGCATTTCAAATGGTTATATAAATTTATATATTACAACACAATATGCTAACATATATATAATATACATACATAGCTAAGTTAACTGTATTCATAAATACTTATTTAAGAGGCTATGTGTGTGTATGTGAACATGGCAAAGGGGAAAGTGAGGGTTAAATGGGCATACATAGTGTATACATATCAAAGAGTGTCAAAGTGTAAGTGAACAAAGTGTCAAGTGTGATAGTGTCTACATAGTGTAAGGGGTACATGAGGTAATATATGATTTGTGTTAACATAGAATATTACATCTCATTAACTTGTATATTACATACATTATATCTATTATTACATTACATTCATGCTTGCATTCATTCATCATTCATTTATTCTCTTGTACTACTATATGCACCATACATTACATACTATGGAACCTACATATTCATTACAAGCCATACTTATACAAGCTTACATTAGATAGGATACTTACACCTCATACATCATTTATTTAACCATTTACTCATGTTTGTATTCTCTATTTAGTTACATAACGTATATACATTAACATGGGTTAAAATCAAATAGAACATCATATTACACACAAGGGTGCACAAAATGCATATGCCGAATAGTAACTCCTACTAATAATCAATACTGTACCAACTCAACATGAATTAAATTCTAGGATTAAAGTATGTTATAGATCTATGTGTTAGCTTTCCGAAATTTCAAACGGATCGCATTTTCGTTTCCGGAAACTCCCGGAATCGCGAAAACACCGAGAACGTGTTTGTCTTTCATACAGCTGACACTCAAATAATTCTTCAAAAAGTTACAGAAAGAATTAGGCCATTTAATATATGTTTTTGGAAAGCTAACTTCAATACGCTTCTTTTAAAAAAAACGAGAGATTAAACCGAGTTTTGAGCTAGAAGTTATGACATTTCTAAGTTAGGGCTGAAATTAAAAAGTGGATAAAAATCATGACGGATTTAAATAGTTTGAGCCAAAAGAATACACAATATATATCCTAATTATCCACAACAATAATAGCAATAATAATATGAGAAACCACACTCACAAACTTGATTATATAATCATCATGAACCATTTATTATATATATAAATATAGATACACTCTCATTACAATATATATATATATATATATATATGTATATATATATATATATATATATATATATATATATATATATATATATATATATACATATAAATCTATATATGTGACATGAACACATCCACAACACAAAGGACACTCCTATGACCTCTAAATGGACACAAAATGGACACAAATGGAGATACAACCGTAGGGGTCATTCCTATGGGTTTACAATATTCCTATATGCATGTAGGGGGTGGTTTAGAGGAGAGATTATACCTTCCGGGAGAGAGATTCAAAGGAAAAGTCTTCCGACACGACACCGACACGTAGAGATTCCAAAAGGACACAAACGAGCTCCGAATCCTCCCAAACTTGGCTAGCTCCTCCCTTTCATGGAGTAGAGGAGAAAAGAAGAAGATTTGGTGGAAGGAGTTGATTTAGTGGAGAAATGATAGGAATTTGCTCTATAGAAATTTGGGGAAGAACAAGAGAGAGAAAAATAGATGGATAATGACAAATGGGAGGCTCAACCCTATCCTTATTGTGGCTGGCCATAAAGGTGGTTTTGTCCTATTAGGAAAAGTCCAAAAGCCCCCACTAACATATTCTATGAGTATTAGGAAAGGGCTAATTGGTTGGGGCTAAATTAGTCATTCTAAAGTCTCTAATCACACTAACCTTATCCATAATAATTTGTCTAACCTCTAACTAAAATATTTCTATCATGTGGACTAAAATTAATATCATGTAGGCCATGCCTAACTAGTGTGTGGGTCCCACTAGAGTCAAACTACCCCCGGGTCCCCGTTTCAGGTCGGACTGAGTTGAAATTCGAACCCGACTCAAATAACCCCAAAATAATATCATAAATAATAAAATAAATTTCAACCACAAAATAATATCATAAATAATAAAATAAAATTTAAAAATATTCAAAAATGTAAAATGACAAAAATACTCCTGTTTCTGAAAACTGGGGGTGACAAATTTATCCACCTTAAAAAAATTTGTCCTCGAAATTAAAACAAAGCAATCACAGGAAACACATGCAGAAAACAATCTCATTCAAATACTTTTCAAAAAAAACAGCAATAAAAAAAATCTCTTTGAGGCACATCAAACATTTGTAAATAAAAACTGATACGTATCCGATACGGACACAAAACCATCACAAAATTACACCTATCAAAGGTCAAAATCAACAATCACCAATGCAATAAATATCAAAATAATTCAAAGAGGTCAAATACAAAATATCCTTAGGCAGAAATGACATTAAAATATCCTAATCACATGGTTAGGTTCTAGGTCAAACAGTCTCTAGGGTTTCACTAGCAAAACATCAAAATCACAAGTCATGATTTTAAATAGTTTTAAAATAATTTAAAAATTACCAAAAATCATATCATGATTAAAATGTCAAATCAATAAATGATTAAAATTACAAAATTTCAAAATTACCCTCATTTTAGAGAACTGGGTGTTACAAGTCTACCCACCTTAGAAAAATTTCGTCCACGAAATTAAAATGTTCATACTCCTTCTAGGTCAAACCCCCCACAATCAAAGTCTCAGAACTTAAACAATCATACGATTTAAAAGGATGACATACAGGGTCATGGCATACGGTGGTAGTGAAAGTCTCATTTAGGTATACTAGTCATGCTAAACCAAAACAGTCATAGGATATCAAAACACACAAGCAATCTAGGGTGCTAAACTAGAAAAGATACAGAAATAACAAACATCAAGACCGTAAGGCAGTCTACCATCCTATATGAAAACTGGTACTTATCAAAATAAAATAAAGTTAACTACCATTTATCTAATAAGGGGTACTATTCATGAAAATCAAAATCAAAAGTTAAGAATGAAAGCTAATTGCATAAAAATCCAATCACAATATATTTATATATATAACGTTAGAGAGGGAAAAGCTAACATTATGTACAAATTATGTAGTTAGTGTGTGTATAGGTGTATGTGGACATGTTCATTTGGTTAGATAATAGGCGTGTGTGTATGTAAAATATACATGAAAGTGCATAGGAGGATTTGGGTTTCAAACAATAACTATCAAGTTACACTAATCATGGCATACTGGTTAAACAATCTACAATACACAACTCATTTGCTCATAACATGCATGGCTAACCATGTATATATGTATATATAAAGAGGTAGAGATTTAGTTATGTATGTATATACATTATAACATGTATGCCTAAGCTCTATATATATCTATATAGATATATAATCATGACATAGAGAGGAAGAGTTAGGTTACATGACATGGTATACTAAGTTAGGGTGTGTGTGTGTCCTTGCACATGGTTATAGCTTAGTATTGAAAGGTTAAACCCAGTTTTAGTTCAGCATTTACATACAAAATCTAAAAATTAGCTAACATTTAAACCAGTGCAATATTAACATAATGCAATTTCAAAATTTAGGAGTTTGAAACATCACAACTAATCTCAATGCTCCCAATACATCCTAACATGATAGAAATGAAACCCTAATATACTATCAATACATTTATCTACGCATACAGTTCAATATTACATGTTAAATCTGAAATTGAACTAAACATGGAAATCAATGTAAAAATGTTAACATGTATTCAGTTTTCAGGATTTTAGAGAATTTGCACATCAAAACCAACTCAATGTTTATCACAACCTAACATGTAAGAATATGGAACCTAAATTTATATTCCTACAACAACAATGTACACAGCTCTAAATATTACATTTAAAACAATCAATTTGAACTAACATTCAAAATCCTGTATTAAGGGTTAATATGCATACAGTCTCAGATTTGACAAATTAAACACAAAACTCAACCAAAATTTTTTTTGAATTGAAACCCTACGTATAACATACATGTGCAGTGATATAAATAAAACTATTATCATAAAATTTTATATTTAAATTACGAGTTAAGCTAGAAAAAGTAGAAAATCGGAAATATTGGGGTTTTGAAAATTTAAACATTAACGACATATTAATATGTATTCAGATAGGTGAAAATCAAGTGTAGCATGCATAAGTGTCAGGAAAGTGTCCACTATATATATTCATATATATTCTCATGTCCCAATATAAAATTTTAATTCTACGTTAAGACCAACAATTAGATTCCTACCAAGGTTGCAAGCAGGTGATTGACGTAATCAAGACAATATTATTATTATTATTTAATACAAGAATAATAGCAAGAAAGAAATAACGATAAATTCTGTTTTTGCTTATCTGTTTAAAAGAAAAACCCATTTTGAAACCCAGAGCTAAATTTTCAAATCCAAGATAAAGTCTAGCAAAATTATCGATTCATTGTATTAAGAAGAATTTCATAGTAAGAAGTTACACAAAGTTTATAAAAACATCTAAAGCTACTCCTAAGTTAAATAAATGAGAAACAAAACAAAACAAACAAATAACAATTCTCTCTTTCTTTCTTTCTTTTTTTTTCTTTTTTTTGAAGGACTGAAACAAAAGTAGAGAAAACATGTTCAAAAATATTTAAGGTACAATCTGATAATCATATGCGTCTTCTTGAAATTATGTTGTCAGAATTCTCCACGCCAATAAGCATAGCTGCAATAAACGATAGAGTCCATAATAAGGCATACACCCTATAATCATGTTATCTAGAATTCTTACCGCGCCACCCGGTATGGCTGCAAGAAAATCTAGATTTCATAACTAAGATAAGTATAGCTATATCAGGCTCTACGTCCTTGTCATGCTAGCAAATATGACTGCAATAAATTCTAAATTCCATAATAAAGTAGACTTTTACCTTTCTCACTGTCCTTATCAAGTATGTTATCCGGTTATACCTTAATTCCAAAAAATGTACATATACATATAATTATAAACTCAAATTCAACAACTAACATCAAGATTCAAAATTCAACAATAATCCATCAAAAATCATAAAAATACAGACTCAAATTCAACCACTAACATCAAGATTCGAAATTCAACAATAATCCATCAAAATCAAGTTCAATAACAGGAAGTAAAGGTAAATCAAATCAGAAAAAAACAGATTTCAAATCGAAGTTAAAATAAGATTCTCAAGGGTCGTCCCAGGAATCTCTCAAAAAATCCTAACTGTGATTGAGTACCTTCAAAAAATATATCCTAATTCTACTGCAGGCTGTAGTGGTACTCTAATTCGAATACCACTACACAAACTCGACCTGCATGGGCCACCACTAAAAATATGTCACGACCCGTACCCTAGAGTAAGGGCACGAGACGTGGGTACGTCCAGCCTACGCCGCAGTGTCGGCGGTAGAACGCTGTCCTAGGTCAAACATCTAACAATATAAAGGTACCTGTACAGTATATACTCTCCGAATAGAGGTGACATAGCAGATACAGTCTCAATCACATCTAAGGTAGAGCATGATAAAGATAGATAAAACATGAAATCTAAAAGAGATACAGCAGATAGAAGTCTAAGTGTCTAAGATACACAAATCCAGAAATACATCTCAAAGCTCAAATACAGTAATCCATAAATACAACTCAAGACAACTGAAAATAAACTATGAGTAAAACCCTAGCTATCTATACAACCTCTACTGTGTCTCCTCTAGGCTAGCAGGCAACCTCCAAGCTATTTGTAAAATTTATCAACAGGTCCAGTCAGGATGGGAGCGAGCACAATACATCTCACGCAGATCATAACAGGTAAAAAATATAAACATGCAAGAGAGTACGATACATAAAACTGAAAGAAAGTACATGATGTAAACAGAGAGAGAACTGTAATAGAAATATCTACTATAAGTAGAGAGCTACCAGTGACTAGTAATTTAGAGTACAAAGTCGACATGTGAACGACTGGATTTGTACATGACTATACTAAAGAGGCGCACATGGCTATACTACTTTGGAATTGTTCACATGGCTATTTATACTCCCCCATACCCCAATCAATACACAAGGATCCAAACAAGTTATGTTACGTACATAGTTTTCATATGAAGCCCATAAATAGGTGCACATGAAGTATACATGAGAGCTCATACATGAGTGCACATGAAGTTCACAAGGGGGGCCCAAAAATGGGTGCACATGAAATTCATATGAAGGCTCATAAATGAGTGCACATACAATATAGGTTATACATGAGATACATGAGAAACATGACCGATTCATGAGAGCACATGAGAGTACACGAGCATGCATGAACGAGCATGAAGCACATGAGAAACATGAATAACATGAGAGCGAGGAATACATGATGTACACAAAACACATGACATAATATATCCGATGCTTCCGAGGGGGATAACATCTCAATGTAGGGATCCATATAGTACCAATCCGTGATAATATCGTGACAGCATCAAATAAGGTAAACTAGAGCAGGAATATAATTCTAAACAAGTTATGAAATGATCAGAGAATGTACTCGCCTGCTATCTGAATGTCCAAGGTAAAGATACTGTCCGAGGAGAGGTGTCTGGCTCTTAATTAGAATAGCATAAGTCACAACATATCCAGAAGGGTAATATAAAGTACTACAATGCATTCTACATGAATCTAGGTCAAACTAGGCCAAAGTCAACCCTTGGTCAACTCTGGTCAACTGCACTAGTCAAACTATGTCAAACTAGGTCATGTCCTAACCCAGCAAGTCTTACTAGGCCTAACCAAGACTATTCTAGCAAGCACACATCAATACAAGACTATACAAGCTAACATACATCCAACTCTATATAGCATGCAATTATTCAATACTCAAATAGGCAAGAATTCACATTGGATATACACTAGGTAATATATTACTTTAAACTATATATGTCTACACATATATACACTTGCATATATTGGTATTCAACATTAGGTCTATAATCATGGCATTTCAAATGGTTATATAAACTTATATATTACAACACAATATGCTAACATATATATAATATACATACATAACTAAGTTAACTGTATTCATAAATACTTATTTAAGAGGCTATGTGTGTGTATGTGAACATGGCAAAGGGGCAAGTGAGGGTTAAATAGGCATACATAGTGTATACATATCAAAGAGTGTCAAAATATAAGTGAACAAAGTGTCAAGTGTGATAGTGTCTACATAGTATAAGGGGTACATGAGGTAATATATGATTTATGTTAACATAGAACATTACATCTCATTAACTTGTATATTGCATACATTATATCTATTATTACATTACATTCATGCTTGCATTCATTCATCATTCATTTATTCTCTTGTACTACTATATGCACCATATATTACATACTATGGAACCTACATATTCATTACAAGCCATACTTATACATGTTTACATTAGATAGGATACTTACACATCATACATCATTTATTTAACCATTTACTCATGCTTGCATTCTCTATTTAGTTACATAATGTATATATATTAACATGGGTTAAAATCAAATAGAACATTATATTACACACAAGGGTGCAAAAAATGCATATGCCGAATAGTAACTCCTACTAATAATCAATACTATACTAACTCAGCATGAATTAAATTTTAGAATTAAATTATGTTATAGATCTATGTGTTAGCTTTCCAAAACTTCAAACGGATCGCATTTTCGTTTCAGGAAACTCCCGGAATCGCGAAAACACCGAGAACGCGTTTGTCTTTCGTACAGCTGACACTCAAATAATTTTCCAGAAAGTTACAGAAAGAATTAGGCCTATTATTATATGTTTTTGGAAATCTAACTTCAATACGCTTCTTTTAAAAAAAACGGGAGATTAAACCGAGTTTTGAGCTAAAAGTTATGACATTTCTAAGTTAGGGCTAAAATTAAAAACGTGGAGAAAAATCATGACGGATTTAAATAGTTTGAGCCAAAAGAATACACAATATATATCCTAATTATCCACAACAATAATAGCAATAATAATATGAGGAACCACACTCACAAACTTGATTATATAATCATCATGAACCATTTACTACATATATAAATATAGATACACTCTCATTACAATATATATATATATATATATATATATATATATATATATAAATCTATATATGTAACATGAACACATCCACAACACAAAGGACACTCCTATGACCTCCAAATGGACACAAAATGGACACAAATGTAGATACAACCGTGGGGGTCATTCCTATGGGTTTACAATATTCCTCTATGCATGTAGGGGTGGTTTAGAGGAGAGATTATACCTTCCGGGAGAGAGATTCAAAGGAAAAGTCTTCCGACACGACACCGACACGTAGAGATTCCAAAAGGACACGAACGAGCTCCGAATCCTCCCAAACTTGGCTAGCTCCTCCCTTTCATGGAGTAGAGGAGAAAAGAAGAAGATTTGGTGGAAGAAGGAGTTGATTTGGTGGAAGAATGATAGGAATTTGCTCTCTAGAAATTTGGGGAAGAACAAGAGAGAGAAAAATAGATGGATAATGATAAATGGGAGGCTCAACCCTATCCTTATTGTGGCTGGCCATAAAGGTGGTTTTGTCCTATTAGGAAAAGTCCAAAAGCCCCCACTAACATATTCTATGAGTATTAGGAAAGGGCTAATTGGTTGGGGCTAAATTAGTCATTCTAAAGTCTCTAATCACACTAACCTTATCCATAATAATTAGTCTAACCTCTAACTAAAATATTTCTATCATGTGGACTAAAATTAATATCATGTGGGCCATGCCTAACTAGTGTGTGGGTCCCACTAGAGTCAAACTACCCCCGGGTCCCCGTTTCAAGTCGGACTGAGTTGAAATTCGAACCCGACTCAAATAACCCCAAAACAATATCATAAATAATAAAATAAATTTCAACCCCAAAATAATATCATAAATAATAAAATAAATTTTAAAAATATTCAAAAATGTAAAATGACAAAAATACTCCTGTTTCTGAAAACTGGGGGTGACAGAGGGCTACGCGGAGAGAGGGAATTTGAGTCTCCAGTGGAAGAACTGCCTCACTCCCATACAGCAGAGAGAACGGTATGTTCGCGGGGGCCATCCGGACTGTAGTACGGTACGCCCATAAGCATTCACCAAGCTTTTCATTCCAGTCGCGTTTGTTAGAAGACACGCACTTCTTAAGCAGCTTGATTATAGTTTTATTGAATGCTTCTGCCAACCCATTCATCGTCGGATTGTACGGTGTTGAAGCAACATTCTGGATTCGGTGTTGTATAAGCATGGAAAAGAATAAAGAAAGACCTATGCGGCTCCGACAGAATGATCCCCATGCGGCTCAGGATCCCCATGCGGCTCAGGATCCCCATGCGGCTCAGAAGTCCATGCGGCTCAGGGGTCCATACGGTTCGGATAGATCCATGCGGCTCAGAAAGAAGCCACGTGGCCTTCAACAGTTGTTCTCTACATTCGGCTGCATTTAATGCCCTGACGGCTGCTCTGACAAATGACAGCCATGACAGCTCTGACATAAGGACGTAATAATGACTCTGACATGATGGCGTGATCTTAGAAAAGAGAAGAAAATCTCCTTACAGCTGGCAAAATCCACCAAGTCCCGAGGCCACTCCATGCGGCTGCCCATCTGCATGCGACTGCCTATCCGTATCCCCATACGGCTGTCTATATGTATGCGGCTGCCTATCCGTATCCCCATCTGGCTGTCCATCTGTATGCGGCTGTCTATCCCCATGCAGCTGCCCATCTACATGCGGCTGCCTATCCCCATGCGGCTGCCTATCCCCATGGGCTGTCCCTCTGTAAGCGGCTGCCTATCCTCATGTGGCTGTCCCTCTGCATGCGGCTACCTATCCTCATACGGTTGTCCATCCACGTGCGGCTGCAGGTTTCATGTGGCTGAGAGGACCCCCCATATGCGGCTCGGCCAAGACGGTCCAGTTGAGACACATGGCGCTCTTCGCTACAATTGAGACACATGGCAGTCTTATCTTCCCTAGAATTATGGGTGCTAACAAATTCTAACAAAATCAGATTTGTTGCGATCGTCATAATTGCCCAGATCAAATCAAATCAAGCAAATTGGACACGTGGCAGTCTATCATAAATCAAAAATATTCAAGACAATCAATATTTATTGCCCACAGAGATTTGATACAATCACAATAATTGCTCAAATCTATTATATTCAAGATAAATGGCCCAGATTAATTGATCCTTAACCACCGACTTTTCAAGGAGGCAATCATTTGTAAACCCTAATGATCACAACCCCACCTCTATAAATAGCAAGGTGCCATTCCCTTGCAAACCCTGGAAAATTCAGGAGAGGAGAGCTGAGAAAAGAGAGAGAAAGAGCACTACAGAAACATCCAGAGATCCAGCAACGAAAGGCGCAAGTGAGTCTCCCCACACGTCCAAGAGCATTTCATCACCAGAGCCAAGGCTACATCCGATCGTCCAAGGAGTAAGGCAGAGCTGCCGTCGCTTTCTCGAGCCTCTATTTTCATCCCCCAGAATCAAAAATAAACAATTGTACTTAGATTGCTGTACCTAGGTTTTCGTCCCTAGGCTTTCTTTGTACGAGCGAGTTTGTATTGTGAAGTAAAAGTCCAGTCCTTCGATATAATTGTTCTGTTCTTTTATAATTCATGGCAAACACGATGGCGACTCTGCTGGGGACAAACTTCTCCACGGCTGAGAAGTTGGTGACGCAATCGGATGCAGCCAAACTTGGCTCCACACAACAGAAGATGGTCGTCCGCTTCGACCAATAGGCGTTTGAAGAAATGCTCTCCGACGGGAGCGCTAGCCCGGTCCAGAGGCGAACCCGCACAAAGTAGGCTCGCAGGAAGTGGAGGACAAAATCATTTGCTCCTCCACAAGCTCTGGACGGAGTACTCTCTGCTGCACAAGACGGTGAAGGCAACTCTCATGCGGCTCTACTTCAAGCCATAGAGGACTTTACTGTCCCCAAGTCCGGCAGAAGAAAGCACTACGAAACTGGACTTGCAGGGGCAAAGAGTGATTCTATGTGCTCCAGGAAGAAGCCGAACAAAGATACTAGCCGCAGGCTGAACATTCATGCGGCTAAACTTGCCAGCCGCATGCATGATGTCCATGTGGCCGAAACTGTCAGCCAGATGCAGAATACCCATGCGGCCAAGATTTCCAGCCGCATGGAGAAGACTTATGCGGCCGAGACTTCTAGCCGCATGAAGAAAGCCTATGCGGCTACGATTGCCAGCCGTATGAAGACTATTGATTCCAGCCGCATGCTGTCTGCTCCAGGTGGCTCAGTCTTCGATCGCCTCTCCTATGGTCCTGATCTCTCATGCTCCCGAGAAAATATGCCTGACTCTCTGCAGTACCACTTAGACTCTTCCTACTATGTGCCCTCACGAACTAGAGTGACGAAGTCTAGGGCAGCACGAGCTTGGCGAGCTCAGTCCGCTGTCCCGACCTCTGACCATCCGAGCGTTCCATATACTGTTATGCGGGCCTCTAATGGGAAGTTGTACAGAACCACTCGAGTCCAGCCCCCGGCGGCAAACGGACAGAGTAGTTCCTAAAAGTCTTCCAAAATCCAGGGAGCAAACATGGTCGTTCCAGACCCATCTGACTTGTGTGAGGTTATCCTCCACAAATGCAAGAAAAGAGAAGAGGCCTCGGCGTGCAAAGAGTCCTCCCACAGACGTCACTGCACCCAAGTCATCGTCAACTGCTGTTGCAACAATACGACGGTACGAGAAGACCGGCAGTCCGTCTTCCAAAGATTACAATAGCTGACCTCAGAGGATGAGGCACCTCCCATTGTCTTCTGCAACTTTACTCAGAAAATCCCCGTCGATGGGAGAGGAAAGAAGATAAACGTTTCCTGTCAGAAGATTTCAACCACTGTGACTAAGAAACTGTCGTCTAAACGGTTGCCCACCACCGGAGTTTTCTAATGTACCCGTTCAAAGACGAAATCTGCTACAGTGGGAGATTCATCATCTACATCATTGGGGGTTGCTGGAACTGGGGTAGCACTCCTCCGAACATCCACGACAATCCGATGTTCCAAGGTGACGCGCCCGAGGAAACAGCTCTCCCATCAGATGTAGCAGATCTCGACGTCCCCGAGGGCGTCCACGACTCTCAAAATGAGGCAAGCTCCGAAGCTGGGGGTACTATTCCTTCTTAGTCCGAACCATAGGAGAACATTTCCATATACCCCGATGACTTCTCGGTATAGGAATATGATTCGGAGAGCACGTCGTCCACCGTCCCTTCCACTTCTACTCATGTGAGGACGACATTCATAACAAACGACGAACAAGATGGTCCCAGTGATCACCAATGCATCGACACTCTGGAGGCCATACTACGCACTTTGGTCAAATCGGTGGACGAAATCAAAGCAGCCCTTCCTACTCTGCAAGAAGGGACGCCTGGCCAAACAAACTTGGGTCCCGCAGTCAATGCTGACTTGTACTCAGCGGTACCAAACCTGGGCAATAATCCTCCTAAAATGACGGCTCCTACCGCTGCAGATGAGGCCAGGAAGGCTAGAAGAGAGGTCCAGGAGCTCCGGGCCATGTTTCATGCCTGAGAAAACTGCCAAGACCTCAGGATACGACAACCGTATCCCGCTGCATGGAGAGATGTTCCCTTCCTACCAAAATATAAACCATTCCACATCAATCCATATGATTGGAAGACATCTGCAGGTCGATACATCACTTACTTCGAGGTCACCACCGACCACCTGCTCCATGACGATGCCATCCTTACATGATTATTCATCGGGGCATTGGAAGGGGTCGCCTTCGACTGGTATCGCAACCTGCCAGACAACTGCATCCACTCCTTCGCCAACTTCAAGCGCATGTTCTTGGAGAGATTCTACGAAGTAGGACAGGACGTCACAATGTCCACCCTCATGGACGTCCTTCAGGGGGAGAAGGAGCTGACAAGGAACTATATTGAGCGGTTTTGCCAAAACCGTAATGAAGTTCCCTTCTGGCAATCAGGATTCCTCCTTGATTGAAATTTGCCAAAAGAGACTGCTCCCAACAATCAGCCTCTGGATGGGTAAAGGTCAATTCAAAGACTGGAAGACGTTCATCATCAGTGCCACTAGCGCCGAAGACAGGTTGAAGAAAGCTCGCCAACTGGGATTGCACATCTCGGAGGGAGAAGACAAGGGCAAGCGCCCTAATACCAACAACAACAATGGTGGTAACTCCTCCAACAATCGGGACAACAAGGGCAAGCAGGCTATGGTGGCCTACACAGTCCAGAAACCTGAGTCAAAACCGACAGACAAGCAATGGCCGCAAATGACCTACTCCTTCAAAGACGGTCATGTCAAGCCCATCTTGGATATGCTCATACAAGAAGATAGAATTCAGCTCCCTCCACCAAGACGGGAACCTCGGTCGGAAGAAATGGAGAGCCCAAAGTACTGCCATTACTACCGCTACGTCCACCATGCTACACACGACTGCTACCAACTGAAGCGATACATCCAACATCTAATCGATTCAAAGCCTCTGGCCATTGATTTTGAAGAGGTAACCGTGGCAGCCAACATGGTGTCCGTACAGTTTGGCAGCTTCCCTCCGACATAGACTCAAGACGACGTGATTTCCATCCCTCGGGCGACAATAGAGATTGCTATTCTTTCACCTCCTCGAGATCAGGCTATTGGTCTAGTGCCCCTCGCAACATCATGGGGAAGGTCATGTGTGTCCATCCGGACTTGGTACCTGAAGTGACTTGGTCCACACCACTCCCCATTGGCAAGAAGGAGATTAGAAAGGTCAGATCCTGCCGTACAATCTCGGCAGATGTCAAAGAAGCTACAGCTGTCGTCACTCGGTCTGGTCCTCAATCCTAACCTACACCAGATAACTTGACTGAAGAACATCAGCCGGCTACTGCTGATGCTCCGGAACCTTCTTAACCTCCGACGACCGACAAACCTAGGCCGAATGAGAATCGCTTTGACAAATCCCTCCGAAAAGAGGCATCTCATGGCCTGGAAAGGCCCTACAACTTTGACATCTTGGCACAATTGGCCAACACACCGGCCAAATTGTCATTATACGAGCTCCTGAGACTCTTCAAGGATGTTCGTACGGCCTTAAGCGATGCACTCCATAATGTGAGGCATATCTAGCTCAGGTCAACCTCACGGGAGAAAGCCCGCCTGCAAATCTTCAAGATAGCGCTTGCACAGGATCGATGCCTAAGATTGTCTTCACTCCAAAGGATATGCTCATCAAAACCAACCTGCACAATCGTCCGTTATATTACACTGGATACATCGACAACGTAAAGGTGGATCGGATGTATATTGATCCTGGTTCTTCCATAAGCATCATCCCGAAGGGTCTGTAACATCATCTCCGTATTTCTATGCGTCGCCTGACACCAACAAGCACCGTCATCAGCAGTTTCAATTCGGGCAGGAGCTGCCCAATTGAAAAGATTCGCTTGAAATGCCAAATCGGCGATCTTCAGTCAGAAGTGACCTGTTACGTCATAGATGCGGACACTTCCTACAATATCCTCCTGGGGCGCCCTTGGATACACGATTATATGATTGTGCCTTCCACGCTGCACCAGTGCTTCAAGTATGTCGACAAATATGGCTTTATGAGGACAGAATTCGCCGACATCGATCCCTTCAAAGGGGTCGAATCCTACTACTCAGACTCCTACTTATACGAAAAGTTAAAGAGGCACCTTGGTGAAGGAGATGTGCAAGCTCGAACTAAGACGGCCACAGGATCAGAAGAACTTATGACGATCCACCTCCAAGCTCGTAAATTCGGCAAGACCGCACCCCTCACGGCCGCTCTGCGTAAGGATGCGATCAGTCTCTCGACACAAGAGGGGCAAATGATAATCCGACTGCCAAGGTCCGGCCAAGTGCCAAGACCTACGACGGAGCCACTGACAATCAGACTGCCTAGAGTCGGCCATCCACAAACGGAGAAGCTCAATCCCTCTGACAAGCCAATGATGATACGTCTTCCTAAAAAGAATCGTCAGCCCAATACAAAGTCTGGGGCTTCTAGTGAGCCAACCACTCCCCGCCCAACATTGTCACGCCCCAGAACCAGAATACTGGAGAGCGGGGGCAGACATAGCCAGCTACGTATATAAAATAGAATCCATCTCGCTATACGGTCACGGCTGTCTAGATACATGAGGGTTTAACTACAAGCCAGCAGTCACTTAAGGTCTTGAACAAGCCTATTGTCTCAATCACAAGCAAATAAGTAAAAGTTACAAGATGTATGATCATTAAATATACAATAGTAAGGCGTCCCAAACATTACATATTCATCTGATCATGAAGCTAGTCGTTACAAAATGTTAGGACTAGCAAGAGTTTAGTCATACATGATCAACCCTAGGATCTGTCAATCATGTTACAGTCCATAGGCAGACAGTAAGTAAAGTACAATCGAGCTAAACAGGTGCTCGCCGGCTAAATGCCTCAAAAGAATATTTTTACAATAAAATGGAGGATCAAAAATAAACCCACTCGTTGCCAGGGTTCCGTCTAGTGGCCACCATCTGGCTGGAAGGTCGGTAGATCCTCTGGAGCTGCTCTAAAATATGGCCACACAAAACCAGCTGGGTCAGACCCCAGAAAGAGCAAGTGCCACAAAGGAAGCTTCACTTAGGAACTAAAACCAGCAATCAGCACAAGGGTATAAATAAAAGTAAGAACTGGAAATAAGAAAATACATCAGGATGATATACGACGAGATGACCATGGAACTATTCAGATAACCAGGTTACAACCCGTAAACCAAACAAGGACCGGGGTTGTAACCCTTCGTTTGAACAGAACTTGGAGTTCTCACCATTTATCGGTAAAATAATTACAAGCATTCTGGTCATACAGTAATATAGAACAGGATCAGGACAAGACTAGACTGGTTAGACTCCATCCAATCATTTCACGGCCAAGCAAGAATTACGGCTTGTTACTTTAACTAACTAGGGTTGTCACAAGCCTAATTACTAACAAGATGTAGTAAGATTATTCCACAGCCACAAGCCCTGCAGATCATCCAGGTTACCCGGGTTGAAAGATTAGGGTTGAATTCAGGTGGGTACATCGTCCAGGGAACGCATGTACCCTTAGGTAGCTTGAAGGGTGCAACACATGACAGTGTGCTGGAAATGTGCCCTACTCGATGGCACGCTACAGATCCCAAGACATGCCCAGGTAACGGGATTGCCTGCAGTTGGGAGACCTCTTTATGACTAATGTATTAATCTAGTTATTAGCCTTAGTCCATTTCAATGGGTACTCCTGACCGTGGTACTCAGGAGTCCCCTCATAGACATGATGCAAGACAGGACTGGATTATTTGTACAAGCACAATCGCCCACGGTGTCCAGATTAATTATACAGGTCATGTCATGTCATGTCAAGTAGCCGTCGCAACAGCTTATCAAGAAAATTATGTCAGGTTAAATATGTCCAGTTTACTGGCTAGGAGTGCGTCGCGACGGGCCACAATCTGGTCATGTCAGGTTAGCCATGTCAGGAGTGCACCACTACGGGTCACTGTCATGTCAGGCTCAATTATCATGTCCAAACATATCAAGTAAATTCGTGGAGAGCCATGCGGCTAAGGCATATGCGTCCAGGAATGATCTCATGCAGCTGGAAGATAATAGCCCGTGCGGCTGAATAGGGTCAGGCGCATGCGGCTAAAAAGGGAAGGGCTTATGCGATCAAAGGGGTATCAGTCATATGCGGCTCGGAGATTCACTCAGTCATACGGCTGAGAAAGGTAAGACATATGCGGTCAGGAGGATAGGGAACTCGTGCGGCTGGCGGGGGATGGGTCTATGCGGCTGGCTGACCAATCAAGTGCATACGGCCGGGGAGGAGCAACCCATACGGCTGCGGGAAGCAATGACTATGCGGTCAAGGGAAGCAAACCCATGCGGCAGGGAGACTACGGTCTATGCGGCATGCGAGTGTTGAGTTCATGCGGCTCAGGATTGCTGGAAATCCATGTGGCCAGGAAGGACTGGGCCTCAGTCATGCGGCTGAGAAAAAATACTTGCCGCATGATCTTGTCATGCGGTCAAGTCAAGGCTATAGCGCATGCGGTTGGAATTGACTTGCCGCATGAATGTTCATGCGATCAAGTGCTACCATGCGGCTCGGGACTGTGTGTGAGACTCGTCTCACAGTATCGGTATTTATATACGGATACGTATTTTGTAGTGTATTTCGTATTTTCTTGATTTTCGTAATGCTTTAAAATTTTTCCTAACTTATAGATTTTCCTTGGCCGGCATGCCGCTAGTATACCGGAGTATACCGACGGCATACCGTCCAGACAGATTTTCCATAATTTAGATATTTTTGATTTAAGATATTTTCATGAATAGTGTTTTCGATATTTTCGTGAATAGTGTTTTAGATATTTTGATGAATAGTGTTTAGATATTTTCGTGAATAGTGTAGATGCACCCAATTACCCATTGGATATTTGGTTTTGTTTTGATGGTTAGGATTGACTTAGATATTCACATGGATCACCATCCGACGGCTAAGATTAATTTCCCCTTCTATATATACCATTTTACTTTCTCTCTCCTCCCTCTTTTCATTCTCTTTACTCTCTCTTCATTTCTTCTTCCCTTCTCTCCCCTTTGGAGCTTGCCAAGAGCTTGGCCTTGAGGCCTTGGGTGTGGTGTCTAACCCCCCTAGGAGGAGGAGTAGAAGATTAGGCTTGGAGCTTAACCTAGGCAAGTACATCTTGCCAAATCCATGAACCATATTGTTTTGTTGTCATTTTATTTCCCTTGGTATTAAATGCTTAGAATTTTCCCAAACTTATTTTGTTAAATATGTTTTCCTTATGATTCTCGTATATATGCATGTTTCCAAAATTTGTTTAAGCAAGGTTTTGATTTTCTGTTAAAATCCAGAATGGACTTAGTAGAAAACTTGGTATCAAGAGTGATACTAGTGTTACCATCATGGATCTTGGTCATATATACATATATGAGGCCCTCACATAGTTTGTATATCATAGATTTTGAGTTTGGTGGTAATCGGAACCCGTTTCGGTGTCCCGAGAACCTCTGTTTGAGAGTATTTTGAGGTATTGATCTATCAAATATTTTGATTTGTAAAAACTAATACTTCCATGTTGTAGGAAATTCAATTCTATTCAATTTTGACTTTTGAAAGTCCGAATTTCGATTTAAAACGAAGTTTTTATGGCCGAAACAAGTTTTAGCAAAAATCTGGAATTTGTTGCTGTTTGAAAAACCGGTATACCGCCGGTATACCGCAGTATACCGCCGGTATGCCGTTTTTGGCACCAGAAACTTTCTGTTTTTAGTCCGGTATACCGCTGGTATGCCGCAGTATACCGCCGGTATGCCGTTTTTGGCACCAGAAACTTTCTGTTTTTAGTCCGGTATACCGCCGGTATGCCGCAGTATACCGCCGGTATGCCGTTTTATGCTGTTTTAGTCTGTTTTTGCCCGTTTTTGTCCGTTTTTGTCCGTTTTTGATATGTTCTTCGAGTGTAATGATTTCTTAACATGATTAGATGATCTTGCATAGTTAGAAAATGATTGTACACCCTATATACACTTGATACTTGTGCATGTTCAATCATTTTGCTATGAAATGTACTTAGTTTTAATTATTCTTTCCCACATGCCCTGATATGTCTTTTGATAGATTCTTTCTTACAAGCTATGATAATTGTTACATGTTTTCCTTGCTTACATGATAGTGACCCGTTGTGGTGCACTCTTGTACATGTCTTTCTTTACTTACATGATAGTGGCCTATCATGGCGCACTCCCTATAGTGGCTCGTCGTAGCGCACTACCAGCTTCCAGTTTATGATGTTTTCTTGTTGTGGCTTGTTATGGTGCACATTCTCGTTATTGTCCAGTCTTGCATGCTCATGTCTAGGATGGATTCTGCGGAATGCCACACCCAGAATCCAAGAAAATGGTAAGAATTATATAACTAGATTGATCATTAGAACATGGGTGGGGAGGATTTCCCAGTTACCTGTTGCCTTTGGTCTAGGTCGTTATAACATTTAATTAAGGGTTTGGAGCTATCCGTCGAGATGAGCACTCTCCCAGCTTCACCGTCGTGTGGGAGCACAAAGTCACTCTTGTAATCAAAACCCGGCATGACCAATAGGTGGCAGCAGGCAGGTAACCGGACTTGGAATTCTCAAACTTGCATTTGTTAGTAATTAGGATTGTGACAACCCTAGTTAGCTAATGTATAAAGCCGTACTCATTGCTTGGCCGTGACTATTGTATGGAGTCCAGTCTAGTCTAGTTTGCCTAGGTAGGGTCCGGATTTGTTTATTTTCAGTACATCTTTGTTTATGCTTTACTTTTGTCGGTAAATAATTAGATACTAAAGTTCTGTTCAGGAGAAGGGTTACAACCCCGGTCCTTGTTTGGTTTACGGGTTGTAACTTGGGTTCCAGAATAGTTCCTAAGTCATCTAATCATTTGTCGTTCTATATAGACATGACATGCTCACATGCTCCAGTTACATGACATGCTCACATGCTCCAGTTACATGACATGCTCACATGCTCCAGCTACATGACATGCTTACATGCTCCAGTTACATGACATGCTCACATGCTCCAGTTACATGATATGCTCACATGCTCCAGTTATAAAATATGCTCACATGTTCTAGTTTCCTTAACATGCTCTACAAGATAAGTTAACAAGTTAACAAGTTTTCTTTAAATGCCTTACATGACAAGTTTCCTTTAAAATGCTCACATGACAGGTTTACAAATGATGTCTTCCTTTACATATCTACAGTTAACTCTATATGACATGTTGTTTGTTTATTGTCTCTCATCGGGATAAGTGCATTGGTAGTGCACAAGTCTCGATTAGCTTTACCTTTATGTCTCTATCCGTTGCTTGTTAGAATTAGATTGGTTTTAGTTCATAAGTTTGGCTTCCTTTGTGGTACTTGCTATTGGGGGTCTGACCCCACTGGTTTTGCATTGACCAGATCTGATAGAGGAGCCCGGAGGATCTTCCGTACCTTCCACTCGTTGGTGATTATCCAGAGCACCAGAGTACCTTAGTGGGTTTTCTATTTCATTCTCCCACTAGTTATGTACATTATTCTTTTGTGGCGTTTAGCCTCCGAGCACGTGTTTAGCTCGTGTTTTGGACTTGACATTTAGCCTACGGGCCAAAACATGATTTGCGTATTCTAGACTATAGCTAGAGCTTATCATGTATGACTATTACTCTTACTAGTCTTCACTCTGTATTACTAGCTTCATGATCATTGATATATGATAGTTTGGGACGCTTTACTATTTTATATTCCAGTTGATCTTACTTCTTGTATATTATTTACTGCCTGTGATTGAGATACCTAGGATTGCTTGACCCAGGATTGCCTGTTGGATTGTAGTAGTAACCCCCGTCTATACAGCTTATACGTTATTTCGGAGTACTGGAGTACTTTGGTATACGTAGCTGGCCTGGTCCGTCCCTACTTGCCAGTATTCTGGTTCTGGGGCGTGACATAGGTTTTAGTGGTGGCCCATGCAGGTCTGATTTATCAGATATGTGGGGGTTACTGATGTTTAGATATCTCAGTCACAATTCTTCTTTATTGATATCCTTCGTATTATTCTATATCTCTGATCCTTTGACCTGATATCTGCCTTGATCGTTGATCTTTCATGTTCCCTCGATTTGATCCTTGTGTCCTTCAACTTTCAGGGGCACTGTTCTTATTCCTTTTGATCAGCTTATTCGGGTTTTACGGATGGCAGGTCAGCAATCTTCTGTTGGGCCAGTTATGGAGGATCAGTCTCAGCATTCAGGGACAGAGTTCAGAGTTGAACCGAGAGCGGAGGTGTCAGTTCAGCCTGATCATCCAGGAGTGTCAGTCCTACCAGAGCAGCCAGAGAATGTTGTTCATGAGCTGGTGGGTGTTCTCAGGGGCTTCATGGAGTCACAACAACAACGAGATCTCATTCTCCAGCAGAGTATCCAGATGTTGATAGACCGTAGTGGACAAGAAATACCAGAGGCATTCAAAGCCGAGGACTTGCCGCCAGGAGGTGGAGCCAGGCAGTACCAGTCCTCAAGTCAGTCAGCATATCGAGCCCGACCTACTATAGAGGCAGTACGAGAGCACGAGCATATAGCCAGGAGGACCACGTCCAGAGCTGAGGGTCGTAAGAGGTACCATGCACCCAAGTCAGGCTTTACACCCCGACACCCCTCACCAGTACCATCATACAATTATCCACACCAGCACCAGGAGTTACCAGTCGTATGTTCCTTCTGTGGAAGGGGAGGACACACTCATATTACTTGTCGGAGGGCCAACTCTCTATGTTTGTTATGCGGATCACCAGACCACATGATAGGGGTTTGTCCTGGGAGGAGTTCAGTTGGATCTTCATCCTTCCAGTCTGCAGTTCCACAATTCGGGGCACCAGCACCAGTTCAGCAGAAGCGAGCTCAGAGGCCTTTACCGACGCAGTCCCATACATTCCAGCAGGAGAGGCCTCATCACTATATGCAGGCCCAGGCTCATAGACAGAGAGACCAGCAGCAGTATCAGTCAGAACAAGAAGCATGTACCTACTGTGGCAAGATAGGGCATCTCAGATCAGTTTGTTGGGCGGCCATTAGACGATGCTTCCGTTGTGGTGCAGAGGACCATTCTGTTAGCACTTGCCCATATCCGACATCTCGAGGACAACCAGCTACACCAGATGTACCACCTCAGTCTTTTCAGTCTCCTCAGTCATCACCACCAGCAGTGGATGAGCAGTTAGGGCCAATACTAGATGTTCAGCCATTGGCACAGTATCCTCCGCCATCGCGAGCTCAGAGGGTCAGACAGCACAGAGCGTGGTTGTATGCGCAGTCTCAGGGGCAGCACTAGTATCAGCATGAGGGTAGTACCTCGGGAGTCTCAGGTACCATCTTCATGGTCTTCTTTCAGTTATGTCCTTTTGATTATTCTTCAGTAGCAGGCCAGGTAGTGGCAGTATATCTTGGGTTCTTGCAGACGACCCTGTATTCTATCCACGTATGGAGTACAATGGCCGGATTGATTTATTCGATGAGTGAAGGCGAGTTTCTCGTCCCCAACTCTTCTGTCTTCGTAGTCGAGGCATGTGATAACTTCATTGGTATCGACTAAGAAGATACGTCCTAGGTAGAGTCATGTCTTGGATTAAGTCATTGGTACCGGCTTATTTTGAGAATTGACTTTTATCTAAGTTGTGGAGTCAGCGTAGGCCTGCTCCTACTCAACTGACTCAGGAGACATATTTATTCATATGCCTCCATCCCTTCTTGATTGTAGTTGTGTTATTGCTTACGCATTTACTTATATTACTGTTGTCTTTATCTTACCAACATGCCATGCTTTGTTTTGATTGATATGATTTTTCAGCTCTTTGGTTTGGTTTTCATGCTTGACTAGATTTAGGAAATTCCGAGGACGGAATTTATTTTTTAAGTTGTGGAGAGTTGTGAGACTCGTCTCACAGTATCGGTATTTATATACGGATACGTATTTTGTAGTGTATTTCGTATTTTCTTGATTTTCGTAATGCTTTAAAATTTTTCCTAACTTATAGATTTTCCTTGGCCGGCATGCCGCTAGTATACCGGAGTATACCGACGGCATACCGTCCAGACAGATTTTCCATAATTTAGATATTTTTGATTTAAGATATTTTCATGAATAGTGTTTTCGATATTTTCGTGAATAGTGTTTTAGATATTTTGATGAATAGTGTTTAGATATTTTCGTGAATAGTGTAGATGCACCCAATTACCCATTGGATATTTGGTTTTGTTTTGATGGTTAGGATTGACTTAGATATTCACATGGATCACCATCCGACGGCTAAGATTAATTTCCCCTTCTATATATACCATTTTACTTTCTCTCTCCTCCCTCTTTTCATTCTCTTTACTCTCTCTTCATTTCTTCTTCCCTTCTCTCCCCTTTGGAGCTTGCCAAGAGCTTGGCCTTGAGGCCTTGGGTGTGGTGTCTAACCCCCCTAGGAGGAGGAGTAGAAGATTAGGCTTGGAGCTTAACCTAGGCAAGTACATCTTGCCAAATCCATGAACCATATTGTTTTGTTGTCATTTTATTTCCCTTGGTATTAAATGCTTAGAATTTTCCCAAACTTATTTTGTTAAATATGTTTTCCTTATGATTCTCGTATATATGCATGTTTCCAAAATTTGTTTAAGCAAGGTTTTGATTTTCTGTTAAAATCCAGAATGGACTTAGTAGAAAACTTGGTATCAAGAGTGATACTAGTGTTACCATCATGGATCTTGGTCATATATACATATATGAGGCCCTCACATAGTTTGTATATCATAGATTTTGAGTTTGGTGGTAATCGGAACCCGTTTCGGTGTCCCGAGAACCTCTGTTTGAGAGTATTTTGAGGTATTGATCTATCAAATATTTTGATTTGTAAAAACTAATACTTCCATGTTGTAGGAAATTCAATTCTATTCAATTTTGACTTTTGAAAGTCCGAATTTCGATTTAAAACGAAGTTTTTATGGCCGAAACAAGTTTTAGCAAAAATCTGGAATTTGTTGCTGTTTGAAAAACCGGTATACCGCCGGTATACCGCAGTATACCGCCGGTATGCCGTTTTTGGCACCAGAAACTTTCTGTTTTTAGTCCGGTATACCGCTGGTATGCCGCAGTATACCGCCGGTATGCCGTTTTTGGCACCAGAAACTTTCTGTTTTTAGTCCGGTATACCGCCGGTATGCCGCAGTATACCGCCGGTATGCCGTTTTATGCTGTTTTAGTCTGTTTTTGCCCGTTTTTGTCCGTTTTTGTCCGTTTTTGATATGTTCTTCGAGTGTAATGATTTCTTAACATGATTAGATGATCTTGCATAGTTAGAAAATGATTGTACACCCTATATACACTTGATACTTGTGCATGTTCAATCATTTTGCTATGAAATGTACTTAGTTTTAATTATTCTTTCCCACATGCCCTGATATGTCTTTTGATAGATTCTTTCTTACAAGCTATGATAATTGTTACATGTTTTCCTTGCTTACATGATAGTGACCCGTTGTGGTGCACTCTTGTACATGTCTTTCTTTACTTACATGATAGTGGCCTATCATGGCGCACTCCCTATAGTGGCTCGTCGTAGCGCACTACCAGCTTCCAGTTTATGATGTTTTCTTGTTGTGGCTTGTTATGGTGCACATTCTCGTTATTGTCCAGTCTTGCATGCTCATGTCTAGGATGGATTCTGCGGAATGCCACACCCAGAATCCAAGAAAATGGTAAGAATTATATAACTAGATTGATCATTAGAACATGGGTGGGGAGGATTTCCCAGTTACCTGTTGCCTTTGGTCTAGGTCGTTATAACATTTAATTAAGGGTTTGGAGCTATCCGTCGAGATGAGCACTCTCCCAGCTTCACCGTCGTGTGGGAGCACAAAGTCACTCTTGTAATCAAAACCCGGCATGACCAATAGGTGGCAGCAGGCAGGTAACCGGACTTGGAATTCTCAAACTTGCATTTGTTAGTAATTAGGATTGTGACAACCCTAGTTAGCTAATGTATAAAGCCGTACTCATTGCTTGGCCGTGACTATTGTATGGAGTCCAGTCTAGTCTAGTTTGCCTAGGTAGGGTCCGGATTTGTTTATTTTCAGTACATCTTTGTTTATGCTTTACTTTTGTCGGTAAATAATTAGATACTAAAGTTCTGTTCAGGAGAAGGGTTACAACCCCGGTCCTTGTTTGGTTTACGGGTTGTAACTTGGGTTCCAGAATAGTTCCTAAGTCATCTAATCATTTGTCGTTCTATATAGACATGACATGCTCACATGCTCCAGTTACATGACATGCTCACATGCTCCAGTTACATGACATGCTCACATGCTCCAGCTACATGACATGCTTACATGCTCCAGTTACATGACATGCTCACATGCTCCAGTTACATGATATGCTCACATGCTCCAGTTATAAAATATGCTCACATGTTCTAGTTTCCTTAACATGCTCTACAAGATAAGTTAACAAGTTAACAAGTTTTCTTTAAATGCCTTACATGACAAGTTTCCTTTAAAATGCTCACATGACAGGTTTACAAATGATGTCTTCCTTTACATATCTACAGTTAACTCTATATGACATGTTGTTTGTTTATTGTCTCTCATCGGGATAAGTGCATTGGTAGTGCACAAGTCTCGATTAGCTTTACCTTTATGTCTCTATCCGTTGCTTGTTAGAATTAGATTGGTTTTAGTTCATAAGTTTGGCTTCCTTTGTGGTACTTGCTATTGGGGGTCTGACCCCACTGGTTTTGCATTGACCAGATCTGATAGAGGAGCCCGGAGGATCTTCCGTACCTTCCACTCGTTGGTGATTATCCAGAGCACCAGAGTACCTTAGTGGGTTTTCTATTTCATTCTCCCACTAGTTATGTACATTATTCTTTTGTGGCGTTTAGCCTCCGAGCACGTGTTTAGCTCGTGTTTTGGACTTGACATTTAGCCTACGGGCCAAAACATGATTTGCGTATTCTAGACTATAGCTAGAGCTTATCATGTATGACTATTACTCTTACTAGTCTTCACTCTGTATTACTAGCTTCATGATCATTGATATATGATAGTTTGGGACGCTTTACTATTTTATATTCCAGTTGATCTTACTTCTTGTATATTATTTACTGCCTGTGATTGAGATACCTAGGATTGCTTGACCCAGGATTGCCTGTTGGATTGTAGTAGTAACCCCCGTCTATACAGCTTATACGTTATTTCGGAGTACTGGAGTACTTTGGTATACGTAGCTGGCCTGGTCCGTCCCTACTTGCCAGTATTCTGGTTCTGGGGCGTGACACTGTGCTTCTTCTCCAAATTTCCAAGAAGAAGTATACCATAAGCCATGGCTTCCAATCTGCATAACTCTATCATCCGGAGCCCAAATCCGAACTTCCATAGGTCAAAATGGGGTAGAACAAAATTCTCAACAACATGGAACCATCAAAACTCAGAAATAACAAGATTAGGCAGATCAAAACCCAAGAATTTCAAAAATAATATAAATGTACATCTACAAGAATCTAGCCATGGAAAGTAAAAATGTCAAGTTCTAAAGTAAGTTAGAATGCTGTAAGGAAGAGAATGAAACAATAAAATTGGAGTTCCTCCATGAAGCAAGTTGTACTTGCCTAGACCTCTCTCTCACTCTCTCTGGTAGGTGAAGAATTAATGGAGGGAAAAAGGAGAGTAATGAAGAGAGAGAAGGAAGTAGGGTTAATAAATGGTAGTGGTGGTGGTAGGTAGGGGGTTCACCCTTTGGTTTATAATGAACCAATAGCAATCCCAAACCAAACCAAGCCAACCCGAACTAAGAATAAGCAAGCCAAACCAAACCAAGGAGATATGCAAATACAAGATAAAATACGTATACGTATTCCAAATACGTAATACGAACAACAGGCATTACAGCATCGAGTACCAAACTAGGGGTTGCTAGTTTGCCAATAACTCCACGTTCTATTCCACCAGCGGAACCCCTAATGATCAAGTTACCCAAGTCATCCTCTCAGTCTTCATTTATACAGGGGGTGGCCGAAGAAGAACCAGAACTGGCCAAGTATGTGGCTGCTCACACCGATGTTCCATCCGCAGATAATGTAATCCCGTTAGAAAAGATACCTTACTTCATCAATAAAGGGTTATCTTTGAACTACATCGAGCTTAATAAGCTTTGTACAATGTATGCTATAGAACACGGTATAGGCACTCACATGCATACATAGGTGACAAATGTTTACACCGCAAATTAACTCAATCCCGTGGAAGACGCTTATCGCATAATCGAGGGAGAGGACCATCCAATCATCTTCGGTCGGAAGAATAATCCGCAGCCCTTCACCATAGAAGAAGTCGATCTCGAATCGGACACCGGGAGACTGCCACTCTATCTATATAGCCCCCAATCCAAATACCTCATGCAAAAACAGGGGTATGATCCGGAGACTACGCCAGGTTTGAACTACGGCACTGGTCGACGATTGCCTTTAAAGTCGCCGGTCCCGGCTGGCAAACCACAGGACTACTACAACAAGACCTGATGCGGACTGGGGTATGTTACACCTACAACGACCCCTGAAAGCTCAGATGAGGAATGCGACTGGCTTTCACACTCAACCGGATCACAAACTTCTGATTCGGATATCAGCATCGGAGATGTATTTAGGCATATCATGTATGTCAATATGGCATTCGCTGATGCTTACGAAGAAGGTGAAGACTTTCCTGAACTCCTCGAATTAGAGCCGTGGGCCCAATAGCTGGATGTGCAACGGAAGAAGCGGTTTGAACAAAGAGAGCCTCCTACTGAAGATGAGGTCATACAACTAGATCTCGACAGCGACTCTTCTCCAAAACCAATCTTCGTTAGCAAAATCCTGACAGACGAAGAGCAAGAATCACTATTGAAACTTGTCAAAGAATATATTGATGTGTTCGCCTGGAACTATGAAGACATGCCAGGGCTAAACCCCGATGTTGCTCTTCACAAGCTCAACATTCAGCCAGATGCAAAGCCAGTCAAACAACAGCAACGACACTTCTGTCCAGGCATCATGGATGCGATCGAAGCCGAAGTCAACAAACTGATAGCCAGAGGCTTCATTCGTAAGGAAAAACATCCGGACTAGGTTGCCAACATAGTATCAGTCCTCAAGAAGAATGGAAAGATTTAAATCTGCATCGACTTCCGCAATCTGAACGAGGCGTGTCCCAAAGATGAGTTCCCTCTTCCTAGCACAGACATCATGATTGACAAAACCTGCGGCTTCGAACGTATGTCGTTCATGGATGGTTTCTCAGGGTACAACCAAATCAAGAAGTCTTCCGACGACAAAAAGCATACATCATTCCGAACACCAATAGGCACGTTCTGCTACACGGTCATGCCTTTCGGTTTAAAGAACACTGGCACCACCTATCAGAGAGCTATGAGCATCATCTTTAGAGACCACTTGCGTAAAACAGTGGAATGCTATGTTGACGATATCGCCGTCAAAAGCCGCTCTAAGGAAGATCATCTGCATGATCTAAGGACAGTGTTCGACCTAATGTGAGCGCACAATTTGAAAATGAACCCCACGAAATCCTTCTTGGGCGTATCCAGCCGGAAATTCTTTGGTTTCATCATCAACTTCCAGGGTATCCACGTAGACCCTGAGAAGACGAAGGCAATCATGGAGATAGGTCCCCCGAGAAATCTTCGAGAACTCCGAGGCCTCCAAGGGAGGTTAGCTTACATCAGAAGGTTCATTTCTAACCTCTCCGGGCGATGTCAGCCATTCACCCATCTCACGAAGAAGGGCGTCTCATTCATATGGGATGAAGAATGCCAGCGTGCCTTCGATAGCATCAAAGAATATTTGTCGAACCCTCCAGTCCTGGTAGCCTCGGTTGCTGGAAAACTATTCCTGCTCTATGTACGAGCAATGGAGCACTCCCTCGGTGCTCTGCTAGCACAAAACAACGATACAGGCCATGAGCAGGCTATATATTACCTCAGTCGAATGATGATCGGGCCAGAGCACTGATATACTGCAGTGGAGAAGGAATGCCTCGCCTTGGTGTTCGCCATTCAAAAGATGCGACACTATGTCACGGGGCAAACCATACATATGATATCACGAGTCAACCCCCTCAGGGTCCTCATGACTAAACCAGGGGCACTCAGCTCTCGCCTCGCTACATGGGCAATATTACTGTCCCCCTACCATATGATCTTTGTCCCGTAAAAGGCTGTTAAAGGTCAAGCTCTGGCAGACTTTTTAGCAGCCCACCCAGGCTCGGAGTCGGCTAGAATATACGAAAAAATCCCAGATGAGATCGCCGACTCGCATGCGACCTCTCACGATGATATATGGTGAATGTTCTTCGACGACGCTTCAAGGACCGGACCCAAGGTCAATATCGTCGTCGGAGTCGGGGTGGTGCTGATTTCTCCTTCCGGACTGGTGATCAATCGCGCTTACTCCCTCACGGAACCTTGATCTAATAATGTGGCCGAGTACAACGCTTTAGTCATTGGCCTCCAACTTGCAAGAGAGCTGGGGGCAGAATATCTTGAAGCATACGGCGATTCACAGTTAATCGTTAATCAGATCCGGGGTTCATACGAAGTCCGCCATGAAGACATGATCCCCTATCACCAAATAGCAATCAACATCATCTCGTCATTTGAAGGGTTCTTCATCGAACACGTCCCCAGACTCTAAAATATCGAAGCCGATGCCTTAGCTGGCCTTGCCGCTTCCCTAGCGATTTCGAACTATGCTCATCAATCGATGGATGTGATAGGCCATGAACTGGTCTGTCCCAAGAACAACGTTCAATTCGTGGCGAGTTATTCTACTCAGACGATCGACGAAGCACCAGACTGGAGACAACCATGCATTGACTTCATAGTCTACGACATTCTGCCGGAGGACCCAAAGGAAGCCACCTCTATCAGAAGGCGTTCTCTCAGATTCTTCTACGATACAGAGACGAAAATGCTGTATCGTCGATCCTATGATGGATTATTACTTCGATGTCTGTCGAACGCAGAAGCCAAAGAAGCCGTACGCGAAGCCCATGACGGTGTCTGCAGGGCTCATCAGCTTGGTCTAAAATTACAAGACCGTCTTCGCCGAATGGGCTACTACTGGCCCACGATGGTAGCAGATGCGATAGACTATGCAAGAAAGTGTAATGCCTGCCAAGTCCACGTGGACTTCATCCACCAGCCATCCGAATTTCTACATCTGACCGTGGCGTCCTAGCTATTCGAAGCATGGGGAATGGATATTATCAGTCCGATCACTCCACTTTCTTTCCGAGGACATCGTTTTATACTCGCAATCACGGATTACTTCTCCAAATAGGCGGAAGCTGTTCTGTTTGCAGAAGTAAAGACTTCAAACATGATAAGCTTCCTCAAGCTTCACGTCATCTATCGCTTTGGACTGTCCTGAAGGATCATGCATGATAATGGTCCGCAGTTCGCAAGCCACGTCTTCTATCGATTCTGTAAAAAGCACCGCATCCAGAATATTGCTTCAACACCATACAATCCGACAGCGAATGGGTTGGCAGAAGCATTCAACAAAACCATCATCAAGTTGCTCAAAAAGTTTGTATCATCCAACAAACGCGACTGGAATGAGAAGCTTAGCGAATGATTATGGGCGTACCGTACTACAGTTCAAACAGCCACAGGAAATGCACAATTCTTCCTGGTGTACGGGAGAGAGACAGTTCTCCTATTGGAGACCCAAATACCCTCGCTCCGCGTAGCTCTCACTTACCAATTGACGACGGACGATAACTACTATCGCTGGCTACAAGAGTTGGAGGCCTTAGATGAAAAGCACCTATTGGCTCAGCAACGAACCGAGCTATACCAAGCACGCATCTTCGGAGCCTTCAGCAAGAAGGTTAAAATCAGAACATTCCAAGTGGGTGATCTCGTTCTGGCAGTTCGGAGGCCGATGGTTATGACTCATAAAACCGTCGATAAATTCCAGCCAAAGTGGGAAGGTCCATTTATCATTGAGGCTGTATTCTCCAACGGTGCTTACCGTCTCGCAAAACAAATCGGAGACTTGCTCATGTTGCCCGTCAGCGGTAAGTTCCTGAAGAAATATTATGTCTAAATGACATTCTCCAAATCCAAGAGTGTTGAGTTATGTACCCACCGGTGCCGCTGAACTCGCATTCAGAAAATCCCAGATCATTGAGTTATGTACCCGTCGGTACCGCTGAACTCACATTTACAAAAGTCCAGAGTATTGAGTCATGTACCCGCCGGTATCACTGAACTCACATTTATAAAATCCCAGATTATTGAGTCATGTACCCACCGGTACCGCTGAACTCACATTTACAAAAGCCCAGATTAATGAGTCATGTACCTACCGGTACCGCTGAACTCACATTTACAAAAGCCCAGAGTATTGAGTCATGTACCCGCCGGTACCGCTGAACTCACATTCACAAAATCCCATATTATTGAGTCATGTACCCACCGGTATCGCTGAACTCACATACAAAATCGTAGATTATTTAGTCATGTACCCACCGGTACCGCTGAACTCACATTCACAAAAATCCCAGATTATTGAGTTATGTACCCGCTGGTACCGCTGAACTCACATTCGAATATCCAAGATTTCCTGAGTTATTTACCCTCTGGTACCTCTGAACTCACGCTTTTCCTCCAAATATCCCAGATTGCTGAGTTATGTATCCGCCAGTACCGCTGAACTAACATCCCGACTACAAATCTTCCAGAATGACGAGTCATGTACTCTTTCGTACCGCTGAACTCACATTCTTCCTCCAAATATCTCGGATTGCTGAGTTATGTACCCGCAGGTGCCTCTGAACATACATTTCGGTCACTCTTTTAGGTAGTAAGTCATGTATGACCATACCACTGAACTTATTCTTCTGAAAGAGCTCTTCCCTCATGATCCATTACCCGCACTCCCAGTGCACAAAAAGGGTAACAGATCCACAAAATTCCTAAGACGACCACGTCGATGTTACCTCTGAGTCATCTCACTTCCGCCAAAAACAAATCACCCCTCTACATAGAGTCGTTCTATGTACCCCTTCATGGAGCCCACTCCTGCCATGTCCTCATTACCTCTGAGTGGGAAGACTCCATCGAAGAAACTCCCATATTTGCCATGTCCTCGTTACCTCTGAATAAGTATGTTGGTTCTCTCCCAACTTATTATCTGTATCCAAAACTAGGGTACGCCAAGGATAATAGGTCCACAAAAAGCCTCTCATTGGGGCAACCACTACAAAATAAGGAATAAAGCGAATGTATTCCGGTCATTCAAAAGCGGTAACATTCACATAACTACATCTCACGAGTAAGCCAAAAAAGTTCTCTATCATTTCATTCAAATAAAAGGGAAGAAGATTACATCGATATCCAAAAGAAGCAAGACACAAACTATAGCTAAAGACAGACAGAAATATCAAGACAAAGGACGGACATTTATGGGAACCCATGAATCCTAGTTACGGGGGCGCATATACCAATCCCTCAACCATTTTGCGTATGAAGGATGTACTTGAGCAAGATCATCGTCTGAGATAGGAAGATCAGAACTCCCAGTACTACCGTCGTCAGACTGGGCGCCAGCTCTCCTTTCTGTTCCTCCGTTTCTGGTGTTACCTCCTCCTTAACAAGCGATGATTCTTGTTTGAAAGAGGGCAGCAAATCTTCCTTCACAATGATCTCAGTCTTCGGCAGGGTTGCTGAATCAAAGATAAAAAGAAACAAAGTCAAAAGATGGTCAAGGCATTATACGGCTCTGATCGACATGTCATTATGCGGCTCGGTTATGGGACATATATGCGGCCCATACAATTTAAATAGTTTGCATTAAAGGCATGTGCATAAAGCATGCAACAGAGCCGTTGTTATGGTTTCGAAGTATATAACTTCCCCAAATCCTTACCCTTAACTGTAATGCCCCGCTCCGTACGAGGCATTTGGTTGGCTTATTAGATGGGATCAGAATATTGGACCGTGACTTATGTTGGGAATGAGAAGAATTGAGACTGATGCAGTCCCTCTTAGCTGGCTAGACAGAATGGGTATTGGAACGTAGCTCGCTGGTGGAGCTACGCTTAGTAGAATTTTGGGTGAGTGGAACTGTCCTTCCTCCTCCTTACTCCTTCATGCTTAATAGATGAAGTATTAAAATTCCATGAACTGCCCCTAAATGTCCCATATGTTAGTTGCTGAATAATAGAGATGCTTTTGCTGAGAATTATTGAAATGTACAACACATTGAACTGCTAATGTGATTCGATGCCTGAGATTGAATTGATAACCTTGTTCCTTATGCTTAATGCTGCTGAAACGATAAAACACTTGATTAATGAGATGCCTTGTGAATGATAGAATAAGAAGTGAACTGGCGGTGCTATCGACCCAATGAACTGAATGAAACACTAGAATCATGTACTCTCTCTATAACTGTTACAAGAATATGAAATGCTACCTGTCCCTTATAAGAAATGAATGTATATTAAGTTCCTCTTAAGAAAGGAATGATATAAGATACATTGCAATAAAGCAATGAATGAGATATGATAAAGCTGGGATCGTTGAGATCACCAAATGAAATGATGGTAATGACGAAATAAATAAGTCATTGAATATGACTAATGATGCATTGTTGCCTTTACTTTCTTTAATATATTTTACCATGCGATTTTGTTCACAATCGAGTCGGACACGCATTCGCATGGTCATGGACAACTTGTATACATGGTTTGAGTAATAATTTCCTCGAACGGTTCCTAGGGCCCTGGGGACCGATTCGGCCTAGGAGGAAATAATGATGAGTGCTATGGGAGCACGGATAAGGCAGGGTGGCATAGAGGCTCGCCACCTACTATGCTGACCGTATTATCTTAAAATGAAATGAAATGAGAAGAGTCCATATGGTTTAACAACACCAGTGACCATGTAGTCAGGATGCATGCTAATGAATGTTTTGTGCAGGCAGAGTAAGTATATCAGATAACCTGTAATTGATACAGGTACGAGGAGTCGGCTATCGGTAAGAAATCATATAATTGTGATATTGTATAAGTTGGTTTAACTTGCCTGCTTAACATGTTCCATTTAGTATGCTAGAAAGATGCCTTTCTACAATCATTGCTCAAACACAACATACATGCTAAGTGATGCTTGAAGTGAGAACTGTTATAACATGTTTAAAATGTTAATGTTAACGGTGCCTCAATGATGCCTTTTCATGATAACACCTAGTATGCCTCAATGATGCCTTTGCATGATAACACCAAGAATGATAAATGATATGTCCACATGAATGCTACTAAGAATATGTTTACATGCTTCACTCTGATTATTGCCCATGAACTGTAAACTGATGTTAGGCCCCAAGTAGAAAGATCACTCTAAGAAATGCTTGCTTAAATGATCACTTTAATGTTGGTTTATGCGAGTGGGTTGGATTCTGCTCGCCAGTACATAGATGATGTGCTGACCCACGTTTTGTAGGCAGGTGCTCGTGCTTGGAATGTTCTACACACGAAGATTGGCTTGACTGGTCCCGCGGCATCGAAGATTTGTTGGGCATACAGAAGCTCTCCTTGTACAAGATGATGTCTTCTGTTTATAAAGGGCATAATGTATGGAAGATTGTAATCAGTTGTATCAGTGAGATTGTGAGCCAAGTCAGTATATCGAGTGGTAATCTAATGTATCCAAATATCAAATGTAAGCTGTATAGCATTGTTCAGTTGGTTTCCAATGTAAAGTGAGATGTGCTGTAATCATTTCAATACAAGTCTTGTACTCTTCTTCAATTATCAATAAAGAGAATAAAGTTCTACATATCTCTGTGTGGCTTCAAGTTACTCTTTTTCTCCGCTGCTATAAAGAAGTGATGTACTTCTATTCAATAAGAGAGATTGTCCTCATTAAATTCAATTTATCTGCTTCTGCCGCTGCGATGTGTTCCTATTTGAAGAATAATCGATTATGTACCATCTTTGCCTTGTACAAGTGCAAAACTAGACTTGTACGGCATCACGCCCAAGCGAGGACGATCGATTCCAAGAGATAAAATATGTGAATAAATGACTCTATGAATCGGGGCGTGACATTAACAGCAGGATGAACGTCAGAATGAGCTTTGGGTGCCACAGTCGATGTCGAGGCCATGCCCTTACCCTTCGCCACAGCCTTCGCCGCAACCTTGGAAGACTTGGGAGCCATTACTGATGATCAAAAAAGGAAGATGAAGACAAGAAAGCTAGGGCAAGAGCAGAAAGTAAAGAAGTCTTCTTTCCAAAACACGCTGTTATTTATAGACGAAGCCCATAACCGACGTATCGATCTATATGCAATGAATCGACTCTTCGGTTATCAAGGCGATCCGACTATTCATGGCTAAACTCTTGGGATCATGACAGAAAATCAAAGGCAATCAATGCAAAGATTTGCACATGCGGCATGAAGACGTGGCAAGGAGCCTATGTGGCCAGACAGCCTATGCGGCTCAGATGGCCATACGGCTGAGGAGGCCATGCGGCTGAGACATCCATGGGGCCAGAACATCCTATGCGGCTCGAAGAGTCTTTACATGGCCATTCTTCTTATTCAAAGTATTTTAATTTTGTAAATTGAAAACTTTGAAGGGGGTCTTGTAGAATCATGGAAAAGAATAAAGAAAGACCTATACGGCTCCAACAGAAGGATCCCCATGCGGCTCAGAAGTCCATGCGGCTCAGGGGTCCATGCGGCTCGGATAGATCCATGTGGCTCAGAAAGAAGCCACATGGCCTTCAATAATTAATCTCTATATTTGGCTGCATTTAATACCCCGGAGGCTGCTCTGACAAATGACAGCCATGACAGCTCTGACATAAGGACGTAATAATGACTCTGACATGATGGCGTGATCCTAGGAAAGAGGAAAAAATCTTCTTACAGCTGAAAAAATCTACCAAGTCCCGAGGCCACTCCATGCGGCTGCCCATCTACATGCGACTGCCTATCCGTATCCCCATGCGGCTGTCCATCTGTATGCGGCTGCCTATCCCCATGCGGTTGCCCATCTGTATGCGGCTGCCTATCTCCATGCGGTTGCCCATCTGTATGCGGCTGCCTATCCCCATGCGGCTGCCCATCTACATGTGGCTTCCTATCCCCATACGGCTGCCTATCCCCATGCGGCTGTCCCTCTGCATGCGGCTGCCTATCCTCGTACGGCTGCCCCTCTGCATGCGGCTGCCTGTCCTCATATGGCTGCCCATCCACGTACGGCTGTTGGTTTCATGCGACTGAGAGGACCCCCCCATGTGCGGCTCGGCCATGACGGTCCAGTTGAGACACGTGGCGCTCTTCGCTATAATTGTGACACGTGGCAGTCTTATCTTCCCTGGAATTATGGGTGCTAAAAAAATTCTAACAAAATCAGATTTGTTGCGATCGTCATAATTGCCCAGATCAAATCAAATCAAGCAAATTGGACACATGGCAGGCTATCACAAATCACGAATATTCATGGCAATCAATATTTATTATCCACAAATATTTGATGTAATCACATTAATTATTCAAATCTATTATATTCAAGATGAATGGCCCAGATTAATTGATCCTTAACCGCCAACTTCTCAAGGAGGCAATCATTTGCAAACCCTAATGATCACACCCCCACCTCTATAAATAGCAAGGTGCCATTCCCTTGCAAACCCTGGAGAATTTAGGAGAGGAAAGCAGAGAAAAGAGAGAGAGAGAGAGCACTACAGAGACATCCAGAGATCCAGCAACCGAAGGCACAAGGGTGTCTTCCCATACGTCCAAGAGCATTTCTTCACCAGAGCCAAGGCTACATCCGATCGTCCAAGGAGTAAGGCAGGGCTGCCGTCGCTTTTCCGAGCCTCTATCGTCACCCTCTAGAATCAAAAATAAACAATTGTACTTAGATTGTTGTACCTAGATTTTCGTTCCTAGGCTTTTTTTGTACGAACGAGTTTGTATTATGAAGTAAAAGTCCAGTCCTCTGATATAATTGTTCTGTTCTTTTATAATTTATGAAAAATAGGTGTTTGTCGTAAAACCGATAGAAGGCGTGGCTTACAAACTGCGGAACATTATCGTGGATGACCCTTTAAGACAGTCCGAAGCGATAGATGACGTGATGCTTGAGGAAGCTGATCACATTTGATGTCTTCACCTTTATAAGCGGGACAGCATTCGCCCATTTGGAGAAGTAATCTGTAGTTGCCAGTATGAAGCGGTGCCCTTTGGATGAAGGTGGGGTGATAGGACCAATGATATCCATTCCCCACACCTCAAATGGCCAGGATACCACCGTTGGATGTAGAAATTCAGATGGTTGATGTATGAAATCTGCGTGGACTTGACAAGCTTTGTACTTTCTTGCATAGTCTATTGCATCTGACACCATTGTAGGCCAGTAGTAGCCCATCCGACGAAGGTGATCTTACAATTTCGAGCCAGGCTGATGGGCCCAGCAGACGCCGTCATGCACTTCACGTACAGCTTTTTTGGCTTCTGTATTGGACAGACACCGAAGCAGTAATCCATCGTATGACCGCGGATACAGCATTTTTATTTCTGTATCGTAGAAAAATCTGAGAGAACATCTTATAATAGAGGTGGCTTCTTTCAGGTTCTCTGGCAAGATGCCATAAACTGCAAAGTCGATAAATGGGAGCCTCCAATCCTGTGTCTCGTCGACCGTCAGGGAAGAATAACTCTCAAATAATTGGACGGTGTTCTTGGGACAGACCAACTCATGGCCTATTACATCCACCAAATGATGAGTATATTTTGGGACCGCCAGGGAAGCGGCCAGTCCTGCTAAGGCGTCGGCTTCAATGTTTCGGAGTCTCGAAACATTTTCTATGAAGAACCCTTTCAGAGACGTAATGATGGCGACTGCTATCTGATGATAGGGGATCATGTCTTCATGGCAAACTTCTTATAAACCCCAGATTTGATTTACGATTAACTATGAATTGCCGTATGCTTCCAGGTACTCTACCTCCAGCTCTTTTACAAGTCAAAGATCGATAACCAAGGCGTTGTACTCGACTACGTTGTTCGAGCAGGGTTCTGTAAGGGAATATGCCCGGTTGATCACCAAGCAAGAGAAAGAAATCATTACCACTGCGACCCCAAGGACAATGTTGCCCGTACGCCCGATTCTTGAAGCACCGTCGAAGAACATTCGCCAGACGGAATCATCGGAAGCCATGTTTGAATTGGCGACCTTGTTTGGAATCTCTTCATATATTTTGGTTGACTGAACTTGGATGGGCTGCTAAAAAGTCTGCCAGAGCTTGACCTTTGACGACCTTATGCGGGACGAAGATCATGTGGTAGGGAGACAATAATATCGCCAGGTAGCGAGGCGAGAGATGAGTGCACCCGGCTTTGTTATGAGGACCCTGAGGGGGTTAACTCTCGATATAACATGGATGGTTTGTCCTGTAACATAGTATCGCATCTTCTGGATAGCGAACACCAAAGCAAGACATTTCTTTTCCATGGCGGTGTATCTATGCTCAGGTCCAATCATCATTCGACTGAGGTAATAGATAGCTTATTCATGCCCCGCGTTATTGTTTTGTGCTAGTAGAGCACCGAGGAAATGCTCCATCGCTCGTACATAAAGCAACAACGGCTTTCCAGCAACCAGGGCGACCAGAACTGTAGAATTTGATAGATATTCTTTGATGTTGTCGAACGCGCATTGTACCCCTCATCCCATATGAATGAGATACCCTTCTTCATGAGGTGGGTGAATGGTTGACATCGTCCGGAGAGCTTAGAGATAAACCTCCTGATGTAAGCTAGCCTCCTTTGAAGGCCTCGGAGTTCACGAAGATTTCTCGGGGGACCCATCTCCATGATTGTCTTTGTCTTCTCCAGATCTATATGAATTCCTTGGACAGTAATGATAAAGCCCAAGAATTTTCGACTAAATATGCCCAAGAAAGATTTGGTAGGATTTATCTTCAAGTTGTGCGCTCGCATCAGGTCGAATATCGTCCTCAGATCCTGCAGATGGTCTTCCTTAGAGCGTCTTTTGACAGCGATGTCATCAACATAACAATCCACGGTCTTACGCAGGTGATCTCTGAAGATGACACTCATAGCTTTTTGATATGTGGCACCGACATTCTTTAAACCGAAGGACATGACTGTGTAACAGAACACGCCAATCGGTGTTCGGAATAATGTATGCTTTTCGTCGTCAGGAAACATCTTGATTTGATTGTATCCTGAGAAGCCATCCATGAATGACATACGCTCAAAGCCACATGTGTTGTCGATCATGATGTCCATGATGGAAAGAGGGAACTCATCTTTAGGATATGCTTTATTTAGATTTCGTAAGTCGATACAAATTCGAATCTTTCCATTCTTCTTGAGGACTGATACTCCGTTGGCGACCCAGTCTACATGTTGCTCCTTCCGGATGAAGTCGCTAGCTATCAGTTTGTTGACCTCAGCTTCGATAGAATTTATGATGTCCGAGCGGAAGCGTCTTTGCTGTTGCTTGACCGGCTTTGCATCTGGATGAATGTTGAGTTTATAAAGTGCAACCTCAGGGTTTAGCCCTGCCATGTCTTCATAGCTTCAGGCGAGCACGTCAATGTACTCTCTGACGAGTTGCAAAAGTGTCTTCCGCTCTTCGTCTGTCAGGCTTTTGCTGACGAAGATTGGCTTTGGAGAGGACTCATCGCCGAGGTCAACTTGCATAACCTCATCATCAGTGGAAGGTTCACAGAGTTCGAAGCATTTTTTCCACTGTGCATTTAGTTGATGGACCCAAGGTTCTAACTCGAGAAGTTCAAGTACATCTTCGTCTTCTTCGTAGGCATCAGCAAATGCCATATTGACAGACAGAGCTTGCCTGAATACTTTCCCGATGCTGACATCCGAATTCGAAGTTGGTGATCCGATTGACTGTGAATGCCAGTCACATTCCTCATCTGAGCTTTCAGGAGTTGTTGCAGGTGAAGCATAACCTAGCCCACGTCTGGTCTTGTTGTAGTAATCTCGTGGTTATACCGTATTCCATAGCATACATTATACAAAGGTTATTAAGCTCGAGGTAGTTCAAAGATAGCCCTTTATTGATGATGTAAGGTATCTTTTCTAGGGTAATTACATCATCTGCGGATGGAACATCAGTGTGAGCAGCCACATACTTGGCCACCTATAACTCTTCTTCGGCCACCCCCTGTGTCAATAAAGACTGGAAGGACGACCTGGGTAGCTTAATCATCAGGGGCTCCACTGGTGGAGCAGAACGTGGAGTCGTCGGAGCACTAGCGACCTCCAGTTTGGTGCTCGGTACTGGGCGGGGAGTTGTTGGCTCGCTAGCAGTCCCCGGCTTAGCGCTCGGCTGTTGACTCATTCTGGGAAGACGAATCGTCATCGGCTTGACAGAGGGATTGAGCTCCTCTGTTTGTTGCTGGCCGGCTCTCGACAGCCTGATTGTCAGTGGCTCCGTCGTGGGTCTTGGCCCTTGGCCAGATCTTGGCAGTCAAATTATCATCTGCTCCTTTTATGCAGTGAGCACTGGGAGACCAGTTGCTTCTCTACCCAGAGTGACTGTCAAAGGTGCAGTCCTTTCTGGTTTGCGGGGTTGGAGATGGATACTCAAAGGTTCCTCCGACCCCATAATGGCCTCCATCTGATCTTGAACATCTTCATTGATCAGGTGCCTCTTAGATTTTTTATACAAGCAAGAATCTGAATAATAGGATTCAATCCCTTTAAAGGGATCGATGTCGACAAATTTTGTCCTCACGAAGCCGTGCTTGTCGACGTACTTGAAGCACTGGTTCAATATAAAGGGCACGATAATGTAATCATGTAATCATGTATCCACGGACGCCCCAGGAGAATATTGTAGGAGGTGTCTGCGTCGCTGACATAGCAGGTTACTTCTGACTGAAGGTCGCCAATTTGGCACTTCAGGCGAATCTTTCCAATGGGATAGCTCCTCCCGGAATTGAAAACGCTGATGGCGATACTGGTAGGAGTCAGCCGATGCATAGGGATGCACAGATAATGAAGCAAGATCTTCGGGATAATGCTTATCGAAGAACCGGAATCAATGTGCATCCGATCCACCTTGACGTCGCCGACATATCTAGTATAATAAAGAGGGCGATCATGCAAGTTTGTCTTGATGAGCATATCCTGTAGAGTAAAGACAATGTTGGGCATTGCACCGGTACAAGCACTGTCCTGGAGATCTGTCGGCAGGCTTTCCCAGTAAGGTTGACCTGAGCCAGATATACATCGGCATTCTGGAGTGCCTCCTTCAGTGCGGTGCGAACATCTTTGGAGAGTCTCAAGAGCTCGTATAATGACAATTTTATCGGTGTGTTAGCCAGTTGTGCAAAATGTCAAAATTGTAGGACTTTTCCAGCCCGTGAGGAGTGTCTTTCTGGAGCGGCTTGTCGAAGCGGGTCTCGTTGGGCTTCGGCTTGTCGACCGACGGAGGCTGAAAAGGTCCTGGAGCGTCAGCAGCGGCCGGCTAGCGTTCTTCAGTCGAGTTACCCGATGTAGGTTAGGATTGTGTACCAGACCGGGTGACGACAGCAGTAGCTTCTTCAACATCTGTCGAGATTGTACGACATGACTTGATTTTTCTACCCTTCTTCTTACAGACGGAGGGTGGTGCGAACTGAGTCACTTCAGATACCCGGTTCGAATGGACCCACATGACCTCCCCTCGTGATGTGGTGTAGGGCACTAGACCACCAGCCTGGTCTCGGGGAGGTAGAAGATTAGCGACCTCCATCTTTGCCCGGGGGACGGGTACTACTCCATCTTGAGTCTTTGTCGGAGGGAAGCTGACGAATTGGACTGACACCATGTTGGCTGCCACGGTCACCTCCTCGAAATTAATGGCCATGGCCTTCGAATCGATGAGGTTCTGAATATGCCGCTTCAGTTGGAAGCAGTCTTGTGTAGCATAGTAGACGTATTGGTGGTAGTGGTAGTACTTTGTGCTCTCCATCTCTGCAGGACGATGTTTACGCCTTGGAGGAGGGAGCTGAATTCGATCTCCTTGTACGAGCATGTCAAGGATGGGCTTGACATGACTGTCTTCGAAGGAGTAAGTCATCTGCGGCTACTGCTTCTCTACCGGCTTTGGTTCAGTCTTCCGGGCTGTGTCGACCACCGTAGCCTATTTGCCCTTGTTGTCTTGGTTGTTGGAGGAATTACTGTCGTTGTTGTTATTGGCATTAGGGCATTTGTCCTTGTCCTCTCCTTCTGAGATGTGCAATCCCAGTTGGCGAGCTTTCTTCAACTTGTCATCTGTGCCAGTAGCGCTGATGATAAAAGTCTTCCAGTCCTCGAATTAACTTTCGCCCATCTAGAGGCTGATTGTGGGGAGCAGCCTCTTTTGGCATATTTCAATCAAGGAAGAGTCTGGATTACCGGAGGGCAACTTCATCGCAGTTTGGCGAAACCGCTCAATGTAGTTTCTTGTCAGCTCTTTCTCTTCTTGGATAACGTCAATGAGGGTTGACATTGTGACATCCTGTCCCATCTCATAGAACCTCTCCAAGAATATACGTTTGAAGTCGACAAAGAAATGGATGCAGTTGTCCGACAGGTTGCGGTACCAGTCGAATACGACTTCCTCCAATGCCCTAATGAACAAATATGTAAGGATGGCATCATTATGTGGCAGATGATCTGTTGCGACCTCAAAGTAGGTCACATACCGGCTTGTAGAGGTCTTGCGATCATATGGATTAATGTTGAATGGCTTGTACCAAGGAGGGAAGGGGACATCTCTCCATGCAGCGGGATACGGTTGTCGTATGCTGAGGTCCTGAGAGTTTTCTCGGGCGTGAAACATTTCTCGAAGCTCTTGGACCTCTCTTCTTGCCACCCTAGCGTCGTCTGCAGCAGTGGAAGCCGATGTCCCGGGTGGATTGTCACCCGGGGTTGGTGCAGTTGTGTTTGAGTCCACGTTGACGGCGGGACCCACGCTTGTCTGGTCAGGCATCCTTTCTTGGAGAGTCGGCAGGGCTGCCTTAATCTCGTCTATTGATTTGACCAAGGTATAAAGTATGGCCTCAAGAGTGTCGAGGCGTTGTCGATCGCTAGGACCATCCTGGTCATTTTTTGTCATAAATACTATTTTTTTGCGGGGAACAGTAGAAGGAACTGCGGAGGATGTGCTCTCCGAATCATACCCCCGAATGGATAAGTCGTCAGAATATATAGGAATGTTCTCCTCCGGTTCGGACTGGGAGGAAGTGTTACCCCCTGCATCTAAGGTTGCTTCATCTTAGGACCCATGGACATCTGGGTCCGTTGTATCTGTTGGAGGAACTGTCTCCTCTGGTTGATCTTCTTGGAACACCGGATTGTCATGGATGTTCCGAGGGGTGTTACCCCCAGCTTCGGCTACCCCCTGAGGTGTAGTTGATGAATCCTCCAGTGTTAAAGATTTCATCTTTGAGCGGGTGCCCTGGTAAACTCCTCCTGAGGTGGTTGTGGACATCCGCTTGGATGCGAGTTTCCTGGCCACGCTGGTTGAGATCGTCGGGCTGGAAATATTTATCTTCTTTCCAGCCTTGTCGGTAGTGATTTTCTGAGCAGAATTGCAAGAGGCGACATGAAATGCCTCATCTCCTGAGCTTTGTTGCAGGACCAGTCCTGGCTTCTGCAGTCGTTGGAAGACGGACTGTCGGTCCTCTTGTACTGCCATCTTGCTGCAGCAGTAGTTGACAATGACTTGAGTACAGTTATGTCCTTGAAAGAACTCTCTGTACACCAAGCTTTTTTTCTCTTTTCTTGTGCTTGTGAAGAATTACATCACGCAAGTCACTCGTTTTATGGGCCCGGGAGTCCCGAGCACACGAGTGTGTTGGTACCACGTTTGCTCCCTGATTGGGAGACTCTTGGGAATCACTTTGTCCGTTTGCCGTCGGGGGCTGGACACGGTCGGTTCTGTACAACTTTCCATCAGAGGCCCGCCTAATAGTAAGAGGAGCTCTCTGATGGTCAGAGGTTGGGACAGCTGACTGAACTCGACGAGCCCGCGCTGCCCTAGACTTCTTTCCTCTAGCACCCAAGGGCGCATAGTAGTCCAAATTGTGCCGTACAAAATCTGGTACATCTTTGTAGGAGCACCTGAGGTCAGGACTGCATGAGAGGCGGTCGAAGACTGAACTCGAGCCGCATGGAGTAGATGGTCTGCGGCTGGGATTGTTGGCCGCATAGGCTGTCTGTATACGGCTTACATATGTGGCCGCATGAGCAGTCTGCATACGGCAGGCATTTATGGCCGCTTGAGCAGTTTGCATGCGGCTGGAAGCTGTGGCCCCATGAACCTTCTGTATGCGGCTGTAAGTCGTGGCCGGCTGGAAGTCGTGGCCGCATGAGCCTCCACCATGCGGCTGGAAGTTTCGGCCGCATGAGGTTTCTGCATGCGATTGGCTTTTGTGGCCGCATGAGTCTTCATACGGCTAGCGCCCTTATACGGCTTCTTCCTGGACAACATAGAGTCCCTCTTTGCCCCTACAAGTACAGCATCGTAGTGTTTTCCTCTGCCGGACTTAGGGACAGCAGAGTCCTGTACGGTCTGAAGTGGGGCCGTATGAGAGTCTTCTTCGTTGTCTTGGGCAGCAGAGAGCATTTCTTGCAGAGATTGGGGAGGAGCAAATGATTTGGGCCTCCACTCCCTGCGGGCCTTCTTCGTGCGGGCTTGCTTCTGGACTAGGCCAGCGCTCCCGTCGAAGAGCATTTCTTCAAACGCCTGCTGGTCGAAGCGGATGACCAGCATCTATTGCGTGGAGCCAAGTTTGGCTGTGTCCGATTGCATCACCAACTTCTCAGCAGTGGAGAAGTTAGTCCCCAGCAGAGTCGCCATCGTGTTTGCCATTGATTATCAAAGAACAGAATAGTTTTATAGGAGGACTGAACTTTAATTCATAATACAAACTCGCTCGTACAAAGATAGCCTAGGAACAAAACCTAGGAAAAGCAATCTAAGTACAATTGTTTAGTTTTTGATTCTTGGGGATGACGGTAGAAGCTCGAGAAAGTGATATCAACTTTTTCTTACTCCTTGGACGATCGAACGCGGCCTTGGCTCCGACGAAGAAGTTCTCTCTCTCTGCGTATATCTCCTGTTCTGTGTGTGCTTTTTTCTGTGTGCTTCTCTTGCTCTGTCTTTGTGCAAAGGAATACTCCCATGCTATTTATAGGAATTTGTGATGAATGGGGTGGCAGTAACTATGCCTTAAAAAGTGGGCGGTTGGGGATTAGTTAAGATTAACTTTGATCTGTTTGTTGGAAATCAATCTGGTTTGTTGTGTTGGTTGCAATAAATCTGCATTATTATGATTTATTGGTTACAATAAATCCGAGTGGATAAGTCTTAGTCAATCTTCTGCCATGCGTCCCAACTGCCATTATGCCGTGAGCCGCATGAACGGGGCGTCCTGGCAAAGCAGCATGAGTGTGGTCTGGTAATTGACCCGCATGAGGATGGCATGACAACCGAACCGCATGGGGGTGGCACCCACAATCGAGCCACATGAGGATGGCCTCACCGAGCCGCATGATGGTGGCCTCTCAACTGAGCCGCATGAGGATGGCCTCACCGAACCGCATGAGGATGGCCTCACAACCGAGCTGCATGGGGGTGGCCCCCACAATCGAGCCGCATAAGGATGGCCTCACAACCGAGCCGTATGGGAGTAGCCCCCACAACCGAGCCGCATGAGGATGGCCTCACAACCGAGCCGCATGGGGATGGCCCCCAACCGAGCCGCATGAGGATGGCCTCACAACCGAGCCGCATGGGGGTAGCCCCCACAACCGAGCCGCATGAGAATGGCCTCACAACTGAGCCGCATAAGGGTGGCCCCCCAACTAAGCCGCATAAGGGTAGCCCCCCATCTGAACCGCATAAGGGTGGCCCCCACAACTGAGACGCATAAGGGTGGCCTCACGTCAGAGCTGCATAGAAGTCCTTGAAGCGATCCGCATAAAGAGCTTTGGAATTGGTGGATCGTGCCAGCAATAAAGATTTTTCTCATCTCTCTAGGAGCACGTCATTATGTCAGAGTCATCATTTTACCTTTATGTCAGAGCTGTCAATCTTTTGTGTCAGAGCTGCCGCATTGCGTCAGAGCATTTAATGAGCCAGCTGTACATAGTAGTTATGGAAAGCTGTAGAGGCCCATTTTTGAACCGCATTGGGCCATGTGGCTTTTCCCGAGCCGCATGGAGCTATCGGGGACTTTCGAGCCGCATGAAGCTCTAAGGGACTTTTGAGCCACATGAAGCTCTAAAGGATTTTTGAGCCACATGAAGCTCAACGGGACTTTTGAGCCGCATGAAGCTCAAAGGCACTTTTGAGCCGCATGAAGCTCTAAAGGATTTTTGAGCCGCATGAAGCTCTAAGAGATTCTTGAACCGCATGAGACTCCGCCCTGTTTCGAGTCGCATGGACTTTCTTGTTCTTTTCCATGCTTCTACAGACACACCTGGGTGCCGAAGGTGGCTGCAACGAGCAGCACAATGGAGGGGACTGTGCTCCAGAACATTCTGATCGACGAAGCCCCAAAGAAGATTTCTGCTACTGTCGCCATGCCGCCTCACTCGATTCCCACTCCGGAAAAGCACAGCAAAGAGTGTGGCTCTCTTATGGTTGGCCTAACAAAGGCACAACGTCGAAGGAAGCATGCAATAGCTCAACCTCTTACGGAGGGAGCGGTGCCGACAAGAAGATCTGTCTTTGACAGAATTGCCTACCCATCGGGTAAGGCTACATTGGACTCTTAACGTTACCTACCTCATGGAGGTAACTTAAAGAGATCCAAGGGAGCACGTGCCCTACGTGGCCAAAGCGCTATGACAACCACTACATTGGATTCTGAATACTATACACCCTCTGGGGTAGTAGAAATAAATCTAAGGCAGCACACACCTTGTGCAACTAATGTGCTATGCCAATAGTCGACCAAAGGCCCGTGTTGACAGTCACACGTGCAGCCAATAGAAAGCTATACAAAACTTGTTCGAGTGCCTCAATGCCTCGACCGGTAGAACCTCGCTGTCTCTTGAGCACTCAAGTGCACAACTCGAGCCAGGGGCACACTCCACTGAGAAAGACTTATGCGAACAGTGTTCCTATAAGCATGTAAGAAGTCTACCTCATTAGCAACTTTTTGATCAGGACCTGAGCGTACTTCACATGCAGGAACTCCGAGGAGGGAAGCTATCTTAATATCCTCACTCCTGCATGCAGCTTCCCTGTACGTGCAATGGGAGTATAAGAATGAAGACCCCAATACTTTCCGACAAGCGTAAAGCAGTAGAGGAGACTACGGTACAAGAAATGCCTAAACCAAGGCATACTTGCACCCAGATCACCATCAACTAATGTTGTCACTCGGCAGCCACATTGCCACCGAAGAGATAGTTCGTCTTCCAAAGACAGCGACCAATGGCGGCCGTACATCAGGGACTCGATCGGGGGTCGACGAGCGAGGAAAAAGAGGAACTCCGTGTTGCTCCATGCAACACGGCGTGGGGTTCTCCATCTCTTAAGCAGCTATCCAAAAATCCTTCCACCTCGGCCAACAAGCCCAAGAGGCAGCCTGGGAGTAGCAAGACGAAAGAGCCCAGCATAGGTGTGTTCCAACAAACGCATGCCAAATCTGGCTCCTTGCAATTAAATATCAAGCACAAAAAACTAGAAATGAATTGAACTTGATTGTAAACTCACTTGAACAAGAGAAAGCCTAGAAAGAAATCCTAGGAAACAAACTAAGTGCAATTATTTAGTTTTGATTCTAGGGGGTGACGATAGAGGCTCAGGAAAGTATAGCAACTCTGCCTTACTCCTTGGACTATCTGACACGGTCCTTGCCCTTGAAGAAATTGCCCTTTGTAGGTTGCCAGCCTTTTTTTCCAACCATTTGCATGGGTGTGGTGTCCTGCTATTTATAGTGATTTCAGAATAAAGGATATTTGAGCCGCATAGATGGCCACGTGGCCACGTGACTGCAACAGCACTTGAAGACTTGCTCTTTGGATGCCAGCTGGTGGTTTGTTGAGATTTCTTTATTAGAGCAAATCTGGGTGGTTGAGACTTGGTCAAATTGCCATGTGTCCCCCTACAACAGAGTAAAATCAGTCTTCTGCGGCTCGAATCAACTTGGCCGCATGCGGTACCAAGAGTCTTTCTTCTGCAGGCCTGGATTGGCTTGGCCGCATGAAATCTCAAGAGACTTCCTTCTGCGGTTCGGATCATCTTGGCCGCATGAGGTCTCAAGAGTCTTCCTTCTTCGGCTCAAATTGGCTTGGCCGCATGAGGACTTCAAAAAACTTCCTTTTACGGCTCGAATCATCTTGGCCGCATGAAGTCTGAAGAGTATTCCTTCTGTGGCTCAAATTGGCTTGCCTGTATGAGGTCTTCAAGAGACTTGCTTCTGCGGCTCGGATCATCTTGGCCGCATGAAGTCTGAAGAGTCTTCCTCCTGCGGCTCAAATTGGCTTGGCCGCATGAGGTCTTCAAGAGACTTCCTTCTGCGGCTTGGATTATTTTGGCCGCATGAAGTTTGAAGAGTCTTCCTCCTGCGGCTCAAGTCCACTTGGTCGTATGGGGTCTCCAAGAGCCTTGCTTCTGCGGCTCGGTTTTACTTGGCCGTATGGGTTCTTCGAGAGCCTTGCTTCTACGGCTCGAATCAGCCTGGCCGCATAGGATCTTCGAGAGCCTTGCTTCTGCAGCTCGAGTCTACTTAGCCGCATGGGGTCTTCGAGAGCCTTGCTTCTGCTGCTTGAGTCAACCTAGCCGCGTGGAATGATGATCCGCATAAACACAGACTGCCTTGGTGGTGGAGCCACTTTCTTGTGGCAGCAGTAATTGATGGCGGCTTGGGTGCAGTTATGTCCTGGAAAGGGCTCCTTATATATCAAGGTTGCTTTTGTCTCCTTGCGTTTGTGAATGACCACCTCTCGCAAGTCGAGAGCAGATTGATCTACCTTTGCATACTTTTTGTGGGCTCGGGTATCCCGAGCGCCCGGGTACGTAGGTGTAATATTTGCTCCCTGATCTGAGGCTAGTAAAAGGACTTGCTCTCGATCGTTGAAGAAAGACTTTTGGGACCATCATATTTGCTCCCTGATCACCGGCTAGTAACGTACTATGCTCGATCGTTGTAGGAAGGCTTTTGGGACCATCATATTTGCTTCCTGATCACCGGCTAGTAATATACTGCGCTCGATCGTTGTAGGAAGACTTTTGGGACAATCATATTTTCTCTCCGATCACCGGCTAGTAAAGCACTGTGCGACAGGACGAGCTATGATAGGCCCATGCATAAAATATGCGATATGGCCCTAAACTTCTTCGACTCAGCACCCGAAGGTGCGTAGTAGGAAGAGTCCAAGTTGGAATGAGGAAGGGATGTTGGTTCCCTTTTCAAAGGAGGGAAGGGGGCTCTATATATAAAATGGGGTGATCCCCTTCTTCTTTTCCTTTCCGATGTGGGACTAAAAGCAATATCCTCTTTTTCATGCTTCTACAAGACCCCCTTCAAAATTTTTAAATTACAAATTTTGAATACTTTGAATAAGAAGCATAAAAAGTAGAGCTGTTTAGGTGTGACAATCCTATCAGAGGTAGCATGGACATGACAGGTTTGGGTACTTCCGTTGGGGATTTTATGTGGACTTATCATCCTTGGCGTACCTTAGTTTTAGGTACAGATAATAAGTTAAGAGGGAAAACCAACATATTTACTCAGAGGTAATATGGACGTAGTAAATATGAGGTTGATGGTAGAGCTTTCCTACTCAGAGGTGACATGGACATGGTAGGAGTAAACTCGATAAGGAAACACAAAACAACTCAGAGGTGATATGGACATGGAAGTTCTATGATTGATGCGCCACAAAGTAGGGGCTGTTGCATAGGGTGTTTACTCATAGGTAAGGTGGGCATGGTAAACATTTGATTTTAGCATCATCTGCTTTGTAAGGGGTAGAAAAATAACTCAGAGGTGATTTGCACATGGTTGTTCTACTACTGGGGAGTGAATGCAACGGAATAACTGGGCTCCAGAAGCATATGATTATGAGAGAAGGGGTGCTTGTACTAGAGGACCTAATACAGCATTTGTGATTGACAGAGGACATCCCACTGGAGGACTTTTTGTGGACCTATTGCCCTTTTGTAAATCTGGAAATGCGAGTAATAGATTTGAATAATATTTGTCGACCTATTACCCTTTTTCGTACTGGTAGTGCGGGTAACAAATTTGAAATAATTTTGTGGACCTATTACCCTTTTGTGCACTGGTTAGTGCGGATAAAAGATTTGAGACAAAACCTACCAGAGGTAATATGGACGTGATAGGTTCTTTGGCCTTAACACCGTGATTTTATCCCGGGTCGGGTTCAAGTGTTAAGTCAAGAGACTATCGGTATCAGAGCTAATATAGACGTGATAAAGTTAGAATCTATGGGGGCATAGAACGACTCAGAGATAATATGGACGTGAAGGGTTCTATAAATGTCAAGTGTGGAGGATTGTTATAGAAATGGTGCTTTACTCAGAGGTAATATGGACATGGCAAGCATCCTTCTACTAGAATAACCGTTCAGAGGTAATATGGACATGGTTGTATTCTAGGGAGTTATGACAACTTCGGGGTTATCGTAACGGGTGTGACTACTCATAGGTAATATGGACATGGTAGACACGGTTATAGAAGGACACTTCAGAGGTGATATGGACGTAAAATATTTTCTATGTGGTCATGATGACATAGAGTCTTCACGGGAGATGCAACTACTCAGAGGTGATATAGACATGGTAGATGCACAACAGGATGTAAGAAAGCAATCCAGAGGTAATATGGTCGTAGAGGGATTTACTTACTGAAATTTAATATAGGAGGTTTGAATAAGTTTTCACTAGGACCTGTGAGCACGTATGAGGGCGCAGGAGCTCCTGTTGGCGTTGCTGATGAAGATGGGTTTCAGGGAAGTTGCATCCCTAAGTCACTCTGGACGACATCGCCCTCGGTGGAAGGCTCTCGCTGTTCGAACCGCCATTCCCACTGAGAGCCAGGTGTTGAGCTTAAGGCTCTTCTTCAAAAAAATTGAGTGCCTGGTCTTCTTCCTCTGCGGGATCATTTGTGGAAACCAAGTTGACAGATAGTACCTTCTGTAGGTCCCGATTATTGGAGGTGTCGTCAGTACTATTGTTATTAGGGGTGGTACCAGGACGTTTGCCTTTGACCTCTCCATCCGGGATGTGTAACCCTAGCTGGCGAGCCTTCTTTAACTTTGCCTCCACATTGGTGGCGCTTATGATGAACGTTATCCAATCCTTGAACTGATCTTCACCTATCCAGAGGCTAATTGCGGGAAGCAACTTCTTTTAGCAGATTTCGATCAAGGAGCTTTCAGAATTTCCTTGGGGCAATCTCATCGCGGATTGACGGAACCGCTCGATATAGTTCTTTGTTAGCTCCCTCTCTCCCTGAACGACATCCATGAGAGACGACATTGTCATATCATGCCCTACTTCGTAGAATCTCTCTAGGAACATGTGCTTGAAGCCGTCAAAAGAATGGATACAGATGTCCAAAAGGTTGCGATACCAGTCGAACGCGATCCCCTCCAATGCTCCGATAAATAATCGTGTGAGGATGACATCACTATACAGCAAGTGGTCGATTGTGACCTCAAAATACGTCATGTACCGATTAGCAGAGGTCTTCCAGTCATATGAATCGATATAAAATGGCTTAAACCGTGGTAGAAAAGGCACATCTCTCCATGCAACGGGATATGGCTGGCATATTTTGAGGACCCCAGAGGAGTCTCGGGCATTGAACATTGCTCGAAGCTCCTGGACTTCCTATCTTGCTTCCCAGGCTTCGTCTGTAGTTGAAGGAGCGAATGCTCCTAGATGATTGTCACCCAAAGGTGGAGCGATCATGTTGGAGTCCGCGTTAACTGTGGGTCCTAAGCTTGTTTGTCCAAGCATCCTTGCTGGTTGCGTCGGCAAGGCAGCTTTGATTTCGTCTACTGACTTGACCAAGGACAGGAGCATGGCTTCAAGTACTTCCAGACGTTGTCGGTCAATAGGCGCTTCATGATCATCATCGGCCCTAAAGACTGTCCTCACGTGGGTAGAGGTGGAAAGGATCGTAGCAGAGGTGCTCTTTGTGTCGTACCCTCATACCAAGAAATCGTCGAGGAATTTCGGAATGTCTTCCCCCTTGAACTCGAAAGGGGTGCTACCCCCGGTGCAGGAAGCCGCATCGTCTTGGCGAAGGCGGTCATCCTCAGGGACGTCCACGTCTGTTGCTTAATTCCTGTGGATTGCTACCCCCTGTGTATGCTCTTGGAACACCGGGTTGTCGCATACTTTGAGGGGACTGCTACCCCCGCCTCGTCTACCCCCAGGGAGTTCAAGGATGTACCCCCAGGCGTTGGAAGCTTCTTTCTGGATCGAGTGCCTAGGTAGACACCCCATGTGGTTGTCGGTGGCAGTCCTCCAGACGAGAGTTTCCTTGCAATGCTGGCGGAGAGTGCCGGGATGGAAGAGACTGTCTTATTCCCTCCCTTTCCAGGAAGAACCTTCCAGGTTGAATTACAGGAGGCGAAAGAAAATTCCGTCTCTCGAGATTTGTATCTATTTCTCAAGTTGTTGTTGGAAAGATGCTGGCTACTACAGTCGTTGGAAAATGGACTACCGATCTTCAGGTGCTGCCCACTTGTCGCAGCAGCAGTTGATGATGACTTGGGTGCAGAGACATCCCGAGAGGGCCTCATCGCACGCCAAGGTTGCTTCCTTCTTCTTACGTTTATGAGTAATCACCTCTCGCAAGTCGATAGCAGATTGATCTACCTTTGCATCTCATTTGTGGACTCGGGTATCCCGAGCACACGGGTGCATAGGTGTCATGTTCGCTCCCTGATCCGAGGCTAGTAAAAGCACTTGCTCTCGATCGTTGGAGGAAGAATTTTGAGACCTACCCTGTCCGTTAGCCCTGGGGGACTGGACGCGGGTGGTTCTGTACAACTTTCCATCAGGAGCCCGTATAACAGTTAACGGTGCCCGCTGACGGTCAGCAACTTGGACAGTTGACTAGGCTTGTTGGGCCCGCACTGCCCTAGACTTCTTTGACATAGCACCCAAAGGCACATAGTAAAAAGAGTCCAGATTGATACATCCCACATTCTCAATGGGCCGTATGGAGTTGGGCCCGTATGAGAGACGGTCGAACACAGAGCTTCTGACAGGACCGCATGAGACACTCTGTCTATGGCCAGGACTGCTGCCGCATGGGCCATCTGCCTGCGGCCAGAGTTGGCTGCCACATGGGTGATCTGCCTACGGCCAGAGTTGGCTGTCGCATGGGCGATACGTCTGTGGCCATAGTTGGCTGACGCATGGGCCATCTGCCTATGGCCAGAGTCAGCTGTCGCATGAGTCATCTGCCCATCTCTCTTATGCTGCCTCTTCTTCGTCCACAAGGATTTCCCTTGCGTCCCTAAAAACTCAGCATCGTAGTGTCTTTCTTTGCTGGATTTGGGGACAGTGGGGTTATCTGCGGTCGGAAGCAAGGCCGCAAGAGAGTCTTGATCACCGTCTTGGGCCGCAGAAAGAGATTTTTTGAGAACCTGGTCGGGGGCAACAGTTTTGCACTTCGACATGCTGCAGGCTCTCTTTGGGTTGGCTCGCTTGTACGATGGGCTGGCGCTCCCTTCTGAGAGCATTTCTTCGAATGCTCGTTGGTTAAATCGAACCACGACCATTTGCTGCGTGGAGCCAAGCTTGGACGCGTCAGATTGCATAACCAAATTCTCATCAGAAGAGGAGGATGTCCCCAGCAGAGTCGCCATCGTATTTGCCTTCAAATATCAAGCACAAAAAATTACAAATGAATTGAACTTGATTGCAAACTCGCTTGTACAAGAGAAAGCCTAGAAAGAAATCCTAGGAAATAATTTAAGTACAATTGTTTAGTTTTGATTTTGGGAGGTGACGATAGAGGCTCGAGAAAGTGTAGCAACTCTGCCATACTCCTTGGACTATCTGACACAATCCTTGCTCTTGAAGAAATTGTCATTCGTAGGTTGCCAGCCTTTTTTGCCAACCATTTGCATGGGTGTGGTGTCCTGCTATTTATAGTAATTTCGAGATAAAGGATATTTTGGGCCGCATAGATGGCCACGTGGCCACGTGACTGCAACAACACATGAAGACTCACTCTTTGGCTGCCAGCTGGTGGTTTATTAAGATTTCTTTGTTGGAGCAAATCTGGGTGGTTGAGACTTGATCAAATTGCCATGTGTCCCCCCACAACAAAGTAAAATCAATCTTCTGCGACTCGGATCAACTTGGCCGCATGCGGTACCAAGATTCTTTCTTCTGCGGCCTGGATCGGCTTGGCCGCATGAAATCTCAAGAGCCTTTCGTCTGCGGCTCGGATCATCTTGGCCGCATGAGGTCTCAAGAGTCTTCCTTCTGCGGCTCAAATTGGTTTGGCCATACTGTAGAAGCATGGAAAATACTAAAGAAAATAACTCATGCGGCCAGGAAAGATCCATGCAGCTCAGAAACCTCATGCGGCTCAGGGAGTCATGCGGCATAAGGAGCTATGCGGCCCGAGGCATTCCATGCGGCTCAGAAGATACGTGGCCTGACAGTGCTCCCCTCCAACCCATGATGCATTAATTGCTCTGAAGGCTGACCCCTCTGAAAAGTTGACAGCCCTGACACAAAAGCAGGTAATTATGACTCTGTCATAATGATGAATCTCTGGGGAAGAGAAAAGAGATCTCTGACAACAAGACCCCAAGAGCCATAAAAATGCCACGTGGCTTTGCCACGTGGGCGTTCGTATGCGGCTCACTTCTCATGCTGTTCAGAGGGAATCTGTCCTATGCGGCTCAGGCCAAGAAAGCCTCATGCGGCTCGAGCAAAAAACTTCTCATGCAGTTCAGAGGGGATCTGTCCTATGCGGCTCAGGCCAAGAAAGCCTCTTGCGGCTCGAGCAAAGAACTTCTCATGCGGTTTAGAGTGAATCTGTCCTATGCGGCTCAGGCCAAGAAAGCCTCATGGGCTCGAGCGAGGACTTTTCATGCGGTTCGAGAGGATCATGTCCATGCAGCTCGGGCGAATATGTACCTATGCGGCCCACAAGGATTACTCCCCTGTAGTTCGAGGGCTTAAGTAAGGGCCACTGCCCAGGCAGCCCTGACACGTGGGCTTAATCATATGCGGCTCAGAAAACTCATGCGGCTCAGGGAGTCATGCGGTCCAGATCCCCCCAGCAGCTCCTAGGATACGTGTCCTAAACTGATTAATTCCTCAGATTTGCTGCCATTAAGGATTGGGTCAAATCCCAATAATCTGGGACACGTGGCAGAAGAATAGATCTAATTTATTCTCAGATATCAGAAATTATTATAAGGAAGATTTATTCCAATCAGCATTAATTGCTAATGGGATTTGGTGTAATCTACACCTAATGGCTCAGATTCGTCACAATTAGAAACGAACGGCCTGGATTGACCAATCCCCAGGCCACCGCCATCTCCAAGATGTAATCATTGGCAACCCTAATGATGACATCCTACTATTATAAATAGCAGGGTGCCATTCCCTTGCAAAAGAGATACAATATCAGAGAAAAATACGTATATACAGAGAGACTTCCCCTCCATAGTCAGAGAGAGAATACACAGAGAGAGAGAGAGACGCCAGAAGAGCAACAGAGGAGCAAGAAGAGCATTTCTTCATCAACGCCAACCATCTTTTCACAAGGAGCCAAGGCTGGATACCGATCGTCCAAGGAGTAAGGCAGGGCTGCCGTCGCCTTCCCGAGCCTCTATCGTCACCCCCTAGAATCTAAAATAAACAATTGTACTTAGACTGCTGTACCTAGGTTTTTGTCCCTAGGCTTTCTTTGTATAAGCGAGTTTGTAACGTGAAGTAAAAGTCCTGTCCTCCGATAATTGTTCTGTTCTTTTATATTTCATGGTAAACACGATGGCGACTCTGCTGGAGACTAACTTCTCCACGGCTGAGAAGGTGGTGACGCAATCGGATGCAGCCAAGCTTGGCTCCACGGAACAAAAGATGGTCGCCCGGTTCGACCAACAGGCGTTCGAAGAAATGCTCTCCGACAAGAGCACTGGCCCGGTCCAGAAGCGAGCCCGCACAAAGAAGGCCCGTAAGGAGTGGAGACCCCGATCCTTCGTTCCTACTGAAGCTCTCGCGGAGACACCCTCTGTTGTTCAAGACGGCGAGCAAGATTCCCCTGCGGCCCCACTTCAGATTGTAGACAACTCTGCTGTCCCCAAGTCCGACAGAAGAAAACACTATGATGCTGGACTTGCAGGGGCAAAGAGAAACTCTATGAGGTCCGAGCCGCATAAGGGTATCAGCCGCAGGGAAAAAGTTTATGCGGCTACATCCTCCAGCCGCATAAAGAAAACTCATGTGGCCATATCTGTCAGCCGCATAGCTTATGCGGCTACAGTTGCCAACCACACGGATGAAACTCGTACGGCTATGGGAGTCAATCGCTTGCAGAAAACCCATACGGCCACAGTTGCCAACCGCATGCGGCCAGCCTGTACGGTCGTGACTCCTAGCCGCATAAAAACAATTCATCCGACGGCAGAAGACAACCGCATGCAGACGGCCTGCACGGTACCCAACTCTAGCCGCATAGCATCCGTTTCACGCTTCTCTCGATCAGTCTTCGACCGTCTCTCATGCGGTCCTGACCCTGATGCTTCTCTGGATGATAAGCCAGACTCTGTGGTATTCAACTTGGACTCCTCCTATTACGCACCCGCAGGTGCTAAAAGGAGGAAGGCTAGGGCAGCGCGGGCTCATCGGGCCCAGTCAGCTGTCCCAACCTCTGACTATCGGGGCGTCCCGTTGACTATCACACGGGCCTCGGATGCGAAGTTGTATACAACCGCTCGAGTCCAGTCCCCGGCGGCAAACGGACAGAGTGGTTCCTCTGACCTGCGGGAGGCGATCCTCCACAAACGCAAGGAAAGAGAAGGATTGTCGGCATGCAAAGAGTCCTCGCTTGGACATCGCTGCACCCAAATCATCGTCAACTGCTGCTGCAACAATGCGACAGTGACGGAAGATCGGCCGTCCGTCTTCCAAAGACTACAGCATCCGAGCTCAGAAGATGAGGTACCTCCTGTTGTCTCCTGCAATTCCGCTCTGAAGGTCCCCGCCGAAAGGAGGGGGAAAAAGACAAGCATCTTCAGTCCCAAGATATCAACCACTATAGCTAAGAAACTGTCGTCTAAACGGCTGTCTTCCGCCGGAGTATTCCAACACACCCGTTCAAAGACGAAATCTGCTGCAGTATAAAATTCATCATCCACATCACTGGGGGTTGGGGGTAGCACTCCTCCGAATATCCGCAACAATCCGATGTTTCAAGGAGCCGAGCCCGGGGAAACGACTCTCCCTTCAGGTACGACAGGCACCGATGTCCCCGAGGACATCTATGATTCTCAAGACGAAGCAGACTCTGAGTCTGGGGGTACTGTCCCCTCCGAGTCCGAACCATAAGACAATATTCCCACATATCCCGATGACTTCTCGGTACATGGGTACGACTCGGAGGACACATCCTCCACCGTTCCTTCCGTTACTCCTCATGTAAGGATGGTGTTCATGACGGACAGCAATCAAGGTGGTTCCAATGATCGCCAGCGCATCGACAATCTCGAAGCCAAATTACTTGCTTTGGTCAAGTCTGTAGACGAGATTAAAGCGGCCCTGCCCACTTTACAAGGAGGAACGCCTGGTCAAACAAGTACGGGCCCCACGGTCAATGTAGATTCGAACTCAGCGGCACCAAACCCGGGCAATAATCCTCCCGAAATAACAGCCCCCACCGCAACAGATGAGACCCGAGAAGTAAGAAGAGAGGTCCAGGAGCTCCGAGCCATGTTCCATGCCCGAGAAAACGCTCAAGATCTCAGAATACGGCAACCATATCCTGCTGAATGGAGGGATGTTCCATTCCCACCAAGATATAAGCCGTTCAATATCAACCCGTATGATGGCAAAACCTCAGCAAATCGGTACATCACTTACTTCGAGGTCACTACCGACCATCTGCCCCATGATGATGCTATCCTCACACGGTTATTCATTGGGGCGTTAGAAGGGGTCGCCTTCGATTGGTACCGCAATCTACCGGACAACTGCATCCACTCCTTCACCGGCTTCAAGCGCCTGTTCTTGGAGCGATTCTACGAAGTAGGACAGGACGTCACTATGTCCACTCTCATGGACGTCGTCCAAGGGGAGAAGGAGTTGACAAGGAACTACATCGAGCGGTTCTGCCAGACCGCCATGAAGCTGCCCTCCGAAAATCCAGATTCCTCTTTGATTGAGATCTGCTAAAAGAGACTGCTTCCTACGATCAGTATGTGGATGGGCGAAAGTCAATTCAAAGATTGGAAGGCATTCATCATCAGCGCCACAAGCGCCGAAGAACGACTAAAGAAGGCTCGCCAACTGGGATTGCACATCTCGGACGGAGAAAACAAGGGCAAGCGTCCCAACAACGATAATGGGGGTAATCCCTCCAACAATCGGGACAGCAAGGGAAAGCAGGCTATGGTGGCCGATACAACACAAAAACCTGAGCCGAAGCCCGTAGACAAACAATGGCCGCAAATCGATTACTCCTTCGAAGACGGCCACGTCAAGCCTATCTTGGACATGCTCATACAAGGAGATAGAATTCAGCTCCCTCCACCAAGACGGGAGCCTCGGCCGGCTGATCTAGAGAACCCAAAGTTCTGCCACTACCACCGTTATGTACACCACGCTACACACGACTGCTACCAACTGAAACGGTATATCCAAAGCCCCATCAATTCGAACGCTCTGGCCATCGATTTCGAAGAAGTAACTGTGGTAGCCAATATGGTGTCCATACAATTCGGCAGCTTTCCTCCGACGGAGACTCAAGACGGGGTGATCCCCGTCCCTCTGGCAACAATAGAGATTACCAATCTTCCACCTCCCCGAGATCGGACTGCCGGTCTAGTATCCCTCACCACATCTCGAGGGGAGGTCATATGGATCCATCCAGACTTGGTGTCAGAAGTGACTCAGCCCACACCGTCTTCCACCGACAAGAAGAAAAGTAGAAAAGTCAGGACCTGCCACACAATCTCAGCAGACAACGAGGAAGCTACAGCCTTCGTCACGCGGTCCAGAGCGCAATCCCAACCTGTGGTTGACAACCCAGCCGAAAATCATCAATCCAGTACAACTGATGCTCTAGGACCGGCTCAGCCTTCGACGACCGACAAGCCTAGGCCGAAGGAGACTCGCTTCGACAAATCTCTCCGAAAAGATGCAGCCCAAGGGCTAGAGAGGCCCTACAACTTTGACATCTTAGCACAATTGGCTAACACTCCGGCCAAATTGTCACTGTACGAACTCCTAAGGCTCTCCAAGGACGTTCGTATTACATTGAGCGAAGCACTCCAAAATGTCGATGCCTATCTGGCTCAATCCAACCTCACCGGGGAGGACTCACCTGTGGATCTCCAGGACAGTGCCTGTACGGGAGCAATGCCCAACATCGTCTTCACTCTGCAGGACATGCTCATCAAAACCAACCTACATGATCGCCCGCTATACTACACGGGATACATCGACAACGTGAAGGTGGATCAGATGCATATTGATCCTGGCTCTTCTATAAGCATCATCCCGAAGGGTCTATTACATCATCTTCGCATCCCAATGCATCGCCTGACACCTACAAGTACCGCCATCAGCGGTTTCAATTCGGGCAGGAGCTACCCTATTGGGAAGATTCGTCTGAAGTGTCAGATTGGCGATCTCCAATCCGAAGTCACCTGCTACGTCATAGATGCAGACACTTCTTACAACATCCTCTTGGGGTGCCCATGGATACACGATTATATGATCGTGCCTTCTACGCTACACCAGTGCTTCAAATATGTCGACAAATACGGCTTCGTAAAGATAGAATTTGCTGATATCGATCCCTTCAAAGGGGTCGAATCCTACTACTCAGACTCCTGCCTATACGAAAAGTCAAAGAGGCAACTTGAAGAAGGAGACATACAAGCTCACACCGAGACAGCCACGGGATCAGAAGGACCCCTGACGATCCACCTCTAAGCTCGCAAACTAGGCAGGTCCGTACCCCTTACTGCCACTCTGCGGAAGGACGCGATCAGCCTCTCGGCGCAGGAGGAACAGATGATAATCCGGCTGCCAAGGTCCGGCCAAGTGTCGAGGCCCACAACGGGGCCACTGACAAGCAGACTGCCGAGAGTCGGTCAACCCCAAACGGAGAAGCTCAATCCCTCCGATAGGCCACTGACGATATGCCTTCCCAAGAAGGGTCGTCACCCCGACACAAGGTCTGACACTTCTAGCGAACCGGCCACTCCTCGCTCCACCTCGAGTACCAAACTGGGGGTCGCTAGTCTGCCAACAACTCCACGCTCAACTCCATCAACTGAACCACTGACAATCAAGCTTCTCAGGTCGTCCTCTCAGTCTTCATTTACACAGGGGGTAGCCGAAGAGGAACCGGAGCTAGCCAAGTATGTGGCTGCCTACACTGATGTTCCCTCCGCTGATGATGTAATCTCCCTAGAAAAGATACCTTACTTCATCAATAAAGGGTTATCTTTGAACTACACCGAGCTCAATAAGCTATGTACAATGTATGCCATGGAACACGGTATAGGCACTCACCTGCACACACAAGTGACAAATGTATATACCGTGATCCAGCTTACTCCAGTAGAAGACGCTTATCGAATAATCGAGGGAGGGGACCATCCAATCATCTTCGGCCGGACGAACAACATGCATCCCTCCACCACAAAGGAAACCGACCTCGGATCAGATACCGGGAGACTGCCTCTGTATCTGTATAGCCCACAATCCAAATATCTCATACAAAAACAGGGGTATGATCTGGAGACGACGCCGGGTTTAAACTACGGCACTGTGCGACGATTACCTTTGAAGCCGCCAGTCCCGGTGGATAAACCACGGGATTACTATAACAAAACTCGATGCGGGCTAGGGTTTGTAACGCCCATTGCGACCCCCGAGAGTTCAGATGAAGAATGCGACTGGCAGTCATATTCAATCGGGTCACCAACTTCTGACTCAGATACCAGCATCGGAGATGTGTTCAGACAAGTCATGACAGTCAACATGGCATTCGCCGACGCTTACGAAGAAGACGAAGACATCCCCGAGATCCTCGAGCTAGAGCCGTAAGCCCAGTAATTAGACGCACAATAGGAAAAGCAGTTCGAACTGAGAGAACGTACTACTGAAGATGAGGTCATACAAGTGGATCTCGGTAGCGAATCTTCTCCAAAACCAATTTTTGTCAGTAAAAACCTAACAGACGAAGAACGGGAGTCGCTGCTAGAACTTGTCAGAGAATACATTGATGTGTTCGCCTGGAGCTATGAAGACATGCCAGGGTTAAATCCCGACATTGCTCTTCATAAACTCAACATTCGACCAGACGCGAAACCATTCAAGCAACAACAGCGACGCTTCCGTCCAGGCATCATGGACGTGATCGAAGCCAAAGTCAACAAACTGATAGCCAGCGGCTTCATTCGTGAGGAGCAAGATCCCGATTGGGTCGTCAATATAGTACCCGTCCTCAAGAAGAATGGAAAGATTTGAATCTGCATCGACTTCCGCAATCTGAACGAGGCGTTCCCTAAAGATGAATTCCCCCTTCCTATCACAGACATCATGATCGATAATACCTGTGGCTTCGAACGTATGTCATTCATGGATGGCTTCTTAGGGTACAACCAAATCAAAATGTCTCCTGACGACGAAAAGCATACGTCATTCCGAACACCAATTGGCACGTACTGCTACACAGTCATGCCTTTCGGTTTAAAGAATGCTGGCGCCACATATCAAAGAGCCATGAGCATCATCTTTAGAGACCACTTACGCAAGACAGTGGAGTGCTATATTGACGATATAGCCGTTAAGAGCCGTAGCAAGGGAGACCATCTGCAGGATCTAAGGACGGTATTCGACCTAATGCGAGCGCACAATTTAAAAATGAACCCTACGAAGTCCTTTCTGGTCATATCCAGCGGGAAGTTCTTGGGCTTCATCATCACTGCAAAGGGTATCCATGTAGACCCTGAGAAGACAAAAGCAATCATGGAGATGGGTCCCCCGAGAAATCTTTACGAACTCAGAGGCCTTCAAGGAAGGCTAGCTTATATCAGGAGGTTCATTTCTAACCTCTCCAGGCGGTGCCGACCGTTCACGCACCTCATGAAGAAAGGAGTCTCATTCGTATGGGACGAGGAATGTCAACGTGCTTTCGACAGCATCAAAGAATATTTGTCAAATCCTCCAGTTTTGGTGGCTCTGATTCCTGGAAAACTATTCCTGCTCTATGTACGAGCAATGGAACACTCCCTCGGGGCTCTGCTGGCATAGAAGAATGATGCAGGCCATGAACAGGCCATATATTACCTCAGCCGAATGATGATTGGGCCAGAGCACCGATACACCGCTGTGGAGAAGGAATACCTCGCCCTGGTGTTCGCCATTCAGAAAACGCGACACTATGTCACCGGGCAAACGATACATGTGATCTCACAAGTCAACCCTCTCAGAGTCCTCATGACTAAACCAGGGGCACTCAGCTCTCGCCTCGCTACATGGGCAATATCGTTGTCCCCTTATCATATGATCTTCGTCCCATAAAAGGCAGTCAAAGGTCAAGCCCTGGCAGACTTCTTAGCAGCCCACCCGGGCTCGGAGTCCTCCAGGATATATGAAAAGATCCCAGATGAGGTCGCCGACTCGCATGCAACCTCTCACGAGAATATATGGCGAATGTTCTTCGACGGTGCTTCGAGGACCAGACCCAAAGGCAATATAGTCGTCGAAGTCGGGGTGGTGCTAATCTCTCCTTCCGGATTGGTGGTTAACCGCGCTTATTCCCTCACCGAGCCCTGCTCTAACAATGTGGCCGAGTACAACGCTCTGGTCATTGGCCTCCAACTTGTAAGAGAGCTGGGGGTAGAATACCTTGAAGCATATGGCGATTCCCAGCTAATCGTCAATCAGATCCGGGGCTCATACGAAGTCCACCACGAAGACATGATCCCTTATCACCAAATAGCGATTGACATCATCTCGTCGTTCAAGGGGTTTTTTATCGAACATGTCCCCAGACTCCGAAATATCGAAGCAGATGCCTTAGCCGGTCTTGCCGCTTCCCTTGCAGTTCCGAATTATGATCGCCAATCAGTGGATGTGATAGGCCACGAACTGGTCTGTCCCAAAAACAATGTGCAATTCGTGGCGAGTTATTCTGCACAGACAATCGATGATGCCCCAGATTGGAGATAACTATTCATCGACTTCGTCGTCTACGATATCCTGCCCGAGAATCCAAAGGAAGCCACTTCCATCAGACGACGTTCTCTCAGATTCTTCTATGATACAGAGACAAAAATGTTGTATTGTCGCTCCTACAATAGATTACTTCTTCGGTGTCTGTCAAACGCAGAAGCCAAAGAAGCCGTACGAGAAGCTCATGACGGTGTCTGCGGGGCCCATCAGCCTGGCCCTAAATTGCAAGACCGCCTCCGCCGAATGGGCTACTACTGGCCCACAATGGTGGCAGATACAATAGACTATGCAAGAAAATGCAAAGCCTGCCAAGTCCATGCGGACTTCATTCACCAACCATTCGAATTTCTACATCCAATAGTGGCGTCATGGCCATTCGAGGCATGGGAAATGGATATCATCGGTCCAATCACCCCACCTTCCTTTCGAGGACATCATTTCATACTTGCGATCACTGATTACTTCTCCAAATGGACGGAAGCTGCCCCACTCGCAGAAGTCAAGACTTCAAACGTGATCAGCTTCCTTAAGCATCACGTCATCTACCGCTTTGGACTGCCCCGAAGGATCATCCATGATAATGGTCTGCAGTTTGCAAGCCACGCATTCTATCGGTTTTGCGATAAAAACCGTATTCAGAATATCGCTTCGACCCCGTACAACCCGGCAGCAAACGGTTTAACAGAGGCATTCAACAAAACAATCATCAAACTTCTTAAGAAGTTTGTCTCCTCCAACAAACGCGACTGGAACGAGAAACTCGACGAATGCTTATGGTCTTATCGCACCACAGTTCGAACAGCCACTGGGAATATGCCATTCTTCCTGGTATAAGGAAGTGAGACAGTTCTCCCATTAGAGACTCAAATACCCTCACTCCGCGTCGCCCTCACTTATCAATTGACGATGGATGACAACTACCGACGTCGACTACAAGAATTGGAAGCATTAGATAAAAAGCGCCTCTTAGCTCAGCAACGAATTGAGCTATACCAAGCACGCATCTCTGGAGCCTTCAACAAGAAGGTCAAAATCAAAACATTCCAGGTGGGCGATCTCGTCTTGGCAGTCCGGAGGCCGATGGTCATGACTCACAAGACCGCCGGCAAGTTCCAGCCAAAATGGGAAGGCCCATTTATCATAGAGACAGTATTCTCCAACGGTACTTACCGCCTCACAAAACAAAACAGAGACTTGCTCATGTTGTCCGTCAACGGCAAGTTCCTGAAGAAATATTATGTCTAAACAATATTCCAGATTATCGAGTCATGTACCCGCTGGTACCGCTGAACTCACATCCACAACATTCCAGATTATCGAGTCATGTACCCGCTGGTACCGCTGAACTCACATCCACAACATTTTAGATTATCGAGTCATGTACCCGCTAGTACCGCTGAACTTACGTCCACAACATTTTAGATTATCGAGTCATGTACCCGCTGGTACCGCTGTACTCACGTCCACAACATTCCAGATTATCGAGTCATGTATCCGCTGGTACCGCAGAACTCACATCCACAACATTTCATATTACCGAGTCATGTACCCGTTGGCGCCTCTGAACTCACATTCCGGTCACTCTTTCAGATAGAAAGTTATATATGATTATACCTCTGAACTTTCTTCTTGAAGGAGATCCTCCCTCATGATCCACTACCCGCGCTTCCAGTGCACAAAAAGGGTAATCGATCCATAAATTTCCAAAACGGCCATGTCCTCATTACCTCTGAGTCGTTCCACCTCCGCTAAAAACAAACCACCCCTCACATAGAACTTCCATGTCCTCCTACCTCTGAGTTATTCTATGTACCCCCCTGTCAAAGAAACCCTCATACTCACCATGTCCTCAGTACCTCTGAGTCAGTATGATTGGTTCCTTTCTTTTAAACTTATTGTCCGTATCCAAAACCAGGGTACGTTAGGGACAATGGGTCCACGCAAAATGTCCCAATAAGAGGATTATTACGAAGCGAAAGAATGAAGCAAATATATATTCCATTCATTCAGAAATCAGTTACATCCACACGATTGCAAGCAAGTCAAAAGAGTTCTTTATGAAGACAAGAAGAAAGGCGAAACAAAACAAAGACTACAGACAGATAACCACGAGAAGCCCCTACATCCTAGTTACAGGAGCGCATATACCATTCCCTCAACCATCTCACATATGAAGGATGCAAGTGAAGAGCATCCTCGTCCAGAATAGGAGAAACAGAGTTCCCAGCGCTGCCACCCTCAGCAGTCTCGATATTTGGAGGGCTGTCGTCCCCCTCAGACGCAGGTTCTTCTTTCTTCACTTCCTTCTTAACACAGGGAGACCCCTGGCTGACGACAGGAGGCTGCGGCTCCTCTGACGCTGCAGTCTCAGCCTTCGGTGGAGATACTGCGAGAACCAAAGATGAAGAAAATGAAAACAGTCAGAAATGATCATGCGGCTCGTTTTAGACAAGTCTCATGCAGCTCAGACATGGGGTATATCCTCATACGGCTCAACCATGGGACGTGTATGCGGACCATGTAGTTTGAGAAGTCCATGTCAAAGTCTTGTACACGAAGCATGCAGTAAAGTAGGCTCTGTTAGGGTTTCAAATCGACTACCTAATTCTTACCTTCGATGGCAATATGAACGTCAAGACGAACGGGGGACGCGACAGTCGAGGGCGAAGCCGATTTCTTACTTCTCGCCAAAGCCTTCTTCACAGCCTTAGAAGCCCTGGGCGCCATTGTTGTCTGATAAATAGAGGAAGAAAATACGACAAGAATCTGAGTCAAAAAAGAGTCTAAGAGAGAAGACCGTCTAAATGCCCTTCTATTTATAGACAGAGAACTATGGACCGACGCCTCGTACAAACGCGATCGACTCTTCGGCTATCGAGCCAAACCAGCCATTTAAAGACTGAGCTCTTGGGATCCTGTACTACACCAAAATAGTAAATTAGGCACACCAGTCATTTTTTAATTTGGAACACTTATTTTTCGTACCTAGGTTCTGGAACGGAATAAAAGCGTTCCAGATCAAACAATCGTTCCTAATATATTTTATTTTAATATTTTCAAAAATTATTTATTTAGTTACACTATTATAGTATTCCAAATATGTTCCAAATTAAACATGTGCATCTCACCTGACTAGAAAAAGTAAGCGTCCAAGGCAACATAACATTTCTCCTAAGGCAACATAACATTTTTCCCCAAACCATACACAAACCTAACCCCCTTCTCTTTCCCTTCTCTTATGCATCTTCCGCCCGAGCCCTCGGCAGTCCGACTGTATGATCGTCGCTGGAACGCTGACCAACAAGATGGCTCTCGCTCTCAAGAAGTATGTACTTCTTCTTTTTTTCCAGATCTGTGCCTGTTATTTATTTTTCTGTAGGTGAATTTGATGATGAACTGTTCAATTTTTGCCAGAATTAAGCTTTTCTGGTATCTGACTTGTCAATTGTTACAAAAGAGCATAATTGACATGGTATTTGCTGCTCGACAAACCAAATTTAGGGCTTTTTGGAAGGGGGTATCGCGTTACTTTTTTTTTTCCTTTTCCCGATTCAATTTGATGACCCAGAAATTGCAATTCCTTACTGTAAGGTTGTGTTCATCTGGGAAGAACGGGGAAAGTGAAGGAAATGGATACAGAATCATGTTGAAAGAGGATACCATTGATTTGCAATCATGATTCAATTTTCAAGATGAAACAAAAATTATTTTTTTGGGGTCTGATGCGTTAATCGATCTAAAAAAGGCATTAGGTATTGAATAGTAACTATTACTTAATAAGTCCTAATGCCCTACTTTAGAATGATTACCGTCCTCCCCTTAGTGATTATTCTGACATGATGGCAATGGTTAATCAAATAAGAAGATATGTTACTAGATTATTGACATATAATATGCATATGTAAGCACCTGGTTAATAATAATATTTAAAAAAATGGTCAAATAGATATGTTCGCAAATGTGCAGGCCTCGAAAGACCATTAAGCATCGTCGTCGTCGTCGAGGTCGTCGCCGTCGCCGCCATTTCTGCTCCATGCCACATCGCTCAGCCCGTTCTCAAGCTCCTTGCCGCCACGCCTCGGTGACGAAGCCGACATCGATGCTTCTCTACAGGCACATGAGCGCGTCGAGCTTCAAGGCGGCCCCCATGCTCCCGAGCTCCGCGCGTGCCTTCTGTCCCGAGCTGTGGTTCGCGGCCCACCGCTCTCCGACTCCTCATAGAGCCCTTTTGCCTTCCGGTAGTTGTTGTACGAGTAGTAGCCACGCGTGCACGAGTAGGCTGCCGCCTCATAGTAAGTCCCTGCTGTGAACTCCTACTATAGAACCATATGTTTTCCCTAATTTTAATTTTGACTATCACAAAACCCCTAATTTGTTCCCGATCGATATTTAACATATATGCATGTTTACCATTTAGTGGAACTTTATTATTGGTTTACCAATGGTCGATGCATCATCATAATGGTAACTGATGTACAAAAATATAGGAGCATAATATTTGTAGGTAAGAAGCTTGAGGTGAGGTGAATATGGAAGGATGGGTTTACATTTTGTAACAATCATAATGGTCGATGCATCATCTATGCCTCATAGTCATCATAATGGTCGATGCATCATCTATGCATGATAAACGAAGCAACGTCCTCTTATTAGTTTATCGCTTGCTATTTAGCTGTACCTTCATTTCTTTCTTTGTTTCTCTCGTTTAAATTGTTCTGTTTAATTCCCACAATTGGAAAAGGGTGCGGTCTTTGTTGGTGGAGAGATACCGAGACGGAAGCTCAAATAGGTACTCTTCCATACAATTCTGCTGCAAACTCTCTACTCTACTTATTTTTTTATACAACTTCTCCATTTCTAGATCGATGTTGCAATGGACAAGTTTTCCAGAAGACCACTTGCTCATTTTCTTGTTGCGATTTATTTTCAGAAGTAGCCATATGTTTAAATCAAACAAGTAACATAAAAAATATCCTTTGCTACACCTTCACAGAGTCATAATTGTCAAGGATGTCTATTAATGCTAACTACTTATTTGAAATTAGCTAGGGTGGGATCTGCTTTGCTCCAACTTAATGATTGACCAGTTTCTCTTGTTTTGTCTTTAATGTCCGTCCCAGTCTTGGGCTACTAGCACCAAGACCCCCTCCCTTTCCCATTTCTTTTTTTGCCCAGCCTCGGTCCCCGGATTGGGAGTGGAACCCTCCTGCCTTACTAGTGTTATAATAACATTGGATAAACTATAGTATTTGAATCCTCGCAATTCAAATTTGCCCCCCCTAATTTTAAAGGCTAGCTCCGCCACTGACCCTAACCCGAACCCTAACCCTAGCTCCCCTCCCCCAGCCGCCCTCATCCGTCCTGCCCCACCCCCCCAGCCACCCCCCACTCACCCCCCAACCACCCGCATCCCACTACCCCCTTGGTGGTTTAATAATCAGTTTTTAGCTGCCCAAAGTTAAGAAATTATCAAGTTGCCGCCATAGGCTCTGCTATGGACATTTGGACTCCCTGCATTTATTTAACATCTTCATTGAAATTTTTTTTTCTTTTCTTTGGCCATTTATGAAAACACAACATTAATTTGACCTTTGTTTTCTTTCTTATCCCTACACAAACACACTCAGTTTCTGTTGAACATGAGCCGTATTATTAAATATAACAAGGCAAGAATATACGCATCGAAATAAAATGTTGTCCATCCTCTTTTAATATTTATTTATGCTGTGTTCCTTTACTAACAAGTACTCTAGGACATATAAAAGAATAAACAAAGTTCATATGGAACACAACTGATCCAAAAAAAGAAGAAGAAAGGTTTTGTTGCTCATTTCTCTGAGAATTATAATGAGCCAATATGTTGTGATGTGTTTCCTTTACGATGCATGTTGTTATATCTTATATTCTGTAGTTGGCAGATATATACTAGGTGCTAACTCACACCTACAGACTGTTCGGGAGGAACATGAACACTTGCTAAATGTGGTGCAAGAAAATCATTTCTCGGACTTATCTTGGCTTCCACGTGGGATTAAGGACTTTATCCTACCTAAAGGATATCCAGGTCTACTACTTTGTTATTTTCTTCTTTTGTATCAACATGTTCAATAACTTAATCTTTAGCCTTCAATCACTCAAATAGTCTAAGCAGATATTTAATTTCATGTCATCATTGTTTGCTTCATAAAAGCAATTGCAATGTTAGGGAGGCACTTCACTATTTTTGTTGCTTGTGGTGCCTTGATCTCGCCTACCTTAGGACCTATGCTATTTGTTTTTTTTTTCCTTTCTCTTCCACTGTACTTTATCTAGGAAATGAAGCAACGTCCTCTTATTAGTTTATCGCTTAATATTCTTGCAGGAATTATGTAGTGCAGTATGTGCTTGAAAGCTCAATTCCGTGGGCGAAAGCTGCTGTACTTGGCCAACTAGAGGGAAGCTATGAAAAGTTATCGACCCAGAAACACGGCAGCAATATGGTGGAAAAATGCCTGTATCGTGCCAGTGAGGAACAGCTTGTGAAAATCGTTAATATACTGATGAACAGCCCTCGTTTTCTCCAAATTGCGGTAGACCCCTATGGGAACTATGTCATCCAGACGGCTCTCAAATAATGCAAGGTAAATTTATATCATTCAAAAAGCCCTAGTCCATTACGCTTCTCTTTAGCCCAATAAAAAAAGGAGATTGTTAAAAGCCAAAAAATTCACAGATCTATGTTTAACCTACATGTATATTTTGGAATTTTTTTTGGAGCACACAACAACCTTCCAAACACCTTCTCAATATTCACCTTCTGAATGAAGGATGCACTTTTGGAGCACACAACAGCCTGGAATTCACATGAGAAATTATTTTCAAATATGGTATTGATATTGGTGAATATTGACAACATTCATTCTAATTGCTCAATTGGTTATTCCCTTGACATTTTTTGTTCACCATATTTGATTGTTTTATCTAATTGACTGGCTGGTTCGCTCAATGTTTTGTGTTAATCATTTGTGATTATTTGTTGGAATTAGACTTATATTGTTTCTTGAAATTCCTTTTTGTTTACTTTATTTTGGATCTTGTTCTGTATCCACTGTTCTTGTTCTATCTTTGAATTGATGGGATGCTATGACCCCATCATCCACTAACCCCTTATCTGCCTGTTGATGATTTTACCTATGGCTCAATGGACATGGCATGCTGTTGAATTGAGATTAGGGGGTTTTCTTGTAAATCTCTAACTTATAGTTCCAAGTTTTAACTATGTTTAATCATGAGCACAAACATAGTATATGTTTTTATCCAGGTTTTTTTTTGTGTATTTAGGATAGCGTGTCTATTTTGTTCCCTCTATTTAATTACTTGAAATACTTATTATTTACCAGTTCTTTTGGCACCTACAACTATCCTCAGAAGAAACTGTGAGACTTTTGCTATTGGCCATAAAAATTGATAAACCAATAGTAAAGGGAGGAGCACTGAGGTGAGGTGCATGATAAAGAAGCTTGAAGAAATCATTGCCGCCTGTCTAGATAGTACTGAAGTTCTTAAAATATTGACTGTCTTTTGTCTAGTTAAGGACTACACTTTCACTTGTTTTGACCATTTTTAGTTGTGCTTCTATAGAAAAAGTTATGCTCTGTATATTCAATATTCACATTTTTTTTCGGTTTGTAGGTCGAGGAAAGGTCTGAAAGGATCGCGTAGGATGGACATGGCTTGTTGATGGCTCTGGAGCTTTCCAAGATTGTATCAACAATCTCATTAACCTTAACGAACTGTGAGTGATATCATATCCCTGTCAATTATGGACTGCATGGTTTCATCGTTAATTAATTTGTAGATATTACTAATTCCTAGCTTGATTTTACTTTCAGGAGCTTAGCAAACAACAGACTAACTGGATCGATGCCAAACTTATCTCGGATGAAAGAACTCCAATATGTGTAAGACTTCGTAGATGTACAAAGTTTTTTTACACTCCTTCCATTACTTTAAAATTGGCAATGCCATACACTTTGTCAAAGGGATCTGAGCAACAACAGCTTTGATGCTTCAGAAGCTCCATCCTGCTTTTCCACGTTACAGCTTCTCACCACTCTGTGAGTTTTGCAAATACTAACTTGATATTTGATAAATACTAACTTGATATTTGATAAAGAGTGTATTTTTGACATCAGGAAGCTAGAATCTGGAGGATTTTATGGGAGGCATGTTCTTTCACAGATGTTCATCATTCCTGCACAACAAGTGTGAGTACACCAGCTATGATTTGAGTAAACTTCTGACGCATGTTCCTTCGCAGATGTTGAAGCGACGTATTAGGCATTGGGCGAGTAAACTTCTGAGGCGACTGAACGATTAAACTATCACATCTTATATATATATTTTTTTTATTGGGATGTGCAACAACTATGAATATTTGAGTTGTAATAAATCATATATGTTATGGGACATACTGGATTCTTGTTTGAGCTACCAAAACATACTTTGTAATCTTTTAAACACTATTTCAAATTAATGCAACAGCTTTTGTTATGGTTATAGGACACTCCATACGGAAAGGCAATTGTTCTATATGTGAATCAAATATTTATGTCATGTAATTTGTGTATTGCAGTCTGTATTACATGTTTGATAATGGTGATAATGTGTCATTCTGGCTGCATGTTTTATCATATTTAACACAACAATTATTATATTTTTCACTCAATCAAACATTGATGGAAGCAAAAAATTTGGTTATTTTTGCTTTGCTGGTGTTACAAAACTGGAACACCTTTTCATCGTTCCAGCAGTGTTGAAAAATTAATCTGAAACACTTTTGTAGGCATGCTTTATTGGCGTTCCAAAATTGGAATACATTTAAAGCGTTCCAATAAACGATTCTTGGAACGCTATATTTCCGTTCCAAGAAATTTGGCAGCCCAAAAATAGGCACGGTAAATAGGCGTTCCAGAAATTATTTGGAACGGAATTTTGGCGTACCAAAATGGCCATTTTGGAGTAGTGCTGTCCCAAAAAGATCTACACGCATGGCATAATGACGTGGCAAAGAGCATACGCGGTTCAAATGGCCATGCGGCTGAAAGTAACTATGCGGCTCGAGAGTCCCCTACGGCCAAGATATCCATGCGGTCAGGACTTTATATGCGGCCAGAATAATACGACCATGCTTCTTATTCAAAGTATTTCAATTTTGCAAATTGAAAACTTTGAAGAGGGTCTTGTAGAAGCATGGAAAATACTAAAGAAAATAACTCATGCGGCCAGGAAAGATCCATGCGGCTCAGAAACCTCATGCGGCTCAGGGAGTCATGCGGCATAAGAAGCTATGCGGCCCCAGGCATTCCATACGACTCAGAAGACACGTGGCCTGACAGTGCTCCCCTCCGACCCATGCTGTATTAATTGCTCTGACGGCTGACCCCTCTGAAAAGTTGACAGCCCTGACACAAAAGCAGGTAATTATGACTCTGTCATAATGATGAATCTCTGGGGAAGAGAAAAGAGATCTCTGACAACAAGTCCCCCAAGAGCCATAAAAATGCCACGTGGCTTTGCCACGTGGGCGTTCGTATGCGGCTCACTTCTCATGCGGTTCAGAGAGAATCTGTCCTATGCGGCTCAGGCCAAGAAAGCCTCATGCGGCTCGAGCAAAGAACTTCTCATGCGGTTCAGAGGGGATCTGTCCTATGCGGCTCAGGCCAAGAAAGCCTCATACGGCTCGAGCAAAGAACTTCTCATATGGTTTAGAGTGAATCCGTCCTATGCGGCTCAGGCCAAGAAAGTCTCATGCGGCTCGAGCGAGGACTTTTCATGCGGTTCGAGAGGATCATGTCCATACGGCTCGGGCGAATATGTACCTATGCGGCCCACAAGGATTACTCCCCTGTAGTTCGAGGGCTCAAGTGAGGGCCACTGCCCAGGCAGCCCTGACACGTGGGCTTAATCATATGCGGCTCAGAAAACTCATGCGGCTCAGGGAGTCATGCGGTCCAGATCCCCCCAGCAGCTCCTAGGACACGTGTCCTAAACTGATTAATTTCTCAGATTTGCTGCCATTAAGGATTGGGTCAAATCCCAATAATCTGGGACACGTGGCAGAAGAATAGATCTAATTTATTCGCAGATATCAAAAATTATTATAAGGAAGATTTATTCCAATCAGCATTAATTGCTAATGGGATTTGGTGTAATCTACACCTAACGGCTCGGATTCGTCACAATCAGAAACGAACGGCCTGGATTGACCAATCCCCAGGCCGCCGCCATCTCCAAGATGTAATCATTGGCAACCCTAATGATGACATCCCACTATTATAAATAGCAGGGTGCCATTCCCTTGCAAAAGAGATACAATATCAGAGAAAAATACATATATACAGAGAGACTTCCCCCCCATAGTCAGAGAGAGAATACACAGAGAGAGAGAGAGAGAAGCCAGAAGAGCAACAGAGGAGCAAGAAGAGCATTTCTACATCAATGCCAACCATCTTTTCACAAGGAGCCAAGGCTGCATACCGATCGTCCAAGGAGTAAGGCAGGGCTGCCGTCGCCTTCCCGAGCCTCTATCGTCACCCCCCAGAATCTAAAATAAACAATTGTACTTAGACTGCTGTACCTAGGTTTTTGTCCCTAGGCTTTCTTTGTACAAGCGAGTTTGTAACGTGAAGTAAAAGTTCGGTCCTCCGATAATTGTTCTGTTCTTTTATATTTCATGGCAAACACATACAAGGTCTTCAAAAAACTTCCTTCTGCGGCTCGGATCATCTTGGCCGCATGAAGTCTGAAGAGTCTTCCTTCTGCAGCTCAAATTGGCTTGGCCGTATAGGTCTTCAAGAGACTTCCTTCTGCGGCTCGGATCATCTTGGCCGCACGAAGTCTGAAGAGTCTTCCTCCTGTTGCTCAAATTGGCTTTGCAGCATGAGGTCTTCAAGAGACTTCCTTCTGCGGCACGGATCATCTTGGCCGCATGAAGTCTGAAGAGTCTTCCTCCTGCGGCTTAAGTCCATATGGCCGCATAGGGTCCCCAAGAGCCTTGCTTCTGCGGTTCGGTTTCACTTGGCCATATGGGTTCTTCGAGAGCCTTTCTTCTGCGGCTCGAGTCAACCTGGCCGCATGGGATCTTCGAGAGCCTTGCTTTTGCTGCTCGAGTTTACTTAGCCGTATGGGGTCTTCGAGAGCCTTGCTTCTGTGGCTCAAGTCAACCTGGCCGCGTAGGATGATGATCCGTATAAACACAGATTGCCTTGGTGGTGGAGCGACTTTCTTGTGGCAGCAGTAGTTGATGGCAGCTTGGGTGCAGTGATGTCCTGGAAAGGGCTCATCATATATCAAGGTTGCTTCTTTCTTCTTGCATTTGTGAATGACCACCTCTCGCAAGCCGCGGGCAGATTGATCTACCTTTGCATCCGTTTTGTGGGCCCGGGTATCCCGAGCGCCCGGGTGCGTAGGCATCATATTTGCTTCCTGATCTGAGGCTACTAAAAGGACTAGCTCTCGATCGTTGTAGGAAGACTTTTGGGACCATCATATTTGCTCCCTGATCACCAGCTAGTAAAGCACTGTGCTCGATCGTTGTAGAAAGACTTTTGGGACCATCGTATTTGCTCCCTGATCACCGGCTAGTAAAGTACTGTTCTCGATCGTTGTAAGGAGACTTTTGGGACCATCATATTTACTCCCTGATTACCAGCTAGTAAATTACTGCGAGACAGGACGAGCTATGACAGGCTCGCACATAAAATATGCGATATGGCCCTAAACTTCTTCGACTTAGCACCCGAAGGTGCATAGTAGGATGAGTCCAAGTTGGAATGAAGGAAGGAAAGTTGGTGCCCATTTTAAAGGAGAAAAGTGGGCTCTATATATAGAATGGAGTGAGCCCTTTATTTTTCTCCTTTTCGATGTGGGACGAAAAGCAATATCCCCTTTTCCATGCTTCTACAACTTGTACACGCATATATTAAGCGCTTCCGCTAGACAGCTCTGAGGTTACCTCCTGGTATACTCGAGCCCATGCTTATGAACTCGTGCCGCAAGGACATGCTTCCTACAATCAAGTTTTGTCATAGTGCCCCTTGCACAGAATGGACCCCTTTCATTACAAAGGCGGATGTGGCACAAAAATGGCCTAATATGCGCAGCTCCTGGGATAAAACATTCCTTTCCTCGAAGACAAAGGGAGGCGCTCGTCTCCAGCAGCAACCCTAAAAACAAAAAAGGAAGCAATCCATGACCGTCAACATTTCCAAAGGTTCAGCATCAACGAACCCGAAGCCTAAGGAAGCGCAGAGGCCGATGGAGACATACTCCTTCAACGATGAAGATACACTAGAACTCTTCGATATGTTAACGAAGAGCGGCAAGATTTTACTCCCACAGCCAAAGTGCCCCGATGAAATAGAAAAAGTGGACAACCCAAAGTACTGCCACTATCATCACTACGTCTACCATTCGACACATGATTGCTACGCGTTGAAAAGACAGATCCAGCATCTCATCGATGCCAAAGTCATCTCACTTGACTATGAGGAGAAGATTATTACTGCCAACATAGTTACTCTCCAATTCAGAAGTTTTCCAACCATGGAGGTACAAGGCGGCGTAGTCCCCATTCTAAGGACGACAATGGAAGTAGTCGATCTTCCCCCAGCTCGTGACAATGCTTAGGGACTCATCCCATTTACAACGCTGCAAGGAAAAGTTATGTGGATCGATCCTGATCTTGCTCCATACATGATGACACCTACAACATGCTATGTCAAGGGAAAGAAGGTCAGGTCATGTCACATGATCTCTACGACAATTGATGACACCCTGGTTACTACTCGCAAGGCTCACCAGCGAGAAAAGAACCAAGCTCCAAAGAAAGAGATAGGTCCGCCCGTTGCGGCCAACAACCCCGATACATCGGAAGCGGGCCCGTCTCAAGCGTCTGCTACAGATAAACAAAAACAGAAGGAGGTTCGCTTTGATAATCCTCTGAGAAAAGACTCGGTAGCAGGGCCAATCAAGCCCTATTATTTCGAAATATTGGCACAGCTGGCTAATACTCCAGCTCGACTATCACTCTTCGAGCTTCTCTGTCTCTCCAAAGAGACTCGAGATGCCCTCAACAAAGCTTTTCAGAACGATGACTCCTTTCTCACTTAGGTGCAACCGCCCATGGAGAAACCTGCTGAATGTCCATATTGTCATAATGTGGTTGAGGTGATCACTAACATTACCTTCACTCAGCAGGACATGCTACTGAAGAACAATCGACACAACCGACCCCTGTACAATACAGGATACGTTGGTGCCATTAAGGTCGATCGCATCCACATCGACCATGGCTCTTCGCTCAGCATCATTCCTCGGAGTTTACTCCAAGCTTTGGGGATCCCGCTGCATCAGCTAACTGTATCGAACACTACAATCGGCAGTTTCAACGCTAGGAAAAATGAACCCCTGGGCAAGATCCGCTTGAAATGCCAATAGGCAATCTCCAGACTGACGTAACTTGCTACATCATTGATGCTGAGATAAACTACAACATGTTATTGGGACGACCATGGATTCATGAATACATGATCGTGCCCTCCACTCTCCATCAGTGCATGGAGTATATGGCCAGCGATGGGACTATCATGACCGAGTTCGCTGACATCGATCCCTTCTGAGGACTCGAAGCAAACTGTATGGATGTTGATCTGCACAAATCAGTCCCATGGGACGACAACGCCAATGATGTCGACAATGAGGCAGAAAGTACAGCTATTGCTGAATAACCATTGAGGATTCGATTGAGGGGAAAATCTCCATAGACATCAGCCCCTCTCATCATCAAGCATCGAGGCAAAGCTCCGGCTAGATCATCCTCGAACATGTCTGAGGATAGCTAGGAGCCTATGAAAATAAGACTTCCTCGAAAGGCTCCAAAGATAACTCTGAGGTTACACGAAATTCCGACTGGAGCCCCCATGGTAGTCAAGCTGAAGGGAAAACATCCTCTACCTTCTCTCACAACAGCCCTGGTGCTCACGGATGAAGAGTTGGGAGACTACTTATATGGCAATACCAATGTGTATTCTTTAGATGATGTAATCCCTCGGGATAAAATTTTATATTTCATTAATAGGATGTTATCTTTGAATTACTCTTGTGCACGTTAAAACACTAGGTATTTCTTAGACAATGCTCTATATATACTGCAAACATAAGTGGCAACCGCTAGCCTCGTAAGCCGAGTTGTCCCTTCTCAAAATGCCTACTTCATAGTTCCAGCAAGAAAGAAGGAGAAGGAACCCTAATGTAACTGGAGATTCCAAGGTTGGATGTTGTGTAGGCGACCCTAAGATCTTCTGTACGTATTCCTTTCTCGGGTTGGATGTTGTGTGCGACGATCTCCCAACCTTTTCTTCTCCTTGGCAACCCCTTCTTTCACTCCTTACGTGGATCACGAATTTAGAGAAAGCATCTTAGTTCTAATAATCATTTGGCGGCCAAAGAATAGAGGATATATATAAGGCTACGGTAGGGACCATGAGAAGAAAATTAGGGCCAGGTCTCCTAACGGATCTCGGTGTCCTGTGTTCAGCCCGAACACACAACCCAGGCCCATTAACAATAGCTTGGTCCACTAATGAGCTATTGTTGAACTACCGTCCTATCCTAAATTATGATTGTGGGCTCCTTCTATTATATGCTCGTTTGGCTCCCCATGTTAAGATATCAAATATCCGTCGATCAGATTAAGTTACTGACAACTATATTGATCGACATCTTTTATCCTTAAGTAGTACAACTCAACTTTATTTGTCATGTCGGATATAATCTACCTGTAGGGTTTACCTGACAATCCTTATGAGCTCTTTAGGGGACATCATCAACCCGACGTATCAGAACATGGATTCCTTTTATAATCAATAGCCCATCATACATACAATGTTATTACCCAATTTATAGAGGTTGTTGACCCATAATGAATCTCACTCTTTTATGAGTCAAAGTAATGAATACTGCATATACCTGTGTGTTATTATATCTGGATTAATAGCACAAGCATCCATAATAATAGAGGTGTTTGTTCTCTTATGTAGTCAATACAAAGATAACAACCTCAAGTGGTCCTGTTCAATGCACACAAAGTGTACTAGTGTAAACCTATCGTCAAGATAAACTAATACTATATTGTACTACAACCTTTCGAATAGATTGTCCAAGTCCATCTAGGTTGTGAACCATTTATATATTCCATAGGGAACTAATAATATGATCTTCTGTGTGACACTATACACCATATTATCTACAATATCGAGTATCAGACACTTGCATCAACACTTGTAACGAATACAATATGCAAACATTGTCCATATGATTCTCATTCAAAATTTAAGGAAATAAAGTTAATACAAAAGTGATGCTTTTAGTATATAACCCTAACAAACCCATCATCTTCGGCCAGTTGGAGCATCCTCAACGACTGGCATCGGCAGAACCAGAACCCGATAACGGCAAGATGCAACTCTACCGTTATACTACTCAAGCCAAAAACCTCATCCAGAAAATGGGTTATGTCCTGAACAGTAATATAGGACTGAACTGTGGCAAAGGACGATGCCTTTTCTTATGACTTCATGCTCCAAAGAGAAAGTCACAAAACTTTTATCAGCGCACTCGTCGGGGGTTGGGTTATGTTACACCCACGACAACTTCAGAGAGCTCGGAGCCGGAGGCCATGATGCATTCACGCTCCTCCGATTCCTCAACCTGGGATTCTGATACTATTATCAGCCAGGCCATCAAGAAGATATTATCCGTTAATATGGTCTCTGTAGATCCCCCAACCGAGGATGAAGACCAAATACTTGAATACTTCGAGGATGAACCCTGGGCACAACTCCTGGGATCCCAATAGGAATGGGGCTTCGAACAGCGCAAACCTTCTACTGAAGACAAAGTCGTCCAAGTCGAGCTAGGAGATGAGGCTTCCCCAAAACCCATCTTTATTAGAAAAAGCTTGACAGAGGAAGACAATGAATCTCTGATACAACATATCCGATAATACATCGATGTCTTTGTATGGAGCTACAAAGATATGTCAGATTTAGACCCACAAGCCGCCCTGCACCGTCTCAACATCCTACCCAATGCTAAGCATGTCAAACAACAACAGCGACATTTTTATCCAATATCATAGATGCTATCGAGGAAGAAGTCGATAAACTCTTAGAGATTGCCTTCATCCGCGAAGAACAACACCTAGATTGGGTGGCCAATATTATCCCAGTCACTAAGAAGAATAAAAAAAATTGCGTCTGCATAGACTTCAGGGATCTCAACTCGGCCTGTCCAAAAGATGAGTTTCCTATCCCCATCACCAACGTGATGATTGACAACACTTGTTGCTTCGAGCGTACGTCCTATATGGATGGTTTCTCAGGCTACAACCAAATCAAGGTGTTTCCTGAAGACGAGAAGCATACTTTATTTTGGACTCCAAATGGGATATATTGTTACACAGTTCTGCCCTTCAGGTTGAAGAATACGGGAGCAACATACCATCGGACAATAAACACCATATTCTACAAGTACCTCCAAAAGATGGTAGAATGTTACGTTAATGACATTGTCGTCAAAAGCAAAAAGAAATCCAATCACTTGGATGACTTGAGAATAGTGTTCGACTTAATGCGAGCACATCAACTGAAGATGAACCCAACCAAGTCATTTCTGGGAGTTTTTAGTGGCAAATTCTTGGGCTTTATCATCACAGTTCCTAGTAATCTCAAGAAGTCACGACCCCTATATCTTCTGCACGTATTCCTTCCTCAGTTTGGACATTGTGTGGGTGACGATCTCCCAACCTTTTCTTCTCTTTGGTATCCCCTACTTTCTCTCCTTACGTGGATCACGAATTTAGAGAAAGCTTCTTAGTTTTAATGATCATTTGGTGGCCAGAGAATAGAGGATATATACGGCTACGGTAAGAACCATGAGAAAAAATTAGGGTTAGGTCTCCTAACAGATCTGTGTGTACTGTGTTCAGTCCGAACACACAACCCAAGCCCATTAACAAAAGCTCGGTCCACTAATGTGCTATTATTATATTACCTTCCTAATCCTAAATTATGATTTTGGGCTCCTTCTATTATATGCTCGTTTGGCTCCTCTTGTTAAGATATCGAATGTTCGTCGATAAGATTAAGTTACTGACAACAATATTGATCGACATCTTTTATCCTTAAGTAGTACAACTCAACTTTATTCGTCATGTCGAATATAATCCACCTGCAGGATTTACATGACAATCCTTATGAGCTCCTTAAGAGGATATCATCAACCCGACGTATCGGGACATAGATTCCTTTTATAATCAACAGCCCATCACACATACAATATTATTACCCAATTCATAAAGGTTGTTGACCCATAATTAATCACACTCTTTTATGAGTCAAAGTAATGCACACTGCATATACATGTCTGTTATTATATCCGGATTAAGAGCACAAGCATCCATAATAACAGAGGTGTCTGTTCTCTTATGTAGTCAGTATAAAGAGAACAACCTCAAGTGGTCATGTTCAATACACACAAAGTGTAATAGTGTAAACCCATAGTCAAAATAGACTAATACCAGATTATACTACAACCTTTCCAATAGATTTTCCAAGTCCATCTGTGTTGTGAACCATTTATATATTCTATCGGGAAATAATAATATGATCTTCTGTGTGACACCACACACCATATTATCTATAATATAGAGTATCAGACACCTGCATAAACACTTGTAACAAATACAATATGCAAACATTGTCCATATGATTCTCATTCAAAATTTAAGGAAATAAAGTTAATACAAAAGTGATGCTTTTAGTATATAACCCTAACAATCTCCCACTTATACTCAAAGCATTGCTTTTCAATATACTGTTACAAATCTACCACTTATACTTAAAGCTATGCTGCTAGTCATCTGACTCTCATTCCCTCAACATGACTATCAAAAACCTTAGCCAGTAAGCTCTTTGTAAAGGAATCAGCTAGGTTGTCAGCTGATGCGATCTTGTTCATAGCAACATTTCCTTTCTTTATGAAATCTCGTATCAGGTGATAGTTGGGATCAATGTATTTACCTGTCTTATGGGCTCGTGGTTCCTTGGAGTTTGCAACTGTACCACTATTATTACAATAAAGTGTAATAGCCTTAAGCAAACTAGGTACCACATCCAAGTCCAACAGAAAGTTTTTGAGAAAAATTGCTTCTTTGGCTGTCTTAGAGGCTACCACATACTCAGCTTCCATGGTGGAATCAGCAATATAATTTTGCTTGATGCTTCTCCATACAATGGCTTCACCTCCCAAAATAAATAGAAACCTGAGGTAGATTATCTAGAATCCCTATCTGACTGAAAATCTGAGTCTGTATACCCTAAGGGAACAAAACTATCTGCCTGGTAAACTAGCATATACTCTTTAGTCCTTTTCAGGTACTTTAAAATATGCTTTACGGTAGTCCAGCGCTCTTGTCCTGCGTTAGACTGATATCTGCTGACCATGCCAACAACAAAGCAGATGTCTGGTCTCATACATAGCATTGCATATATTAAGCTTTCTACTGCTGAAGCATAAGGAACTTCTTTCATGTTCTCTATCTCTGTAGGTGTCCTCAGACACTGATCCTTTGATAGAGCAATTTCAGGCTTGAAAATGTAAGAAACCTTTCTTAGAATTTTGTATCCTAAAACGAGTTAGTATAGTATCGACAAAGGAAGCTTGGGACAAGCCCAACATCCTTTTCTTGCGATCTCGTAGAACTTTGATCCCAAGGATGTGACCTACTTCTTCCAAGTCCTTCATATCAAACTGTTTAGATAACCATACCCTTACATCAGATAACACCTTCATGTTGTTTCCAACGAGCAAGATGTCATCTACGTAAAGTACTAGAATAACTACCACGTTTCTGTCATACTTTCTGCATACACATGATTCATCTTGACATTGATCAAATCTATAAAATTTTATCACCTGATCAAAATATATGTTCCAATATCTGGAAGCTTGCTTGACTCCATAAATGGACTTCTTGAGCTTACAAACAAGATGCTCTTGGTCCTTTTTTTAATGAACCTATCTGGTTGCTTCATATAGATGTCTTCATCAAGACTTCCATTAAGGAAAGCTGTTTTGACATCCATTTGCCAAATCTTATAATCGAGATGAGCTGCAATAGATAAAAGAATCCGGATAGACTTAAGCATGGCTACTGGAGAAAAGGTTTCCTCATAATCGATACCCTCTTTTTGAGTAAAACATTTTGCAACAAGCCAAGCTTTAATGGTTTCAACCTTACCATCTGATCCTCTTTTTCTCTTATAGACCAACTTGCATCCAATGGCTTTTAACCAACGGGTTGTTCTGCAAGCTCCTAGACCTGATTGGAATCTGTAGATTCTATTTTAGATATTATTGCTTTTTGCCAAGACTTTGTATCTCTATCCTGGAGTGCTTCGTTGTAGGTACAGGGATCATAATCTTGTTCCTTTGGGACGAAGTCTGATGACTCTCCCAAGAACATATATTTATCAGGTTGTATCACAACCCTCCCACTACGATGAGGCACTATCGGTTATGGTGTAACTTTTGTGACACATTGTGCAGTTATTTGTGGTTCATCCTCTTGTGATGTTGGTACTGAAGTACTTGGTGTCTCACCTCTCAGTTCTTCTAGAACAACTCTACTTGTGGGTTTATGGTTCATCACATAGTCTTCCTCTAAGAATCGGGCATTGATGCTAACAATGACCTTCTGATCCTTAGGACTATAAAATAAACCTCCTTTCGTTCCTCTTAAATAGCCTACAAACAAGCGTACTTCTGTACAAAATTCCAACTTATCTGCTTTTCCATTATGCACATGTGCTGGACTACCCCAAATTCGAACATGTTTTAGACTACGCTTACGCCCAATCTACAGCTCTATGGGAGTAAAAGGAACTGACTTAGAAGGAACCAAGTTCGGAATATAAGCTGCAGTCTCTAAGGCATATCCCCAAAATGAATCTGGTAAATCTGAATAACTCATCATTGACCTAACTATCTCCATAAGAGTTCTATTCCTTCTTTCTGCTACACCATTCTCCAAAGAGGTACTCGTCACCACGATTTGATCGTAATGACTTGATACATTTTTCATGACGTTTCTCTATTTCAGCCTTATACTCTTTGAATTTCTCGAAGCATTCAGACTTACGGCGCATCAAATAAATGTATCCATACCTTGAATAATCGTCAATAAATGTGGCAAAATATTCAAAGCCACCTCTAGCTTGGATATTTATGGGTCCACACAAATCAGAATAAACCAATTCCAACACATCTTTGGTCCTATACCCCTTTGTCATAAACGGCCTTTTGGTCATTTTTCTTCCAAGCAGGATTCACAGACTGCTAGTGCCTCCACTTCCAATGAACTCAAAGGTCCATCTTCAACTAGTCTTTGAATCCTTCTTAGGTTAATATGCCCCAATCGCAAGTGCCAAAGATATGTTTGGTTCATATAAGAAGGTTTTTTTGTCTTATTTATGTTAGATGACATATTATTCATTTTTATAAGTTACATTGTAGGCGAAATCGGATTAATGACATACAAATTATCAACTAATGCAACAGAATAGAAAAATGTTTATTCTTTCTAATAACAATATTTTCATTAAAATAAACTAAATATCCATCCTTAACTAACATTGAAACAAAAATTAAATTCCTTCTAAGTGAAGGTGCATAAAGACAATATCTAAATGTCGAAGACTTATTTATACCAAAATATAAAGTCATATCTCCTAATGCAACGACCGCTACTTTTGTAGTGTCACCCACAAACTTGCATATCTCTCCATCACTGAGTTATTTCATTTTCTGGGACCCCTGCAATGTATTACAGACATGATTAGTGGCTCATGTATCTATACACCAGGTGCCGGTAGATAACACCGCTAAACATGTTTCAACTACTAGTAAATGAGATATACCTTCTTTGTTCCCTTGTTTGAGAAGTGGACAGTCAGTCTTCCAATGTCCTGACCCTTTGTACTCGAAACATTTGTCTTTCGGCTTTTTCACAGCGCCTTGAGGTCCCATGCCCTTCTTTGCTGAGTTTGTCTGTTTCTGAATGTTATTATTCTTCTTACCGCCTTTTAGCTTAGAAGTAGAAGCCTTTTCAGAAACAAAAATATGACCACTCTACATAAAGAGAGATTCAGCATCCTGTAGCTCTTTTGCAAGTTCTGCCAAACTATACAACCTTCATGTTATAATTAAGACAGAAATTATCAAAACATTTAGGCAGAGTCCCGAGAATGATATCGACCTAGGATTCCCCATCGATTTCAGCTCCAAGGATCTCCATCTCATTCAAATGACCCATCATCTTGAGAAAATGATCCCTTACTGGTGTACCCTCAGCCATTTTTATATTCATCAAACACTTCGTAGCAAACTGCCTAGCTGCTCTACTTTGATGTCTGAAAAGTTTCTTGTAGTACATTTGACATAAATGTCAGAATGTAACACCGTGCCATCTCATCTGCCTTTTCCACTTCTTATAGGCCTCTTTGACTACTTCATCAGAGTTAGCATCAGGCTTAGGTGGGCATTCCTCAACAAGTACATATTTATACTCCTCAGTAGTCAGGACAATGTCTAAATTACATTTCCAGTCAATATAATTTGATCCAATAAGCTTGATTTCTTTAAGAATCACCATAAGTGGACTGAAAGAACCCATTTTTTGAAAACTTAAAAATCACATAAATTAAAATTATATAGGGCAAAAAACTTTTTGAATTAAATACATATTGATTCCCTCAAAACAATAATAAGAAATTCACCAACACCTTGAACATCATGAATTTAGCATGCCATGATAGTGTAGACGTATACAAATTTAACTTTGTTCAAGTAGGTACTTCCTATTAATTTTACTATCATATCAACATAAAATTTTGACAAATAAGATTAATCTGTTGGTTTTGCTCGGGTCATACAAATAATAGCAGTAACTCCGATAGGGAGGATACCATTATTTGTATTTAAGTATACACCATTACTTAATACTAAGTCCATTACCTTGTAATGAGTTCCTTCAGATGGAGAAGTGTACATACTAGGTAACTTTTTATAATTATCCCGAAGGAAGTTTGTACTGGTGGACCATAAATACACACATCTTATAGAGGAAAGCAATAAAGCCAACACGCAAGTATAATTACATCACCTACAAACCAGTAATGGAGACCATAGGATTTATGCTAAATAAATTTTCTCTCCCACTTAGTTATTTAACAATGGGGATTTTCTACTAGTTGATATTATGTCTATGTTGTCCATTATTAATGTAGGCTTAGTTTTTAAAAAAGCATCCACATAATAATAAACAAGCATAATCAGAAAAAGCAAAATGACAACAAATAAGAGAAAAATATCCAACTATTGTGGTCATCTTTCCTGCTTCGTCCTCAACTATCCGAATCCAAAATCTGGCGATGTGCAGATCTATTCAGGGTTCGACCTGCCTTGTCAAAAGTTAAACTTTTAGCTGGGAAGTGGCATCAACGTGCTCCTTGATCTGCGATCGAAAGCTGATATGCAGGTCAAGGAGCCCGAAGAGGATGATTTTATGTGCCTGCAGCTCGATCCCAATATGCTACAGCTCCGCTCGCTGCCTCGATATCTGATCCTACAGCCACTGTTGCAGCATCTCCTCACTCACGCCTTCGCCATTGATAGCGATCGAGCAGAAGTCCATATCAACTAGTCTTGCTCCCTTCTCGTATATCGTTATCTCGTCGAATCGACTATGTTTGAGATGTTCTGGATCTTGAAAAGAAATAACAAATTAGTTTTTAAAAAAATTAGGACTCCTATTTGAGGAAAGGCAAATCGGCAAAATTTACGGAGACGATGTGCCATCCTTCCTTGGCGGCTAGGAAAAAGAGGGGACGAGAAGTGTTCCAGCACGGCCGGTTATTACTGATGGAACTGGGGATTCCCATGACCCTAGTTTCGTGTGCGTATTGATTGATAGAAAGTTAAACAGATATAAACATGTTCTAACCCTTCATAGGCAGAAACTAGGGTTCACGAATTATACCTGCAACGGGAAGATGACAACAGTTCCTAGTAATCTCAAACAGTCACGACCCCAAGATCTTCTGCACGTATTCCTTCCTCAGGTTGGACATTGTGTGGGTGACGATCTCCCAACCTTTTCTTCTACATGGCAGCCCCTTCTTTCTCTCCTTACGTGGATTACGAATTTAGAGAAAGCTTCTTAGTTCTAATAATCATTTAGCGGTCCGAGAATAGAGGATATATATAAGGCTACGGCAGGGACCTTGAGGAAAAATTAGGGTTAGGTCTCCTAACGGATCTGGGTGTCCTGTGTTCAGCCCAAACACACAACCCAGGCCCATTAACAATAGCTCGGTCCACTAATAAGCTATTGTTGTACTACCTTTCTAATCCTAAATTATGATTGTGGGCTCCTTCTATTATATGGTCGTTTGGTTCTCCATGTTAAGATATCGAATATCCGTCGATCAGATTAAGTTACTAACAACTATATTGATCGACATCTTTTATCCTTAAGTAGTACCACTCAACTTTATTTGTCTTATCAGATATAATCCACCTGTAGGGTTTACACGACAATCCTTATGAGCTCCTTAAGGGAACATCATCAACCCAACGTATCGGGACAGAGATTTATAATCAATAGCCCATCATACATACAATGTTATTACCCAATTCATAAAGGTTGTTGACCCATAATGAATCTCACTCTTTTATGAGTCAAACTAATGCACACTACATATACACGTCTATTATTATATCCGGATTAAGAGCACAAGCATCCATAATAACATAGGTGTCTGTTCCCTTATGTAATCAGTATAAAAAAAACAGCCTCAAGTGGTCCTGTTCAATACACACAAAGTGTACTAGTGTAAACCTATAGTCAAGATAGACTAATACCAGATTATACTACAACCTTTCCAATTGATTGTCTAAGTCCATCTAGGTTGCGAACCATTTATATATTTCATAGAGAACTGACAATATAATCTTCTGTGTGACAACATACACCATATTATTTATAATATAGAGTATCAGACACTTGCATCAACACTTGTAACAAATACAATATATAAACATTGTCCATATAATTCTCATTCAAAATTTAAGGAAATAAAGTTAATACAAAAGTGATGCTTTTAGTATATAACCCTAACAAATGACTCACAAGACGGCTGGGAAGTTTGAGCCCAAATGGGAGGGACCATTCGTCATAGAGACGGTCTACTCCAATGGTGTCTATCGATTAGCCAAACCCTAACTGTGACTTGCTAATAATGCCAATCAACGGCAAGTTCCTGAAGAAATACTGTATCTGAGTTTCAAACCAGCATAGGCTCCCACATCTCCTGTGGGTATTCATGGATTCCATTAAAGAAATTCACCCCTTTTATACTTTACCCCAGTAGAATAACAATTTGCGTCCATATCACCTCTGAGTTATCTTCCTACACCCTAGTGAAGTTCACGTCTACCATGTCCATATCACCTCTGAGTAGTCGTCTCTTCTATGATGACCTCATGTTGTCATAACTCCCTAAAAATATTTCACGTCCATAATACCTCTGAATTATCATTTTATACCCTAGCGAAGATGCACCTACCATGTCCATATTACCTCTGAGTAGACGTCTGTTACATGATAACCCACCATAATTGTCATATTCATCAATAGAACCTTTCACGTGCATATTACCTCTGAGTCATTCTATACACCTGTAGAGTCTATCCTTACCACGTCCATATTATCTATGAGTAAGAAAAAGTCTACCACCAAAGGATTATGTGTTTACCATGTCCATATAACCTCTGAGTAAACACAATATTCCCAACGAAGTTATCTCCATCCTCTCACAATATCTTACCTCTGAGGGAATCCTCGTTCTTGTGAGAGAAAAAGTTCACAAGTAAAAAGACAAGCAGAAGAACAAAGCCAACATTTTTATTTATAAAGTGAAAAGGTTTGATTATAAAAATTTCTCTCACAAACCGAGAGACAAAAAGACACAAAGAAGATCAAAGCTGAGAAGACCGGCAATGAAATTCATCCAACCGACTCTTTAGAAGAGCAACCTGGGGGCCAACCAATGCTCAGGCTCGACGTTCGACCTCCTGACGGCGAGCGGCTTCATTTTCAACAGAAGAGAGGCTTTGGCACGCAAGGGCCAACTTGGCCTGACGAATGCCAATGCTTTCTTTCTCCCGAGCCAGGGTCTCGAAACATTGGCAAATGATCTACTTCTGGTCCTCAAAATTGACCCAGTCACTCTCAACAAGGGCCAGGGTCCCTTCTAACTTCTGGATCTGCTCCCGGAGGACCTTAAAATGATCCTCCATAGCTACACGGAGATAAACCCGAGCTACTTCGGCATCAATCACTTCTTCAATCTCAGACTCAAGCTCGGCAAGCCGATCAGTTAGTGTCTGGCATTTTTGCTCATACTGAGATGCCTCGGAGACCATCTTCTTTAACTCTGCAACAGCTAATATCGGAAGACCACGCTCCCATTTCTAGAGCTCCAAGGCAGCAGCTTCTAATTCAGCCAACAGATTTTCTATAGCATCAGCCTTAACCTCACACTCCGGATAGTCATACAAGGCCACCAACTAGGCCTCCACTATATTCTGAACCAGTCTGAAAGATTAGTTGCTTCGTAAAATACTTTCTATACTACGCGTCAATGTTTGACAAATTATGCTCAGAATGAGGTTGGTATAATATGCATCGTCAGCCAAACTCAATGGGGCTACCGGAGATGTCGCAATGAAAGGCTCCTGAACGACAGCAGCAGCAAACGTATGTCGATAGATTGCAGCCAAAACATATGGTGTAGCGACCATCACAGAAGTCATGGGCGGCACAGAGGCAGTAAAGCTGACACTGTCGGACACGCAGCTAGATCTTCAGCAGGTTCCTTCGTCGGTTCTTCAAACGCATCTGCAGTTGGAACCGTACGAACTGGAGTTTGAGCCATCTCAGCAGTCAACTTCTTGGCAATCGCGATGGTCGATTCCTCAGTAGTCTCCTGAAACTGCACTCCAGCAGCAGGCTCGTTGGCAGTTTGCCCGACCAGTTCTTCTACGGCCTCTATGGTCGGGTTCTTAATGCTGACATCAGTAGGCTCACCAGTGGTACTGTCATCAACCATCATCCCCGTGGCTACTTCGCCTGGGACCACAATCACCGGTTCGTTAATTGCTATATTACCTTGTGCCACGTTAATATCATCAATAATCTCCTCGAAGACCAGATCAGCTAACTCTTCGATCGCCTTATTGGCGGCCATTCAAATAATCACGTCAACCCACTATTCAATGGTTATTTTTGACGACCGTTCAATATCCTGACAGGCCAATTCTTCGACAGCCTTTCCTGTCGACCCCTCCAAGGGACAATCGACCAATCGCCGAGACAGATCCTCTAGATTTGCCAATGGCGACTCCTTGACTGGACGATCCTTCTCCTCCTCCGGTGCAGCAGGATTATCCTCTATACTTCTCTCAACATGGAGATGAGATATGAGGGAAGGATCTTGAGTAATCCCTTCAACATCTACGTCCCTTTGTCCCATCACGGGTATGGACTCCGGAGTCCCACCCTCGGCTGCCACCACGCCGGCCTAGTGTACCACCATGGGTCCATCTTTATTTGGTCCCGTGAAGGCTTTCTGCCGGAGCGGAGCCAGTAGCTCCAAAGAGCCTCGAGTCTCATACTCAAAAGAAGCAAGAGGAAGGAAGTCTTCCAGGTCAGCAGTTTTATCAGCTACGGTCTCCCTACAACTTGAGACACCATCGCGGCAGGCTCCTCAGGAAAGTCCCTGAGTCTTTCAGACCATGTGGGCCCCACCTACACAAACAAAGCGGTAATGAACAAAAAGTATGGAATAAAACTTCTAAAAGAAAACACTAAGACTTACCCGTGAAGAAGACCCAACGGGTAGGGCACTCGATTCCAATAGAGCCTGTTGGGAGGGTCCACCCCGTTGGGGTACCACAGCTATTCTTGTCCTTTTACCAGGAGAAGGACTCACCCCGAAAGAAACTAAAAATTTTTGTGGGTTACTCAGAAGCACTTCCTCCTCTCTCTCTCCTTCCGTGACGAACTGGAGCCTTCTGTTGATCTACTCTCCGAGGGTGTAAGCCCATGGAGACATTTAGAAGCCAAAAAAGGGACCTCAAACTTCATTCCCTCAAGTAAACTTCGCTCTCGCTCGCGTTCTGGTGAGAAGTTATTCGCGACACAGAAAAACTTTACATCATAATACAAGATATGAGTCTCCTCCTGCAGTGAAGGGATCGTAAATTCTGTTCTTGTACCATCGGCATTATAATAATGCCATGCCCTGACACTATCCAGAAGACTTCTTTCATAACCAAGACAGGAGCTCAGATTTCCCAGCATAGCCTGGCTATAACGAAATTGACGTGCGAAGCGGCTAGGCAAATAAGGCTCCAAGTGCACCCAATTTTGGTTCCACACTAAGTAGGAAGGACGGATGGACTGCAACCCATGGAAGGCCCCAAAAGTTAGATCAATGTCCACTAACTCATCATCTGCAAGGAAACGATTATATGTACATGAAACCCTGTGGAGAACATAGCCGTCTAAATGGCCCAACATACATCTATAGACGGGGATATCCTAATAAAGCCATTTCATATGTTGATAGTTACGCAGTGTTGCATCTGTTAGCCTATTGGTCATGGTCAAACCTGATTTTAATAATTGATCAAACTCTGTCTCGATATACGTAGCTACTCATATGTTTACTCAAGACATTTTTGGACATTTAGACACTGATCAAGATCGAATATCTACTCAGTTCAAGACCGAAGCTATGTTTGCCACTCGAGTCTATATTTCTTTATACAATGTAATTTTTACTTTTATTGAGTCTAGAAATACATTGTACACCGAGTCGTGCTGGCAAATAGGTTATCCAAAATCGTTTTAAAAAATGACCTATGTTTTTAAAAAATATCCCTTATTTACAAAAGCCTCTGATGGATTTCAAAATGCCCAAATATTATTTTTATAATAACCCTGACAGAACTCGGCCAGAGTCGAACGTTTGAAAAACTTGGTCTCCCTTCAGTTGCGAATTGTTATATAGAGTTCTGTCCGAATTCTTCCTGAATTCTACTAGAGCTCTGCCTTTGGTAAAACCATAAATAGAGAAGAATTCTGATCATTTTAAATCTCTCATTCACCTTCATCTCTTCTCTTCTAAGCTTACATTTTTTTTTTCTAAAGAGTTCTAAAAAGCTTTTATTTTCAAATCCCAAGCCAGTTACAATTCTCTAGTGAATTTGCCGGTACGGTACGGTCTAGAAGATTTCAAAGAAATTATAATCAGAGGCTTGATTGAAGAAAGACTCTTCAAAATTGAAGTTGGTCGAGTTCTTCGTATCAAAGCTCGTGTCTGTAGAAGTTGCAAGGACTTCGTATGAAAACTTGCTGGATTTTCCAATAGTAAATTCAACTGGAAGCTAGAGTTCTTCCGACTGGACTAGTCCTCACAAGAGAAAAACCAGTATACATTGCTGTGTTTGCGTTTGCCTCCTGATCTCTTTTCTTTACAATTATTACTTTGAGATTATTGATATTATTTATGTGATCTAACTACTAACAAGTTTTTAATTAGCAATATTTCGCTGCCTACTCTATTCACCCCACCCCTCCTCTACAGTATTCTGCTTTACGACTTCGTTCCTATAATTGGTATCAGAGCGGGTTATACAGGTAAATCAAGGTAAAATTGCAGTTATATTTAATTATTTTATAGATCACCGTATTACATATGGCAACTGTAAAATTTATAAGTGAAGGCCAAGCCATAAACAGACCTCCACTATTTGACGACACAAACTACACTTATTGGAAACACGGATGAGTTTCTTTTTAAAATGTCTTGATTTTGACTTATGGTCTATAGTTATTGATGGCTACAAAAAGTCTCCTCGTATTACTGTTGAGGGAGTTTTAGTTGATAAACCCCATGATAAATATACTGAGGATGAAAAAAAATGCCAGCCTTGACGCACATGCTATTAATGCTTTATTTTGTGCTTTAGACATAACTGAGTTTAACAGGGTGTCGACTTGAACAACATCAATGAAGTGTAAAAACTTTTCGAAGTAACCCACAAAGGAACAACGCAAGTCTAGGAGTCAAAGATCAGCAGACTTACTCAAGAGTACGAGGCGTTCAAGATGAAGCCAAATGAATCCGTCACTCAGATGTTTATGAGATTCCTGGATATTGTAAATCCTTTGTCTTTATTAGGCAAGGAATAAAGTAACCATGATAAGATTTGCAAACTTCTACGAGCTCTCACGAAGAACTGGATTCCAAAGGCTACAACAATCAATGAATAAAATAACCTCTCAACAATGTCTCTGGAAACAATCATGGGTAAGCTACTCACTCATGAGTTGGAACTTCAAGACATTGAAGATGCTACACCAAAGAAGAAGTCAGAGAAGTTGATCGCTTTCAAGGCTCAACATAGAAGAACCGTCGAAGATGATTCTGACGACATCGACTCTGACTCTGAAGATCAAGCTCTTTTGGTAAGAACAAAAGACAGCAACAACAACAACAACGAGGAAGATCCTATTTGCTATGGATATAAGAAGAAAGGACATATAAAGAAAGATCGTCCAACAGCATCATCATCAACAAGAAGAAGCAGTAAATATGACAAAGGCTACCTAAAGGGATCTATATCAAGGTAATATGCCAATACAAGCATATGGTACGAGAGCAAAGCCAGCGACTCAGAAGACGAACAATCGGATGGCGCTGCAAATGTGTGAGCACCCTAAATTTTGGGTTGATTTTTTTAAATTTTTCTGATTGATTTAGTTTTAATAAACGATTTATTCTATTATTTATCCTTAAGTGTGCTTTCCCGTGCCATTGATATTTGGAGTGTCAGGGATGTTCAACTCTGGAAATCTTCTTCACGAGTTCTGGAGTGGACAAGATTACCTTCAAGATGGTATATAGTATCCCATCCAAACTTGTTCTCTTGTACTCTTTTTGCTTCGCTGAAATTCAGGTCGATTTAGACTGTTTGATTCTTAATTATTTTTCCCACTCTTTTCCTTGATCATTTTCAGCACGTTACCGTGACTTTTAATTTGGGAGCACCAGACCAGTCAGTTTCTTGAAACCAACTCCTCATTGATGATCTACTCGAGACGCTCTTCACCCTTGACCTTCGTGTCCCACTCAGACATGCCATTTTGTGCTCCATTTGCTTCGCACAACTTTTCTGACATGTGATTCGATTTTATTTTACCCCACGGTGTCACATTCATCTTCCAACTTGATTTGTGGGTCCCCTGTCGACCAAAACCTGTCAGCCCTAAATATGGACATGGCCCACATTGAGCATACTATCTGTCCGCCACTTGTGTTCCATTTACTGGAATCCCCATGTGCTACTTATTTACCCATGATCATTAACGTTTAATTTTAATTCGATTTTGCTCAATGTCTAATTTTGATCCAATCCGGCTCCACCGAGTCCAATCCAGCTTCGTGCTATTCTCCATCATGACACCCTCATATTTTCTTGCCCAAAAATATTTAGTACTCTTCTACCTATTTTTCTATATTTAATAGAAATTTCTTTTGATATTAAAATCCATTGGAATGACCTATTTTTAGCTAATTTAATCGTAGCTTTTGGATTATTCCATCTAATCCTCACCATTTATTTTCCTCACATTCACACAGCCCCCTCCCCAATAGTTAGCCAGCCCTAACATTAAGAGGAGCACTTTTTCCCCACTTTCTCTTTTATTTAATATCTCTCTCTCTCTCTTATCCTCTCTCTCTCTCCCACTCTAATATTTATTCCCACATACTTTTTTTTCTACAACAAACCCAACAGCAACAGTACTCACACACGCCCAGCCACCATCACCACTCGGCCTTCTTTCCTTCTCCTTCTCACCGGAGCTCCGTCTGCCACCCTCCTTCCTGGCGTTGGCCACAACCGCCACCAGCCACCTCTCCTTCTTTCCTCCTCCTTCTTCTCCATGCCATAGCCATCAACCACCTCCACCACCACTTAAACCAACCCGAGCCGCCACCACCAACAACTTAACCACCCGCCACCACTGCCTACACCACCCGCTACCTCTCCGTTGGCCGTGGCCAGGCCGGCCTCCCCGTGCCGCACAGCGGCCAGTAGCAGCAGCTGCACCGCGCAAGTGCGCGCGCGCGGGCAACCGTCGTGTTCTGTCGTGTCGCCGCACGGCCGACGTGGGCACTTCCCCCCTCCGACGAACTCAGGCCAACAGCCCCCTGACGGCCACTGTCCTCCGGGACGCGCCGGCGAGGCGATTCGTACGTTTTGCACGAAGTCCCGACGTGACGAGCTCGGAAACGATGCTGAAATAGCATTCCGTCGCAGCGACTTCGTGCACATTTTCTCGGGAATCCAACCGTTGGATCGGTGATTTCTTTGCTCCATTACAATCTCGGTATAGCCACCTTCACTCCTGTCAATGTTTGTCCGTTAATTTTATCGTTTGATACATCAAAACCGGCCACCAAGTTGACTGTTTAAATTGTATTAAATTTGGACAGTTTTACGGGGCCAACTTCGTCAGCTTGTATCTCCTCCACTGCAGCTCTGTTTGGCGTGCTACCAGTTCCGGTGCGAAGCTGGTATAACCCTCTTGCTACCCCTCCAGTTTCATTTTATTGTGAGCTTGTTTGATTGGTTGAATTCGACGCCAAAGTTGGCCGTCCAAATTCGTAATTTCCAACTTGTAAAATTTTATTTTTGAACACGGGACTCCAGATTTTATTTCTGACACCACCATTAGACTTGTGGCGTCGTTCTGGCATGTTTTCATATAAAATTTGTTAGATTTGGAGAACGTGGGCCCGGGCACGTTTTTCGGTGCAAAGTGGGTCCCACATTCTGGGTCAATAGGACTTTTTGACGCCGGCTCATCGGAATCCAATTTCGGATATACCGTTGAGTTCGTATCGTCATTCTGGACTCGTTGACATATAATTTGCTAGGTTTTGGTAGACATTGGATTCGACACACATTTCGGTGCAAGTCAGATACCAATATCCGGGTCAACTGGTCATTTTGAGATCGGCTCATTAGAATCCAATTTCGGAGATACCGTTGAGCTCGTATCATCATTCTGGACTCGTTGATAGGTAGTTTGCTGAGTTTTGAGGACATTGGCTCCGGTACGCATTTTCGTGCAAACCGGAATTCCAAGTTCTGGTCAACGGACCAAATTGAGATCGGTTCAAGGGAATCCAATTCTGGAGATACCGTTGGGTTCGTATCGTCATTCTAGTTTTGTGGACATATAATTTGTTAGACTTGTTTTCTTGTACATTTTTTGGTGCAAAACGGCTCCGACACGGACACCGTTTTGACCCGAAATTACCTTTTTGTTGGCCCAATGATTGTATCATGTTTTTGAATATGGTTAATCTTTTAAGTTTAACTTTTCATCATCACTAATCTTCATACCATTACTATAGCATTTCTACTTCTACTTATATATGTGGTGATATGTGCCTATTGTTTTACATATTAGTGATACTAGTTTTCATTATGGTATCACTATATACTTATGCTATCACTATTGTGAGCATTGTCCTAATATGCCTTAAACTTGATATATTATATATTGCTTTGTTCGTCTAACATGTAAATGCAGAAAAGCAATAAGCAAGATTAATGTGGACATATGCAATGAAGAAATCATGGTGGGCCAAAGACGACGGATCCCACAAGATTTCTCTGAACCACCCGACGATATCTCCGGAGCCACGCACTCGGGGGTTCCGCTGACCGGGGGTCGAGGGGGCAGCGCCCCTCGTCGGGGGTTCGGGGGCGAAGCCCCCGAAAGGTATTCAGTTTTTACTAACTGGATATCTTTGGACAACTACCGTCAAGGGAAAAAGCCAGCACCTATAAAGGAAGAAGCCAAGCCATGCCAACTTCATTTCATGACTCTGAAGAAGCCTGCATCTGCTACAGTATATCTGGAGTCTGTAATGAGTCTTAGGAATAATTGTAAACACAAAAAATAGATGGCAAAATTGAAATCTAGGGTAGATTATAACCCAGGACAATCTTCGGAATCCTGGCGGATAATCCGGCGGATCTTCGCAGAAATTCGACGAAAAATCCGAATGGTCTCACAGAATACCTTCTGTGAATGTTCGGATTATCCGACAGAAAACCGCGAAATTCCGGCAGATTTTTCGCCATATGACCGTTTGCATTCCAACGGTCGGATCTTACGAATGATTGATCCCAATGGCTCTATTTATAGCCGTTGGACTATACAGGCGGATGATCCGGCAGATTTCTGCAGAAATCCAGCGGATGATCCGTCAGCCTGAGAAAGTTGCATTATTGCACTTTCCTTTGCTTTGGTTATAAATAGCCTTGAACCCCTTCATTCAAGGTTAATGCTTTGAGCCTAAAAATTTCTAAACCACCAAAGCCTATCCACAAACAACTCTACAAAGCTTTCATTTGCCATCTACAAATTATGTTAGAGTTATTGAGTTGAAAAGTAAGATCTTCATCTTATTGTATAAGGAGATCAAAACCTATTGTGAAAGGTTGAAGTTGGAGAGTCTTCGTATCCAAAATCTCGGTTGAAGTTGGAGAGTCTTCGTATCCAAACTCTCGGTTGAAGTTGGGGAGTCTTCGTATCCAAACTCTCGGTTGAAGTCGGAGAGGCCTTCGAATTAAAGCTCTCGTGTAAGAAGTTGGCGAGTTCTTCGAATCCAAACTCGTGTGTAACTATTTGCTCAAATAGTGGATTAAATCCGGAGAGAGTTCTTGTACTGGATTGCCTCTTGGGAGGATACCAGGATACATCGTGTGTCGGTATTGTTATTACTTCTTCTCTTGCACTTATATTTTTAAATTGCCAATTAGTTTGTGCTAAGTGCTTGATTAGTTAGCTTGACCCTATTCACCCCCCTCTAGGGTTCCTACAATTGGTATCAGAGCAAGGGCTCTATTGTTAGGCTTAACATCCTTAGAGTAGATCCTTGTTATTTTTCTATGGCATCGTATTCCTCCTCCTCCGATAAAGAGGGTTTTACTTCTAGTAGCATAGACAATCATGTTTCTTCTAAATGCAAGAAATGCTCTAAGTGGAAAGCCATGGCTAAACAATCCTTAGAGATTCTTGACAACCTTCATTCTACAAATGAAGAACTTTCTGAAAAGGTTATTCATTTAGAAGAAGCAAATGAGCTTTTGAGAAATGAAAACAATATTTTATTATCTAGACTTGATTCTCAAAACTCATCTTGTGTTTCTTTAAAGAGTTTTAGTGAGGCTTTAATTTTGAAAATCAAATCTCTTTCCTCATCAATAGAAGATCTTAAGAGGCAAACTCATGAGCTAAATCATTTGCATGATTCTTCTATTGACTATTTAAAGAAACAAAATGATGATTTTATTTCTAGAATTGTTTTATTTGAAACAGAGAATAATGCTTTAAATGTTAAATTTGATTCTCTTACTTGTATGCATGATGATTTGATATTAGAACATAATATTCTTAAGACCAAATCCATGCATGCTCACTCTAGAAACATTCATCACTCTAGTATGTCACATGTTCATAACCATGCTCATTCTGATACATGTGCACACACTAGCATTAGATGCTTCTATTGCTCTCGTATTGGTCACATGAGCTTTACATGCCCTATTCGTAGGACCTTCACTACCAATGCTAGAGTAAGTGCTATATGGGTCCCTAAAGCTAATAAATGTGGATCTAAGTTTATTTGGATACCAAAGTCTTCATCTAATGTTGTAGATGAAGCTTCTTGTATCGGGACATAGCACCGAGGAGTGTGTTGGTGGTTGCAAAGCTCAAAGGTCATCTTCCAAGCAATTGCACCAACACAAGCGTGGCCACTAGAGCCACTTTGGTAACATGCTAAACGATTCTCTTTAAATTATTTATATTTGTAGAATCTAGCATGTTTCTCTTGATATCTTGCTACTAGCTCACATTGATATCCTTTAGTTGCCTTTTATATAAATCAATGTGAGATATAATACTAGCATGCTTAGTAATTCTCTTATTATTCTTTTATCTAGCATGACTAGTTACTCATCTTAAATGATTAGTTCACACTATGTAGTCTATCACTCATTTTCTATTAGTGTGACATTTTTATTCTTGCATATTCGTTATTCTTATTCTTTATTTATAAAGCATGCATATCACTCTAGTCCATAGGAGCTTGGTTTTGATTTGAGTTAATATAATTTTAACTCTCCGTATTAAAAGTTTTTGAAATAGTTACTTCTTACCGATTTCTTCTTAATATGTATTATTTACTTTAAATCGGTATTTGTGAATATATATGTTTAGCACAAGCTTCTTATCACTTGATAAGTATACACTTATACTTCTATTTTAACCTTGTGCTTACATAATATATCCATTATTGATTCTCATATTTTATTTTGATTAAACCTCTTATGAATCAATTATGTTTTGCCTAATAAAGCTTATTTATATGTGCTTTAAATTTGTGATAGTTTCTCAAACATTCATTAAGGATACATGACTATATTTATTAAAATTTCCATTTACATGTAGATCATGTATTTCTTATGTTGATATTTTTTTATAAATATCTTTATTTGGGCATATGAGTTAAGCGAAAGTTTTATATTGACTTGAAGAGTATTTAAATATACTTGTTACCTTCAAACTTGTGCTTATCTCATACCTTAGCTATTGATTCCTTTGACCAAATTTATTCTTCTTGAATCAATTAGCTTCTTCCATAAAGTCTTCTTTTGATGATATCTTCTTGACTTTTTGGTTGGCATTATGGATACATATTCTTAATTGATTTTTGATCTTTTCATGTATGCCTATTTGTGATATATATAGTTTCATATATATAAATATTTCCTAACTTTTCATATGTATTTATTTTATACCTTTAAGTTGGGATGTTGAGAGAAATCTTTTATTAGTGTCTTGTTCATGATTATTTATGAAAGTTCTTTTAAGGATCACATGTTTTTGTGCCTTACCTTGTATGTTGATTTTACCTCTTTAATTAGTGCACATTTTCTAGTCTATATTTTTTCACTTTTCTTTGGTGCACTATTAAAGCTCTTTGAAAATTTAATTTTATAGAGAGACGGAAAATCCGACGGATTTTTGGTATAATTCGGCGGATCATCCGACTGCAAACAGCAAGTCTGTGAGCAATAGTTCGGATCATCCGACGGATATCCGCAGAAATTCGACGGATAATCCGATCATTTCCAGCTGCTAATAAGCACATACTTCGGATAATCCGACGGACGTCCGCTGAAATCCGACAGATAATCCGATCTATTCCAGCAGCTTTGTGAGCACTAAGTTCGGATAATTCGCCGAACTTCCGCTGAAATTCGATGGATAATCCGATCAGCTTTCTTATTTTTAATGTGCTTTTCTTGCTCATTCCTTGGGTTTATGCTTCTTTGGAATTATTGTTTCCCAATGATGTTGTTGTAGCACATGAGAATCCATGTAATTGATACATCATATGTCTTATGTCCTTAGCTACTATGGTTTGAGCTTTTGGTTAGAGATCTCCCATTTCTAGAGAATACTCTCATTTTATAATGGCTATAATATTTTGCATTCTCTAGATCGATCCATTATTTTATTATCTTAGGTTAATCTCTATACTTGGCAAAGAGATTTATTTTAGTTGTGTTTACATGAATACCTCTTTTGGCCTATACTTGATAAGGGTCTAATTCTTTTTATTTTTGTTATCTTATACTCTTATCCTTGCTTAATAAAGAGTCTTCAAATCATTTTGATCATTCAAAATGTATTATACTTATTGAGAACTCTATGCTTAAGCAAGTATTTTTAATGTTAGTGACTTAAGATTTAATGAGCACATTTATCTTGTTAATGGCTTCCCTCATTAATCTTATTTGGATTATATAGTTTGCTTATTTGTGATATATTGTTAAGCTATATAATTTTGGCTCACTTTCACACATCTAGCTATATTCCTATACTTCAATCTATATATGATATGCTAGTTTACAAAAATAAGATTTGTGATATGCTTGATCTCTAAAACTAGTTTTACAAACTCTTTGTTAGATCTTATTTTCTCTTAGTGGTTTGTGATTTCTTGTTTTAACTTTCTTCCATACTAGTCATTAGCAAGTCTCTCTTAAATTTATCTCACTTTTTGAGTCATGATTTTATCGTATTATCATTACATCTCTTTAGATTGAATGTGTAATCATTTTGAGATTGACTATTTTCCATATTTTTTATTGATCTGTAAGATTTCTTATAAATATGGATTTTGAATTTTCTCTTGATGAGATTTATCATTAGATCATGTTTATTCATTTGTTTTATTTATGAATGATCCTAATGATTAAGTAGTCTTAAATTATCTAGTTATGAGATTATCAAGTTAATTTATTACTCTACTTTGACTACTCATGGTTTATCACATATGACCTTTGCTATTTGAACTTTATGGGTTATTAATTTACCATTAGAAAGGATTGGATTTATCCGTTGTTGGATAAATATGTGGTACAACATACCTAGTCCATGCAAAGTAATAAATTGGTTGATTCTTTCTTGATTAGATATTCATGGACATGATATTTGAGGTTTATTTTTATTTTATTTTATTTTATTTTTGAGCGATATTTTGACTCTCATCATGATTGATTTAACTGTCCTTATTCTTTTTCATGATGACATCCTTTGATTACATGTGCTAAATTAGAATATTCTTTTGATTTTTCATCTTTAGTAAGTATTAATTGGATATCTCTTCTTGACTAAAGATGACATTATTCATTTTATGATGATTTTATAGCCTTATATGGATTGAGCAAGGGAGAGAAATCCATAGTTGATTTACCCCTAGATTTTGATGCTATAAGCGCTTTGAAACTAGTTAAGCATATTTTGAGGGGGAGCAAATAAATTGTTTTAATTAATCTATACCTCTAATATGTCGTATACATAGTTTATCATGGACCCATATTTTTTTCATTTTTATATCTTATTGATTGAGGTCATGATACTTTTATTTTGAAGGGTTTATAAGAGTGTATGTGATTGTCCTTATTATCTTATCTCTCTCTTTCATATGGGTTAAATATGTCATCTTGCTATTATTAACTTTCAGATCTTATCTTGATGAATATTATGCTTTCGTTGATTTGGCTTTTCTTTCATGCTTAATTGATTTGGTTTTCCTTGTTGAGGACTTATCCAAAATTCATGATTTTTTTATCAACTTTGGTAGTACTTTGAGGGAGAGCATTCAAGTCGACTGAATTTCTCTTTCTCAAGTATTTTTCTCCTTTACCTTCATGTTTATCTAAAGGGAATTCATATAGCATGATAAGGTAATTGAGTTCAAATGCATGAACTTGGATAATCATATAGATTTTGCACACAATGAGATTACTTAATATTAATTGCAATATTTTACATTGATCATTCTTTTATTTTGTTCCACTATTTATTTGTGGACAATTATGATTATTAATGGTTTCTTTGATCAATGTTTCAAGTTTATATCCTTTCAATTTGTATCAAGTTTATTTAATGTCATATCTCAATTGGTATCTATTAGTTGCAATTATCTATTCCTCATAGCTTTTGTCTGAAATCCTTTATCTCATAGTTCTCATCCAAAACTAGAGCAATATTTCATATCCTATTGTGTTTTGGATTTATTCCTTGGATTCCAAGTTGGTAAACTACTTATTTTTTGTTTTTCAAATACTTTTAGTTTTACCAACCATATTGTGTTTTGACAAGCAATTTTCTATGTAGTACTCTACATTTGGTATGTAGTTGTATACACTTGTCTTTACATACTTCTCCTATTGTTCCTCAATAGTATATCTTGATCATAATTGTTTATGCCTTTCTCATGCTCTGATTTATGTACTTAAGATTGATTTCTTATCTCTTAGTACGGGGGAGCGTATTTTTGATCATGTCAAAGGGGGAAAAGTAAGTTTAATTGGGATAGAAGTAGTCTAAGTAGTATGCTTTTAGTGATATATGCTTATGTATGTGATATATTAGTACTCTACATTTGGTATGTAGTTGTATACACTTGTCTTTACATACTTCTCCTATTGTTCCTAAATAGTATATCTTGATTATGATTGTCTATGCCTTCCTCAAGCTCTTATTTATGTACTTAAGATTGATTTCTTATCTCTTAGTACGGAAGAGCGTATTTTTGATCATTTCAAAGGGGGAGAAGTAAGTTTAATTGTGAAAGAAGTAGTCTAAGTAGTATGCTTTTAGTGATATATGCTTATGTATGTGATATATTAGTGATACATACATCTATTGTGTTCATACTAAACTTAACATATTTGCCACAATCAAAAAGGGAGAGATTGTTGGCCCAATGATTGTATCATGTTTTTGAATATGGTTAATCTGTTAAGTTTAACTTTTCAACATCACTAATCTTCTTACCATTACTATAGCATTTCTACTTCTACTTATATATGTGGTGATATGTGCCTATTGTTTTACATATTAGTGATACTAGTTTTCATTATGGTATCACTATAAACTTATGCTATCACTATTGTGAGCATTGTCCTAATATGCCTTAAACTTGATATATTGTATATTGCTTTGTTCGTCTAACATGTACATGCAGAAAAGTAATAAGCAAGATCAATGTGGACATATGCAATGAAGAAATCATGGTGGGCCAAAGACGACGGATCCCACAAGATTTCTCTGAACCACCCGACGATATCTTCGGAGCCACGCGCTCGGGGGTTCCGCTGACCAGGGGTCGAGGGGGCAACGCCCCTCGTCGGGTGTTCGGGGGCGAAGCCCCCGAAAGATATTCAGTTTTTACTAACTGGATATCTTTGGACAGCTACCGCCAAGGTAAAAAGCCAGCACCTATCAAAGGAAGAAGCCAAGCCATGCCATCTTCATTTCAAGACTCTGAAGAAGCCTGCATCTGCTACAGTATATCTGGAGTCTGTAATGAGTCTTAGGAATAATTGTAAACACAAGAAATAGATGGCAAAATCGATAGCTAGGGTAGATTATAACCCAGGACAATCTTCGGAATCCTGGCGGATAATCCGGCGGTTCTCCGCGGAAATCCAACGGAAAATCCGAATGGTCTCACAGAATACCTTCTGTGAATGTTCGGATTATCCGACAGAATTCCGGCTGAATTTCCGCCATATGACCGTTTGCATTCCAATGGTCGGATCTTACGAATGATTGATCCCAATGGCTCTATTTATAGCCGTTGGACTATACAGGCGGATGATCCGGCAGATTTCTGCAGAAATCCAGCGGATGATCCGTCAGCCTGAGAAAGTTGCATTATTGCACTTTCCTTTGCTTTGGTTATAAATAGCCTTGAACCCCTTCATTCAAGGTTGATGCTTTGAGCCTAAAAATTTCTAAACCACCAAAGCCTATCCACAAACAACTCTACAAAGCTTTCATTTGCCATCTACAAATTGTGTTAGAGTTATTGAGTTGAAAAGTAAGATCTTCATCTTATTGTATAAGGAGATCAAAACCTATTATGAAAGGTTGAAGTTGGAGAGTCTTCGTATCCAAACTCTCGGTTGAAGTTGGAGAGTCTTCGTATCCAAACTCTCGGTTGAAGTTGGGGAGTCTTCGTATCCAAACTCTCGGTTGAAGTGGGAGAGGCCTTCGAATTAAAGCTCTCGTGTAAGAAGTTGGCGAGTTCTTCGGATCCAAACTCGTGTGTAACTATTTGCTCAAATAGTGGATTAAATCCGGAGAGAGTTCCGGGACTGGATTGCCTCTAGGGAGGATACCAGGATACATCGGGTGTCGGTATTGTTATTGCTTCTTCTCTTGCACTTATATTTTTAAATTGTCAATTAGCTTGTGCTAAGTGCTTGATTAGTTAGCTTGACCCTATTCACCCCCCCTCTAGGGTTCCTACACTTTTTGCCTTTGTGTCCAAATTGGACCGTTGGGTAGGCTATCCTAGCTAATTTGACCATTCTGGACACGTTGGCGATGTTTATTTCATCGTCCGACAATGTTTGTTGATAATTTCTCTGAGTTTAACCTTTTTATAATTAATTAATAATTAATTCTTATAATGTTCGTATTTCGGGATTAGTACAACGAAACTGAGCTCAGTCAATTCCAGTGATCTCACATCGCTGAAATTGACAAGATGGACACGTGGATCACTATAATAAGATTATCAACTTTAACGATAATCTTCTTATTTCGATTTGCGTGACGTAAGTTTCGACGTACAAATAACGAAGTACACTTTATAATTAGACTAGAAATTGATCCTGTTTGACCAGAGTTGACCAGTTGACCCAAAGTCAACTGTAAGTCATCACTTGACCTTGTTTGACTAAATTTTTGACCGGAGTTGACCTAGAGTTATTTTGACTTAGAAGAACCTAGGATAATGTAGATTGATTATAGAGATTCATTTATTACAACTTGAACACCTTGTAACCTCTGTTGCTTTAAATAGGACTATATGGCTTCAGTTGGACCCCCTATACTTATCAACTGTTCAGGTTATCAGGCGAGTACATTCTCTGATCATTTCATATCCTGCTTAGAATTATTTTCTGCATTAAATTACTTTACTTGTACTGTCACGTTGGTCACACGGATTGGTACTATACGGATCCCTTCTTGAGATGTTATCCTTAGGGAGCATCGGGTACTACATGTTCTGTATGTTTCACTTATATGACGTATCACTATGCTTCACAGGTTCTTTGATCACTTGTGACATATACACTTATGATCACAGAGTCTCCTAGAATCTCCTAGAATCTCCATTTTTTGGGACTACTATGTACCACCCTTCAGGGGCTTACCACCCTTCGGAGGCTGTTACATAGAATCATAACATAACCTGATTGGATCCTTGTGTATTGATTGGGTGTAGGGGGAGTAGAAATAGACATGTGAATACTATCCAAGTAGTGTAGCATCAGAATCTCTTCTATAGTGTAGCATCAGAATCTCCTATGCCATTTACATGTCTATATTGTACTCTGACTCACTAGCCACTGTTAGTCTTTATTATTAGTAGATATTTCTATTACAACTCTCTCTGTTTACATACTGTATTTCTTTCAGTACCTTTATCTTACTTTACTGCATGATTATATTTTCTAACCTGCTATGAACTGTTGAGATGTAATGTGCTCGCTCCTGTCCTGACTGGACCTGTTGATAAATTTTACAGATGGCCTGGGATTGCCTGCTAGCCTAGAGGAGACACAGTAGAGGTTGTTTAGATAGTTATTTCATTTTGTCTGGAGTTGTATTTACTTTGTGGATTAATGTATTTGAGTTTTGAGATGTATTTCTGGGTTTAAGTATCTTAGACACTTAGACTTCTATCTCCTGTATCTCTTTTGGATTTCATGTTTTATCTATCTTTATCATGCTCTACCTTAGATGTGATTGACACTGTATCTGCTATGTCACCACCATTCGGGGAGTATAAACTGCTTAGCATTATTTTTTTAGATGTTGTGACCTAGGACAGCGTTCTACCGCCGACACTACGGCATAGGCTGGGCGTTGTTACGTTCTCGTACCCAAACAGTGGGTGCGGGTCGTGACAAAATGTATGCTTGATGGCTTGCGATCAGGTAACCACTGATCCTCTGTTTGATCCTTATGATGATTTCACCTTTGAACAACTAGGAGAGGCTTTTAGTGACCTGTTAAATGACTACAGAAAACTGTGTAGTAAATATAAAACCTCTAAGAAGGTATTTAAAGAGTACAAAGGTGAGATAGGAATACTTTCTGACCAACTAGCTGATGTTAGAAATATTGTTTCTTCTATTGAGTCTGATGAGCTTTCTTCTATTAAATTGTTGTTACACGAGACTACCAAGTTATCCGAAGAAAAAAGACCAAACTATCATCCAGCTAAAGGAAGACCTATCTAAGGAGAGAAGGAGTCTCCAGTGTGCACAAGTCAGAATGGAAACACTTACATCTGATTATACTAGATTATATGACACCTCCAAAAAGTTGAAAATTAGTTTAGGAAAATGGCCTGAAGTTGCTGCTTCCTATTCTAACACGTGTCAATTACCGAATCATCGGAACACACACAAACCAAACACTGTCAGACCAAACCCTAGCAAACCACTGCCCCGGAAGACTAATAGGCTTGCATTTTTCTATACTAGAAAATCGAAACCTATCAATCATGCACCTCACACAACTTTCAACACTCAACATGCAAAACGTTATTATTGTGGCCTCATTGGTCATATATCCTCTGCATGTAGAATCAGAAAGTTAGTAGATTTAAATGTTTATGCATGGATACCAAAGACTAACATGTCAGGACCCTACAAGAAATGGGTACCAAGAGTTTCATCTGCAAGTTGTTTTGTAGGTGGGACGCCCTTCACATGCTAGAAACAAATGGATCCTCGACAGCGGTTGCTCATGGCACATGACCGGTGATGCATCATTATTCGCAACACTGTCGAAGAAGAATAAAGAAGGATACGTCTCCTTCTGTAATAATTTGAGAGGGTACATAATTGGTATTGGTGACATTGGTAAGGCTTGTAGAAGTATGGAAAATAATAAAAAAAGACCTATGCGGCTCCAACAGAAGGATCCCTATGCGGCTCAGGATCCCCATGCGACTCAGAAGTCCATGTGGTTCAGGGGTCCATGCGGCTCGGATAGATCCATGCGGCTCAGAAAGAAGCCACGTGGCCTTCAAACTGTTCTTCTCAACATGCGGCTGCATTTAATTGCCTGACGACTGCTCTGAAAAAAACAGTCATGACAGCTCTGACATAAAGATGCAATAATGACTGACATGATGGCGTGTTTATGGGAAAGAGAAGAAAATCTCTTTACGGCTGGAAAAATCACCAAGTTCCGAGGCCACTCCATGCGGATGCCCATCTGTATGCGGCTGCCTGTCCGTGTCCCCATGCGGCTGCTCATCTGCATGCGGCTGCCTATCCCTATGCGGCTGCCCATCTGCATGCGGCTGTCTATCCCCATGCGGCTGCCCCTCTGCTTACGGCTGCCTATTTCCATGCGGCTGCCCATCCCCATGCGGCTACCCATCCACATACGGCTGCATGTTTCATGCGGCTGAGAGGACCCCCCATATGAGGCTCAGCCAGGACAATCCAGTTGAGACACGTGGTGCTCTTCGCTACAATTGAGACACGTGGCAGTCTTATTTTCTCCGAAATTATGGGTGCTAACAAATCCTAACAAAATCAGATTTGTTGCGATCATCATAATGGTCCAGATCAAATCAAATCAAGCAAATTGGACACGTGGCAGGCTATCACAAATCACGTAGATTCATAGCAATCAACATTTATTGCCCACAGAGATTTGATGCAGTCTACATTAATTACCTAGATTTGCTACAATCAGAATGAAGGGCGCAGATTAATTGATCCTTAACCGTAAACTTCTCAAGGAGGCAATCATTTGCAAACCATAATGATCACACCCCGAATTCTATAAATAGCAAGGTGCCACTCCCTTGAGGAAAAAAAAGAGAGAGGAGAGAGGATTCTGAAGGGACTAGAGAATTCAGGAGAGAGCAGAGAAAAAGAGAGAGCACTACAGAGACATCCAGAGATCCAGCAACCGAAGGTGCAAGGGAGTCTCCCCACACGTCAAAGAGCATTTCTTCACCGGAGCCAAGGCTGCATCCGATCGTCCAAGGAGTAAGGCAGAGCTGCCGTCGCTTTCCCGAGCCTCTACCGTCACCCCCCAGAATCTAAAATAAATAATTGCACTTAGATTGTTGTACCTAGGTTTTTGTCCCTAGGCTTTCTTTGTACGAGCGAGTTTGTATTGTGAAGTAAAAGTCCAGTCCTCCGATATAATTGTTCTGTTCTTTTATAATTCATGGCAAACACGATGGCGATTCTGCTTGGGACAAACTTCTCCACGGCTGAGGAGTTGGTGACGCAATCGGATGCAACCAAACATGGCTCCACACAACAGAAGATGGTCGTCCGCTTCGACCAACAGGCGTTTGAAGAAATGCTCTCCGACGGGAGCGTTGGCCCGGTCCAGAAGCGAACCCACACGAAGAAAGCTCGCAGGGAGTGGAGGCTAAAATCATTTGCTCCTCCCTAAGCTCTGGACGGAGTACTCTCTGCTGCCTAAGATGGCGAAACCAACTCTCATGCAGCTCCACTTTAAGCCATAGAGGACTCTGTTGTCCCCAAGTCCGACAGAGGAAAGCACTACGATGCTAGACTTGCAGGGGTAAAGAGTGATTCTATGTGCTCCAGGAAGAATCCGAACAAAGGTACTAGCCGCAGGCTGAACACTCATGCGGCCAAGATTGCCAGCCGTATGCATGATATCCATGCGGCCGAAACTGCCAGCCGAATGCAGAATACCCATGCGGCTAAGATTTCCAACCGCATGGAGAAGACTTATGCGGCCGAGACTTCCAACTGCATGAAGAAAGCCCATGCGGTTACGATTGCCAGCCGCATGAAGACTGTTGATTCCAGCCGCATGCTGTCTGCTCCACGCGGCTTAGTCTTCGATCGCCTCTCCTATGGTCCTGATCTCTCATGCTCCCGAGAAAATATGTCTGACTCTCTGCAGCACCAATTAGACTCTTCCTACTATGTGCCCTCACGCACTAGAGTGAAGACGTCTAGGGCAGCGCGAGCATGGCGAGCTCAGTCCGCTGTCCCGACCTCTGACCATCTGAGCGTTCCACATACTGTTATACGGGTCTCTGATGGGAAGTTGTATAGAACCACTCGAGTCCAGCCCCCGACGGCAAACGGACAAAGTGGTTCCAAAAAGTCTTTCAAAACCCAGGGAGCAAATATGGTCATTCCAGACCCATCTGACTCGCGTGAGGCTATCCTCCACAAGCGCAAGGAAAGAGAAGAGGCCTCGGGGTGCAAAGAGTCCTCCCACCGACGTCACTGCACCCAAGTCATCATCAACTGCTGTTGCAATAATGCGACGGTATGAGAAGACCGACAGTCCGTCTTCCAAAGACTGCAACAACCATGTTCAGAGGATGAGGCACTTTCCGTCGTCTCCTGCAACTCTTCTCAGAGAATCCCCGCCAGCGGGAGAGCGAAGAAAACAAATATTTTCAGCCCGAAGATTTCAACCACTATGACTTAGAAACTGTCGTCTAAACGGTTGCCCACCATCGGAGTTTTCCAAGGTACCCGTTCAAAGACGAAATCTTCTACAGTGGGAAATACATCATCCACATCACTGGGGGTTGCTAGAACTGGGGGTAGCACTCCTCCAAACCTCCACGACAATCCGATATTCCAAGGAGACGAGACGGAAGAAACAACTCTTCTATTAGATGCAGCAGATCCCGATGTCCCCGAGGACGTCCACAATTCCCAAGACGAGGCAAACTCGGAAGCTGGGGGTACTGTTCCTTCTAAGTCCGAACTAGAGGAAAACATTCCCACATACCCCGATGACTTCTCGGTACAGGAGTATGATTCGGAGGGCACGTCATCCATCGTTCCTTCCACTTCTACTCATATGAGGACGGCATTCATGACAAATGACGAACAAGATGGTCCCAGTGATCGCCAACGCATCGACACTCTGGAGGCCATACTGCATACTTTGGTCAAATCGGTGGACGAAATCAAAGCAGCCCTCCCTACTCTGCAAGGAGGGACGCCTGGCCAGACAAACTTGGTCTCGCGGTCAATGCAGACTTGAACTCAGTGGCACCAAAACCGGGCAATAATCCTTCTGAAATGTCGGCTCCTACCGCAGCAGACGAAGCCAGAGAGGCAAGAAGAGAGGTCCAGGAGCTCCGAGCCATGTTCTACGCCTGAGAAAACTGCCAAGACCTCAGGATACGACAACCGTATCCCGCTGCGTGGAGAGATGTTCCCTTCCCACCAAAGTATAAACCATTTCACATCAATCTATATGATGGGAAGACCTCCGCAAGTCGGTACATCACTTACTTCGAGGTCACCACCGACCATCTATCCCATGACGATGCCATCCTTACATGATTATTTATCGGGGCATTGGAAGGGGTCGCCTTCGACTGGTACCGTAACCTGCCAGACAACTGCATCCACTCCTTCGCCAGCTTCAAGCGCATGTTCTTGGAGAGATTCTACGAAGTAGGACAGGACATCATAATGTCCACTCTCATGGACGTCGTTCAAGAGGAGAAAGAGCTGACAAAGAACTATATTGAGCAGTTCTGCCAAACCGCTATAAAGTTGCCGTCTGGTAATCCGGATTCCTCCTTAATTGAAATTTGCCAGAAGAGACTGCTCCCAACAATCAGCCTCTGGATGGGTGAAAGTCAATTTAAGGACTGGAAGACGTTTATTATCAGTGCCAATAGCGCCGAAGACAGGTTGAAGAAAGCTCGCCAACTGGGATTGCACATCTCGGAGGGAGAGGACAAGGGCAAGCGCCCTAATACCAACAACAACAATGGTGGTAACTCCTCCAACAAGCGGGACAACAAGGGCAAGCAGGCTATGGTAGCCGACACAGCCCAGAAACCTGAGTCAAAATTGGCAGACAAGCAATGGTCGCAAATGACCTACTCCTTCGATGAAGGCTATGTCAAGCCCATCTTGGACATGCTCATTCAAGGAGATAGAATTCAGCTCCCTCCACCAAGACGGGAACCTCGGCCGGCAGAAATGGAGAACCCAAAGTACTGCCATTAACACCGCTACATACATCATGCTACACATGACTGCTACCAACTAAAGCGATACATCCAATATCTCATCGATTCGAAGGCTCTGGCCATTGATTTCGATGAGGTAACCGTGGCAGCCAACATGGTGTCCGTACAGTTTGGCAGCTTCCCTCCGATAGAGACTCAAGACGGCGTGATACCCATCCCTCGGGTGACAATAGAGATTGCTAATCTTCCACTTCCTCGAGATCAGGCTACTGGTCTAGTACCCCTTACCACGACACAAGGAAAAGTCATGTGGGTCCATCCAGACTTGGTACCTGAAGTGACTCAGTCCGCACTACTCCCCATTGGCAGGAAGAAGGATGGAAAGGTCAGATCCTGCCGTACAATCTCGGCAAATGTCGAAGAAGCCATAGCAGTCATCATTCGGTCTGGTGCTCAATCCCAACCTATGCCAGATAACTCGACTGAAGAGCATTAGCCGGCTACAGCTGACGCTCCGGGACCTTCTTGTCACTCCCAGTTTTCAGAAATAGGGATATTTTTGTTATTTTATATTTTTGAATATTTTTAAAATTTATGTTATTATTTATGATATTATTTTGGGGTTTAATTTTATTTTATTATTTATGATATTGTTTTGGGGTTATTTGAGTCGGGTTCGAATTTTAACTCAATTCGACTTGAAACGGGGACCCGGGGGGGTAGTTTGACTCTAGTGGGACCCACACACTAGTTAGACATGGCCCATAGGATATTAATTTTAGTCCACATGATATTAATTTTAGTTAGTAGTTAGACTAATTATTTATGGATAGGTTTAATTTAATTAGAGACTTAAAACTAGACTAAATTGACCTCAACCTTTAACCCATTCCTAATTTAAATCAAATAGATTAGTGGAGGGCATTTTCGAGATTCAAATAGGGGACACCTCACCGTTTTTGGGCAGCCACCTATGGGTGGGATAAGGAGTGAGTCACTCCTTTATTCATTTGTTTTCATCTACTTTCTCTCTCTTGTTCTTCCCCAAATTAATTTAGAGATGAACCTCCATTGATTTCATCTCCAAATCAACCCCTTCTTCCACCAAATCTTCTTTATTTCTCTTCTAGTCCATGGTTAGAGGGTGCTAGCCAAGTTTGAGAGGATTCGGAGCTCGTTCGTGTCCTTTTGGAATCTCTACGTGTCGGTGCCGTATCGGAAGGCTTTTCCTTTGAATCTCTCTCCCGGAAGGTATAATCTCTCCTCTAAACCACCCCTACATGCATATAGAAATATTTTGAACCCATAGGAATAACTTCCATGGTTGTATCTCCATTTGTGTCCATTTTGTGTCCATTTGGAGGTCATAGGAGTGTCCTTTGTGTTGCGATTGTGTCCTAGTGGGAAAACCCCTATTTTGGACATTTGTATTCATATATATATTTATTTGTGTGTGCGGTTAGATGGTTAGAGAGTGGATTGATCTTATTTAGGATGGTTAGAATAAGTTTTATTAAGATAGCTATGTTGGTATCCAAGTATTTTGGCCTACATGTGTTTTTTGTCCAAACAACCCAAATTTGTCATAATTTTTATCCACGTTTTTAGTAGCTAGAACAACTTAGAAATGCCATAACTTTTAGCTCATAACTCCAATTAACCTTCCATTTTTTTTAAAAGAAGCGTATCGAAGTTAGCTTTCCAAATATATATTTTATTAAGCCAAATTCGTTTTAGAACTTTCTGTAGAATTGTTTGAGTGTCAGTTTTACGAAAGACGAACGCGTTTCGGTGTTTTCGCAATTTTGGGAGCTTTCGGACACGAAAATACGATCCGTTTAAAGTTTCAGAAAGCTAACACGAAGAGCTACAACATACCTTAATCCTAGAATTTAGTGAAGGCCCAATTGGTATAGTATTGATTTTAAGTAGAAGAGTGACTATACGATATATGCATTTTGTGTAACCTATGAGCCTAGGTAGTATGGATATTAAATGAATATAGAGTATGTAATGCATGATATGTTAGATGAATGAAATAATATATATATATGATATATATTCTTTTTACATTAATGTATATATATGGTTGAATGCAAGCATGTAGGAATGCAATTAATATAATGCATATAAGCAATGCATAAATGCATGAATGAAAGAATGATATACAATGTATGCATGAAAGTATATAATTAATGCTAGATATGAATATAAGATATATATGTAATGATAGATATGAATGCATAATGTATAAATATTGTAATGCAATATATAATGATAACATGTATGGTAATGTATAGTATATGATGCAAGCATGAATGAATGGAAGAAATACATGTATATAGGTAATATAGAATGTAATATATAAAAGGAATGAATGATAATATATAACATGATATGTAAGGTAATGCAAAGTATGAAACATATGATGTGTGTATGTTTGTATGTCTCTTTGTTAATGTATAAAATGATAAGAATATACAATGTATGCATATGTATAAAACATGTAGGTAATGCATAGATGCATGAATGAAATGAATGTTTGCAATATGTTAATATAAATACAAGTATCTAATATGCATGAATGTAAGTATAATATAATACAAGTATACATGTATGTATCATGCAATGTAATATATATGATATGTATGTATGCATGTATACAATGTAAGTATGTATGTATGTATGCATTTCTATAAACTGAGTTAACCTATAACCTTTAACACACATTCATTCATACATCCCTTTGACATCATGTATCCCGTGTCACATACGCCTACCTATCACTAAACTTTAGAAAATTAACACATATCCTTTCACACATGCCAAACACACACATACTCACTTACTCTTTTACCTATCTTTCTCTCTCTATATATATATATATATGTATGTGCCTATATATATAGCTTTCCTATATATATCTATGTATATGAATATATGAATGTGAATAATATATATATACATTATATGACTAAATTTGTGTGCCTTGTTAGCTTATGGTTTAGTTTTGTGCTTGGTTTAGTAAGTGACTTAGGCTATGAGTTAGTAGCTATCTTGGATACTTGATTTGTATATACTTAGTTTGTTTAGACCTAGAATTGACTAACTAGACTAGTTGACCATTGTTGACCCAACCCTAGCTAGTTTGACCACAGTTGACTAGAGTTGACCTAGTTTGACTTTATAGTTGACCAAAGTTGACTTTGACCTAGATTGACTTCGAATCATGTAGATTGTATTATAATTTCAATTACCATATAAATTGAACTCATTATAACCTATGTTGCTATAACTAGGACTTTGAGACTCCAGTTGGCCATCTTTTCATATCAGCTGTTCAGGGTATCAGGCGAGTACATTCTCTGACCGTTTCATACTTGTCTGGATTTACATTCTTGCTCTAGATTACTGTACTTGATGCTGACACGATTGTTATCACGGATTGGTACTATATGGATCTTTTTTTGAGATGTTATCCCCTTGTATTCACTAAATACATATTGTGATGTGCGTTTCACTTACATATTGTATTTATTGAATACCCATATCCTTGTATACTCCTTGTGCATATTGTACTCTCATTATCATATGAGTTCTAGGGATAGACCATTGCACACAATTGTATAACATTATACAACTATAGCATAATATTGTATATCTATTGTATAATATTGTACATCCATTGTATAATATTGTACACTATTGTATAAGATAACGTAACTGGAGTGGATCCTTGTGTATTGATTGGAAAGGGGGAGTAGAATTGGTTATGTACTCAAATGCACTTGTACAACATTGTATAACTATTGTATATGTCTATTGTACACCCACATATAATGGAGTTACCGTTGCATTGTCCTAGACCGTTTATATAACCATATTGTACTCTAAATCACAGTTGGCTTACAGTTCTTACTTATCATATATAGATATTTTCTTTTATCAAATCTCTACTATTTTTCATATACATTTTTCTTTCAGCGTTTCATGTACCTTACTCTATTGCATGATTTATATTTCCTAACTTGATATGAACTGCGTGAGATGTTTTGTGCTCGCTCCTGTCCTGACTGAACCTGTTGATAAATTTTACAGATAGCTTGGAGGTTGTCTGCTAGCCTAGAGGAGACACAATAGAGGTTGCATAGATAGCTAGGGTTTTCTTATAGCTTATTTTCAGTTGTCTTGAGTTGTATTTACTTACGGATTACTATATTTGAGATTTGAGATGTATTTCTGGGTTTGTGTATCTTAGACACTTAGACTTCTCTCTGCTATATCTCTTTTGAATTTCATGTTTTGTCTATTTTTATCATGCTCTACCTTAGATGTGATTGAAACTGTATTGCTATGTCACCTCCATTCGTAGTATATATATTGTACATGTACCTTTATATTGTTAGATGTTTGACCTAGGACAGCGTTCTACCGTCGACACTGTGGCGTAGGCTGGACGTACCCACTTCTCGTGCCCTTACTCTAGGGTGCGGGTCGTGACACATTTTTAGTGGTGGCCCATGCAGGTCGAGTTTGTGTAGTGGTATTCGAACTAGAGTACCACTACAGCCTGCAGTAGGATTAGGATATTTTTTTTTGAAGGTACTCAATCACGGTTAGGATCCCTTGGGAGATTCCTAGGACGACCCTTGAGAATCTTATTTTAACTTCTATTTGAAAACTTTTTTTTCCTTGATTTGATTTATCTTTACTTCTATTGTTGAAATTGAGTTTGTATTTATATGATTTGATGGATTTTTGTTCATTTATGAATCTTGGTGTTCTTTGATAAATTTGATTTTTGGGTATCCATTGTTGATTTAATTTAATTTTTGTCAAGATGAAATTATATGGGCTAGGTCATCTAAGTTATGGAATCTAGTCTTCTACAGTCACATTAGCCAGCATGGTAAGGACATATAGTCTGACTTGGATATATTTTTCTGGTGTGGAAATTTAAGGTTTTCGCAGCCAAGCTAGTGGCATCGCGAAAATGTTAAATACCATGATTCTAGACGTATGTGCCTAAGTTGAGGACTCTGTGATTATCGTAGCCTTGCTTATTAGTATGACGAGGATTTAGAGTACCATGATTTTGGATAGACGCATATGATTATCAGATTGTACCTTAAATATTTTCGAACATGTTTTCTCTACTTTTGTTGCAGTCCTTCAAAAAAAAGAATTATTATTTGTTTTTTTTGTTTTGCTTCTCATTATTTAACTTAGGAGTAGATTTAGCTATTTTTATAAACCTTGTGTAACTTCTTGCTATGAGTTTTTTATACTACAATGAATCGATGATTTTGCTAGACCTTATGTTGGATTGATATTTTAGCTCTGGGTTTCAAAATGGTTCCTTGCTTAAACAGATAAGCAGAACAGATTTTATCGTTATTTCTTTCTTGCTGTTATTATTGTATTAGATAATAATAATAATAAAACTGTCTTAATTACATCAATCACCTACTTTGCAATCTTGGTAGGAATCTAAATGTTGGTCTTCATGTAGAAATTGATTTTTATATTGGGACATGAGAATATATAGTGGACACAGACCCTTGCCTTATACGTATGCTTGCTACACTTTGATTTCCCACCTATCTAAATACATATTAATATGTTGTTGACGTTTAAATTCTCAAAATCCTAATATTTTTGATACACTACAGTATCATAGACTGGTTCTCTACTTTTTTCAGTTTAAATTCATAAATTAAATATAAATTTCATGTTATTAGTTATGTTTACATCACTGCACATGTATGTTATACATGGGGTTTCAATTCAAAAAAAATTGGTTGAGTTTTGTGTTTAAAATTGTCAAATCTAAGACTGTGTGCATATTAACCCTTATTACTGGATTTAAATGTTAGTTCAATTTGTTGTTTTAAATGTAATATTTCGAGCTATATACATTGTGGTATGTAGGGATATAAATTTTGGTTTCATATTCTTACATGTTAGGTTGTGATAAACATTGGATTGGTTGATGTTCGAATTTCTCCAAATCCTAAAACAGAATACATGTTAACATTTTTACATTGATTTCAAATATTTAGTTCAATTTTAGATTTAATATATAATATTGAACCATATGCATAGCTAAATGTATGGATAGTATATTAGGGTTTCATCTCTATCATGTTAGGATGTGTTGGGAGCATTGAGTTAGTTGTGATGTTCCAAACCCTAAAATCTGAAACTGCATTATGTTAATATTACACTGGTTTAAATGTTAGATTATTTTCTGATTTTGTATGTAAGTGCTGAACTAAAACTGGATTTAACCTTTCAATACTAAGCTATAACCCTGTACAAGGACACACACACACCCTAACTTAGTATACACTGCCATGTAAACCTAACTCTTCCTCTCTATGTTATGTTTATATATCTATATAGATACATATATAGAGTATATGCATACATGTTATAATGTATATAGATACATAACTAAATCTCTACCTCTTTATATATATATGTATATGGTTAGCCATGCAGGGTATAAGTAAATAGGTTGTGTGTTGTAGATTATTTAACCAATATGTCATGAGTAGTGTAACTGGATAGCTATTATTTCGAAACCCAAATCCTGCTATACTCTACATGTATATTTCACATACACACATGCCTACTATCTAACCATATGAACATGTCCACATACATCCATACACATACGAACCACATAACCTTACATAATGCTAGCTTTTCCTTCTCTAACACTCTCTCTTTATATATATTGTGATTGGATTTCAATGCAATTGACTTTCATTCTTTAACTTTTGATTGTGATTTTCTTTGAATAGTACCCCTTTATAGATAATTGGTAGTCATCTTTATTTATTTTTGATAAGTACCAGTTTCATATAGGATGGTAGACTGCCTTACAGTTTTGATGATTATTATTTCTATATCTTTTCTAGTTTAGCACCCTAGATTGCTTGTGTTTTTTGATACCCTATGACCGTTTTGGTTAGCATGACTAGTATACGTAGATTAGACTTCACTACCACCGTATGCCATGATCCTGTATGTCGTCCTTTTAAATCATATGATTTATTTAAGTTCTGGGACTTTGATTGTGGGGGTTTGACCTAGAAGGAGTATGAACATTTTAATTTTGAAGACGAAATTTTTTTAAGGTGGATAGATTTGTCACTCCCAGTTTTCAGAAACAGGAATATTTTTGCCATTTTACATTTTTGAATATTTTTAAAATTTATGTTATTATTTATGATATTATTTTGGGGTTGAATTTTATTTTATTATTTATGATATTGTTTTGGTGTTATTTGAGTCGGGTTCGAATTTTAACTCAATCAGACTTGAAACGGGGACCCGGGGGGGTAGTTTGACTCTAGTGGGACCCACACACTAGTTAGGCATGGCCCACATGATATTAATTTTAGTCCACATGATATTAATTTTAGTTAGTAGTTAGACTAACTATTTATGGATAGGTTTAGTTTAATTAGAGACTTAAAACTAGACTAAATTGACCTCAACCTTTAACCCATTCCTAATTTAAATCAAATAGATTAGTGGAGGGCATTTTGGACATTCAAATAGGGGACACCTCACCCTTTTTGGGCAGCCACCTATGGGGGGATAAGGAGTGAGTCACTCATTTATTCATTTGTTTTCATCCACTTTCTCTCTCTTGTTCTTCCCCAAATTAATTTAGAGATGAACCTCCATTGATTTCATCTCCAAATCAATCCCTTCTTCCACCAAATCTTCTTTATTTCTCTTCTACTCCATGGTTAGAGGGTGCTAGCCAAGTTTGGGAGGAATCGGAGCTCGTTCATGTCCTTTTGGAATCTCTACGTGTCGGTACCGTGTCGGAAGGCTTTTCCTTTGAATCTCTCCCGGAAGGTATAATCTCTCCTCTAAACCACCCCTACATGCATATAGAAATATTTTGAACCCGTAGGAATGACCCCCATGGTTGTATCTCCATTTGTGTCCATTTTCGTGTCCATTTGGAGGTCATAGGAATGTCCTTTGTGTTGTGACTGTGTCCTAGTGGAAAAAACCCCTATTTTGGACACTTGTATGCATATATATATATATATATATATATATATATTTATTTGTGTGTGTCATTAGATGGTTAGAGAGTGGATTGATCTTATTTAGGATGGTTAGAATAAGTTTTATTTAGATAGCTATGTTGGTATCCAAGTATTTTGGCCTACATGTGTTTTTTGTCTATACAATCCAAATTCGTCATAATTTTTATCTATGTTTTTAGTAGCTAGAGCAACTTAGAAATGCCATAACTTTTAGCTCATAATTTCAATTAACCTCCTGTTTTTTTTAAAAGAAGCGTATCGAAGTTAGCTTTACAAATATATATTTTTTAAGCCAAATTTGTTCTAGAACTTTCTGTAAAATTGTTTGAGTGTCAGCTGTACGAAAGACGAACGCGTTTCGGTGTTTTCGCGATTTCGGGAGCTTTCGGACATGAAAATGCGATCTGTTTAAAGTTTCGGAAAGCTAACACGAAGAGATACAACATACCTTAATCCTAGAATTTAATGAAGGCCCAATTGGTACAGTATTGATTTTAAGTAGAAGAGTGACTATACGATATATGCATTTCGTGTAACCTATGAGCCTATGTAGTATGGATATTAAATGAATATAGAGTATGTAATGCATGATATATTAGATGAATGAAATAATATATATTATAGGAACCCTAGAGGGAGGGTGAATAGGGTCAAGCTAACTAATCAAGCACTTAGCACATGCAAATTCGTAATTTAAAAATATAAGTGCAAGAGAAGAAGCAAACACAATACCGACACCCGATATATCCTGGTATCCTCCTAAGAGGCAGTCCAGTCCCGGAACTCTCTCCGGCTTTAATCCACTATTTGAGTAAATAGTTACACACGAGTTTGGATCCGAAGAACTCGCCAACTTCTTATACAAGAGCTTTAATCCGAAGGGCTCTCCGATTTCAACCGAGAGTTTGGATACGAAGACTCCCCAACTTCAACCGAGAGTTTGGATATGAAGACTCTCCAACTTCAACCTTTCACAATAGGTTTTGATCTCCTTATACAATAGGATGAAGATCTCACTTTTCAACTCAATAACTCTAACACAATTTGTAGATGGCAAATGAAGGCTTTGTAGAGTTGTATGTGGATAAGCTTTGGGGGTTTGGAAATTTTTAGGCTCAAAGCATCAACCTTGAATGAAGGGGTTCAAGGCTATTTATAACCAAAGCAAAGGAAAGTGCAATAATGCAACTTTCACAGGCTGACGGATCATCCGTCGGATTTCCGCGGAAATCCGCCGGATCATCCGCCTGAATAGTCCAACGGCTATAAAAGAGCCGTTGGGATCAATCATTCGTAAAATCCAACCGTTGGAATGCAAACGGTCATATGACGGAAAATCTGTCGGAATTCTGCGGTTTTCCGTCGGATAATCCGAACACTCAACAGAAGGTATTCTGTGAGACCATTCGGATCTTCCGCCGGATTTCCGCGGAGATCCGCCGGATTATCCGCCAGGATTCCGAAGATTGTCCTGGGATATATTCTACCCTAGCTTTCGATTTTGCCATCCATTTCTTGTGTTTACAATTATTCCTAAGACTCATTACAGACTCCAGATATACTATAGCAGGTGCAGGCTTCTTCAGAGTCTTGAAATGATGATGGCATGGCTTGGCTTCTTCCTTTGATAGGTGCTGGCGTTTTCCCTTGGCGGCAGCTGTCCAAAGATATCCAGTTTGTGAAAACTGAATACCTTTCGGGGGCTTCGCCCCCGAACCCCCGACGAGGGGCGCTGCCCCCCTCGACCCCCGTCCGCTGACCGGGCAGCGGAACCCCCGAGTGCGTGGCTCCAGAGATGTCGTCGGGTGGTTCAGAGAAATCTTGTGGGATCCGTCGTCTTTGGCCCACCATGATTTCTTCATTGTATATGTCCACATTGATCTTGCTTATTGCTTTTCTGCAAATACATGTTAGGCGAACAAAGCAATATACATGTAGCAAGTATGATAAGTTAAAGCACATAAGGACAATGCTGAGTTTAAGTATAAGTGCTAAGGTGATAGCATAAATATTAGTGATAACATAATGATTAAACTTAATTGAATGACCACAATAAAAAACATAGTTTTGATTTTGGCAACTCAAGTAAGTTTAAGATAGATAAGCTCATATCACTAAGATGTAAACCAATAGGCACATATCACCAAAGGTATAAGTATAAGTAGAAATGCTTTTAGCGATAGTATGAAGATTAGTGATAATAAAATGCTAAACTTAACAGATTAACCATATTCAAAAATATGATACAATCATTGGGCCAACAATCTCCCCCTTTTTGATTATGGCAAATCGGTTAAGTTTAGTATGGATACAATAGATGCATGTATCACTAATTTACAAGAGATATAAGCAATATCACTAAAAGCATACTACTTAGATTACTTATAAACACATACTTAAACTTACTTCTCCCCCTTTGTCATGATCAAAAAAAATAGGCTCCCCCATACTAAGAGATAAAAGAAAATTAATCTAAAGCATAGAAATCAGAGCATGGGGAAGTCATAGACAATCATGATAAAAAAAACTAAATGAGGAACAATAGGAGAAGTGTGTAAAGACAAGTGTATAAAACTACATACCAAATGTAGAGCACCAAATTTTAAAGGAAGCATGTCAAAACACAATATAGTTGGTAAAACAAATAAAATTGAAAACACTCAATAAAATAGTTTACCAACTTAAAATCCAAGAAAGAAACTCCAAAACATAATTTTATATGAATTAAAAACTCTAGTTTTGGAAGGAAGCGATATACCAATTGAAATAAGGATTTCAATCAAGGATTTCAATCAAAAGCCCATGAGGATAAGATAATTGCAAAGTAATTGATATAACAAAAATACCAAGTGAGATAGTTGAAAGATATAAACTTAATACCAATTGAAATATAAGCTTGAAACACTGATCAAAAAGCCATTTGAAAGAAAAATTGTCCACAAAAGAATAGTGGAACAAAATAAAGAAATGATCAATGAAAAATAGAGCAATTGATATATACTAATCTCACTCTTTGCAAAATCTATATGCTTACCCAAGTTCATGCATTTGAACTCAAATACCTTATCATGCTATATGAATACCCTTTTTGGATAAACATGAAGGTAAAGGAGAAAAATGCTTGAGAAGGAGAAATTCAGTCGACTTGAATGCTCCCCCTCAAAGTATTACCAATATAGATAAACATGTATTTTTGGTAAGTCCTCAATAAGAAAAGCCAAATCAAATAAGCGTATTAGGAAAGCCAAAACAACGAAAGCACAATAGTCATCAAGATAATATATAAAAGTTAATATTTAAGAGGATGACTTATTTAATCCATATAAAAGAGAGATAAGTGATAAAGACAATAGCATATACTCTCATAAACCCTTCACAAATAAAAGTGTCATGACCTCATTCACTAAGATATGAAAAAAAAGAAAGTATGGGTCCATGATGAACTAGGTATACGACATATTTAAGGGTATAAATGAATTGAATCAATTAATTTGCTCCCCCTCAAAATATGCGTATCTAGTTCCAAAGCACTTATAGCATAAAATAGATAACTAAAAGATCTAGGGGTAAATCAACAATGGATTTCTCCCCCATGCTCGATGCATATAAGGCTACAAAATCGTCAAAAGACGAATAAAATCATCTTTAGTCAAGAAGAGATAACCAATTAATAGCCACTAAAGATGAGAAATCAAAAGAATATTCCAATAAAGCGCATATAATCAAAAGATGGCATACATTAGTCTATATAGAAGAATCTCATATTCAAATATGATAGATCAATGTATGTTATCCTTTGAGAAAATGTCATCATGAAAAAGAATAAAGTCAGTTAAGAACAATCATGATGATAGACAGAATATAGCTCAAAAATAAAATAAAAATGAAACTCAAACATCATGTCCATGAGTATCTAATTAAGAAATAATCAACCAATTTATGCTTTGCATGGACTAAGTATGTTTTATCACATATGTACCCATCAACCGGGTAATATCCAAACTTTGCTACTTCTAAATGAAAGACCAATAAAGTTCAAATAGCAAAGGTCATATGTGATAAACCATGAGTAGTCAAAGTAGAGTAATAAATTAACTTGACATTTACAAAATTAGATAGTTTAGGACTACTCAATCATTAGGATCATTCATAAAGAAAACAAATGAATAAATATGATCTAATGAATCTCATCAAGAAAAAAAATCACAAATCCAAAAAAAATCTCACACATTAACATGGAAAAGAGTCAATCTCATTTAAATAATTACAAATTCAATCAAGGAGATGTAAAGATAATATGATAAAATCATGACTCAAAAGTGAGAGAAATTTAAGAGAGACTTGCTAATGACTAGTTATGGAAGAGAGTTAAAACAAGGAATCACAAATCTCTAAGAGAAAATAAGATTTAATAAAGAATTTTAGAACTAATTTTAGAGATCAAGCATATCACAAATCTTGTTTTTGTAAACTAGCATATATAGATTGAAGTATAGGAATATAGCTAGATGTGTGAAAGTGAGCCAAAATTATATAGCTTAATAATATATCACAAATAAGCAAACTATATAATCCAAATAAGATTAATGAGAGAAGCCATTAACAAGATAAATGTGCTCATTAATTCTTAAGTCACTAATACAAAAAAAAATACTTGCTTAAGCATAGAGTTCACAATTAAGGAAATACATTTTGAATGATCAAAATGATTTATAGACTCTTTACTAAGCAAGGATAAGAGCATAAGATGATAAATAAAAGAATTAGACTCTTATCAAGTAAAGGACAAAAGAGATGTTCATGAAAATAATACATCTCTTTGCCAAGTATTGAGATTAATCCAAGATAATGAAATGATAGATTGATCTAGAGAATGCAAAATACAATAGCCACATTAAAATAAGTGTATTTTCTAGAAGTGGAAAGATCTCAACACAAAAGCTGAAACCATAGTAGCTAAATTCATGAGAAATATGATGTAACAATTAAGTATTCTCATGTGCTACAAAAATATCATTGGGCAACAATAATTCAAAAAGAAGCATAACCCAAGGAATGAGCAAAGAAGGATCATTAAAAACAAGAAAGCTGATCGGATTATCCGTCGGATTTCAGCGGAAGTCCGGCGGATGATCCGAACTTAGTGCTCACAAAGCTGCTGGAATTGATCGGATTATCCGTCGGATTTCAGCGGAAGTCCGTCGGATTATCCGACTCTCTATAAAATCAAATTCACAAAGAGCTTTCATAGTGCACCAAGAAAAGTAAAACAATATATAGACTAGAAAATGTGCACAAAAAAAGGAGGTAAATATAAAAACAAAACAAAGCACAAAACCATGTGATTTTTAAAAGAACTTCCATAAATAGTCATGAACAAGACACTAATAAAAATTTTCTCTCAACATCCCAACTTAAAGGTATAAACCAAATAAATATCAAAAGTTAGAAATCATATATATATGAAACTATAAATATCACGAATAGGCATACATGAAAAGATCAAAAATTAATTAAGAACATGTATCTATAATGCCAACCAAAAAGCCAAGAAGATATAATAAAAAATAAGGCTTTTAGGAAGAAGCTAATTGATTCAAGATGAAATACACAAATTTTGGTCAAAAAGAATCAATAGCTAAAGAATATGAGATAGGCACAGGTTTGAAAGTAACAAGTGTAATTAAATACTCTTCAAATCAAAATAAAACTTTAGCTTAACTCATATGCCTACATAAAGGTATTTATACAAAAATAGATAGCATTATAAGAGATACATGAACTATATGTAAATGAAAATTTTAATAAATATAGTCATGTATCCTTAATGAATATTTGAGAAACCATCACAAATTCAAAAGCATGTATAAATAAATTTTATTAGGCAAAGACGTAATTAATTCTCAAGAAGATAATCAAGATAAAGTATGAGAATCAATAATGAATATATTATGTAAATACAAGGTTAAAAAGGAAGTATAAGTGTATACCTGTCAAGTGATAAGAAGCTTGTGCTAAACATATATATTCACAAATACCGATTTAAAGTAAATATTACATATTAAGGAGAAATCGGTAAGAAGTAACTATTCTCAAAAACTTTAAAGACGGAGAGTTAAAATCATATTAACTCAAATCAAAATCAAGCTCCTATGGACTAGAGTGATATGCATGCTTCATAATATAGAGATTAAGAATAACAAGCATGCATAAATTAAATGTGTCACACTTAATAGAAAATGAGTGATAAACTACAAGTGTGAACTAAATATTTAAGCTAAGTAACTAGTCATGCTAGATAAAAGAAATAATAAGAAAATTAACTAAGCATGCTAGTATTATATCTCACATTGATTTATACAATAAGCAACTAAGGATATCAATGTGAGCTAGTAGCAAAACATCAAGAGAAACATGCTAGATTCTACTAATATAAACCATTTAAAGAGAATCGTTTAGCATGTTACCAAAGTGGCTCTAGTGGCCACACTTGTGTTGGTACAATTGCTTGAAAGATGACCTTTGAGCTTTGCAACCACCAACACGCTCCTTGGTGCTATGTCCCGATAAAAGAAGCTCCACCTACAACATTAGGCGAAGACTTTGGTATCCAAATTAACTTGGATCCACATTTGTTAGCTTTAGGGACCCATATACTATTTACTCTAGCATTGGTAGAAAAATTCCTACGAATAGGACAAGTTAAGCTCATGTGTCCAATACGAGAGCAATAGAAGCACCTAATACTAGTGTGTGCACATGTATCCGAATAAGCATGGTTATGAATATGTGATATACTAGAATGATGAGTATCTCTAGAGTGAGCATGAGAAGATTTGGTTTTAAGAATATTATGTTCTAATATCAAATCATCATGCATACAAGTAAGAGAATCAAATTTAACAATTAAAGCATTATTCTCTTTTTCAAATAAAGCAATTCTAGAAATAAAATCATCATTTTGTTTCTTTAAAGAGTTAATAGAAGAATCATGCAAATGATTAAGCTCATGTGTTTGCCTCTTAAGATCTTCTATTGATGAGGAAAGAGATTTGATTTTCAAAATTAAAGCCTCATTCAAACTCTTTAAAGAAACACAAGATGAGTTTTGAGAATGAAGTCTAGATAATAAAACATTGTTTTCATTTCTCAAAAACTCATTTGCTTCTTCTAAATGAATAACCTTTTCAGAAAGTTCTTCATTTGTAGAATGAATGTTGTCAATAATCTCTAAGGATTGTTTAGCCATGGCTTTCCACTTAGAGCATTTCTTGCATTTAGAAGAAATATGATTGTCTATGCTACTAGAAAAAAAACCCTCTTTATCGGAGGATGAGGAATAGGTTGCCATAGAAAAATAACAAGGATCTACTCTAAGGATGTTAAGCCTAACAATAGAGTCCTTGCTCTGATACCAATTGTAGGAACCCTAGAGGGGGGGTGAATAGGGTCAAGCTAACTAATCAAGCACTTAGCACAGGCAAATTGGCAATTTAAAAATATAAGTGCAAGGGAAAAAGCAAACACAATACCGACACCCGATATATCCTGGTATCCTCCTAAGAGGCAGTCCAGTCCCGGAACTCTCTCCGGCTTTAATCCACTATTTGAGTAAATAGTTACACACGAGTTTGGATCCGAAGAACTCGTCAACTTCTTACACAAGAGCTTTAATCCGAAGGGCTCTCCGACTTCAACCGAGAGTTTGGATACGAAGACTCCCCAACTTCAACCGAGAGTTTGGATACGAAGACTCTCCAACTTCAACCTTTCACAATAGGTTTTGATCTCCTTATACAATAGGATGAAGATCTCACTTTTCAACTCAATAACTCTAACACAATTTGTAGATGGCAAATGAAGGCTTTGTAGAGTTGTATGTGGATAAGCTTTGGTGGTTTGGAAATTTTTAGGCTCAAAGCATCAACCTTGAATGAAGGGATTCAAGGCTATTTATAACCAAAGCAAAGGAAAGTACAATAATGCAACTTTTACAGGCTGACGGATCATCTGCCAGATTTCCGCAGAAATCCGTCGGATCATCCGCCTGAATAGTCCAACGGCTATAAAAAGAGCCTTTGGGATCAATCATTCGTAAAATCCAACCGTTGGAATGCAAACGGTCATATGACGGAAAATCCGCCGGAATTCTGCGGTTTTCCGTCGGATAATCCGAACACTCAACAGAAGGTATTCTGTGAGACCATTCGGATCTTCCGCCAGATTTCTGCGGAGATCCGCCGGATTATCCGCCAGGATTCCGAAGATTGTCCTGGGATATATTCTACCCTAGCTTTCGATTTTGCCATCCATTTCTTGTGTTTACAATTATTCCTAAGACTCATTACAGACTCCAGATATACTATAGCAGGTGCAGGCTTCTTCAGAGTCTTAAAATGATGATGGCATGGCTTGGCTTCTTCCTTTGATAGGTGCTGGCTTTTTCCCTTGGCGGCAGCTGTCCAAAGATATCCAGTTTGTGAAAACTGAATACCTTTCGGGGGCTTCGCCCCCGAACCCCCGACGAGGGGCGCTGCCCCCCTCGACCCCCGTCCGCTGACCGGGCAGCGGAACCCCCGAGTGCGTGGCTCCAGAGATGTCGTCGGGTGGTTCAGAGAAATCTTGTGGGATCCGTCGTCTTTGGCCCACCATGATTTCTTCATTGCATATGTCCACATTGATCTTGCTTATTGCTTTTCTGCAAATACATGTTAGGCGAACAAAGCAATATACATGTAGCAAGTATGATAAGTTAAAGCACATAAGGACAATGCTGAGTTTAAGTATAAGTGCTAAGGTGATAGCATAAATGTTAGTGATAACATAATGATTAAACTTAATTGAATGACCACAATAAAAAACATAGTTTTGATTTTGGCAACTCAAGTAAGTTTAAGATAGATAAGCTCATATCACTAAGATGTAAACCAATAGGCACATATCACCAAAGGTATAAGTATAAGTAGAAATGCTTTTAGCGATAGTATGAAGATTAGTGATAATAAAATGCTAAACTTAACAGATTAACCATATTCAAAAATATGATACAATCATTGGGCCAACAATCTCCCCCTTTTTGATTATGGCAAATCGGTTAAGTTTAGTATGGATACAATAGATGCATGTATCACTAATTTACAAGAGATATAAGCAATATCACTAAAAGCATACTACTTAGATTACTTATAAACACATACTTAAACTTACTTCTCCCCCTTTGTCATGATCAAAAAAAATAGGCTCCCCCATACTAAGAGATAAAAGAAAATTAATCTAAAGCATAGAAATCAGAGCATGGAGAAGTCATAGACAATCATGATAAAAAAAACTAATTAAGGAACAATAGGAGAAGTGTGTAAAGACAAGTGTATAAAACTACATACCAAATGTAGAGCACCAAATTTTAAAGGAAGCATGTCAAAACACAATATAGTTGGTAAAACAAATAAAATTGAAAACACTCAATAAAATGATATGTAAGGTAATACAAGGTATGAAACATATGATGTGTGCATGTTTGTATGTCTCTATGTTAATGTATAAAATGATAAGAATATACAATGTATGCATATGTATAAAATATGTAGGTAATGCATAGATGCATGAATGAAATGAATGTTTACAATATGTTAATATAAATACAAGTATCTAATATGCATGAATGTAAGTATAATATAATACAAGTATACATGTATATATCATGTAATGTAATATACATGATATGTATGTATGCATGTATACAATGTAAGTATGTATGTATATATGCATTTCTATAAACTGACTTAACATATAACCTTTTACACACATTCATTCATACACCCTTTGACATCATGTATCCCATGTCACATACACCTACCTATCACTAAACTTTAGAACATTAACACATATCCTTTCACATATGCCAAACACACACATACTCACTTACTCTTTTACCTCTCTTTCTCTCTCTCTATATATATATATATATATATATATATATGTATGTGCCTATATATATAGCTTTCCTATATATATCTATGTATATGAATATATGAATGTGAATAATATATACACATTATATGACTAAGTTTGTGTGCCTTGTTAGCTTATAGTTTAGTTTTGTGCTTGGTTTAGTAAGTGACTTAGGCTATGAGTTAGTAGCTATCTTGGATACTTGATTTGTATATACTTAGTTTGTTTAGACCTAGAATTGACTAACTAGACTAGTTGACCATTGTTGACCCAACCTTAGCTAGTTTGACCATAGTTGACTAGAGTTGACCTAGTTTGACTTTATAGTTCACCAAAGTTAACTTTGACCTAGATTGACTTAGAATCATGTAGATTGTATTATAATTTCAATTACCATATAAATTGAATTCTTTATAACCTATGTTGCTATAACTAGGACTCTGTGATTCCAGTTGGCCATCTTTTCATATCAGTTGTTCAGGGTATCAGGCGAGTACATTCTCTGACCGTTTCATACTTGTCTGGATTTACATTCTTGCTCTAGATTACTGTACTTGATGCTGACACGATTGGTATCACGGATTAGTACTATATGGATCTTCTTTTGAGATGTTATCCCCTTGTATTTACTAAACACATATTGTGATGTGCGTTTCACTTACATATTGTATTTATTGAATACCCATATCCTTGTATACTCATTGTGCATATTGTACTCTCATATCATATGAGTTCCAGGGATAGACCGTTGTACACTATTGTATAACATTGTACAACTATTGTATAATATTGTACATCTATTGTATAATATTGTACATCCATTGTATAATATTGTACACTATTGTATAAGATAACGTAACTGGAGTGGATCCTTGTGTATTGATTGGGGAGGGGGAGTAGAATTGGTTATGTACTCAAATCCTATTGTACAACATTGTATAACTATTGTATATGTCTATTGTACACCCATGTACAATGGAGTTACCGTTGCATTGTCCTAGACCGTTTACATAACCATATTATACTCTAAATCACAGTTGGCTTACAGTTCTTACTTATCATATATAGATATTTTCTGTTATCAAATCTCTACTGTTTTTCATATACATTCTTCTTTCAGCGTTTCATGTACCTTACTCTATTGCATGCTTTATATTTCCTAACTTGACATGAACTGCGTGAGATGTTTTGTGCTCGCTCCTGTCCTGACTGGACCTATTGATAAATTTTACAAATAGCTTGGAGGTTGCCTGCTAGCCTAGAGGAGACACTGTAGAGGTTGCATAGATAGCTAGGGTTTTCTTATAGCTTATTTTCAGTTGTCTTGAGTTGTATTTACTTACGGATTACTATATCTGAGATTTGAGATGTATTTCTGGGTTTTTGTATCTTAGAAACTTAGACTTCTCTCTGCTGTATCTCTTTTGGATTTTATGTTTTATCTATTCTTATCATGCAATACCTTAGATGTGATTGAAACTGTATTGCTATGTCACCTCCATTCGGAGTGTATATACTGTACATGTACCTTTATATTGTTAGATGTTTGACCAAGGACAGTATTCTACCGCCGATACTGCCGCGTAGGCTGGACGTACCCACTTCTCGTGCCCTTACTCTAGGGTGCGGGTCGTGACACTTCTCAACCTCCGACGACCGACAAGCCTAGGCCGAAGGAGACTCGCTTTGACAAATCCCTCCGAAAAGAGGCATCTCATGGGCTGGAAAGGCCCTACAACTTTGACATCTTGGCGCAATTGGCTAACACACCGGCCAAATTGTCATTATACGAGCTCCTGAGACTCTCCAAGGATGTTCGCACGGCTTTGAACGATGCACTCCAGAACGCCGATGCATATCTAGCTCAGGTCAACCTCACGGGAGAGAGACCGCCTGCAGATCTCCAAGACAGCGCTTAAACAGGAGCGATGCCCAACATTATCTTCACTCCACAGGATATGCTCATCAAAACCAACCTGCACGATCGTCCGTTATATTACACTGGATACGTCGGCGACCTAAAGGAGGATCGGATGCACATTGATCCTGGTTCTTCTATAAGCATCATCCCGAAGGGTCTATTACATCATCTCCGCATTCCTATGCATCACCTGATGCCAACAAGCACCGCCAACAGTGGTTTCAATTCGGACAGGAGCTACCCGATTGGAAAGATTCGCTTAAAGTGCCAAATCGGCAATCTTCAGTTAGAAGTAACCTGTTACGTCATAGATGCGGACACTTTCTACAATATCCTTCTGGTGCGCCCTTGGTTATATGATTACATGATCGTGCCTTCCACGTTGCACCAGTGCTTCAAGTATGTCGACAAATACGGCTTCGTGAGGACAGAATTTGCCCACATCGATCCCTTCAAAGGGGTCGAATCCTACTACTCAGACTCCTGCTTATATAAAAAGTCGAAAAGGCACCTTGGTGAAGGAGATGTGTAAGCTCAAACTGTGACGGCCACAGGATCAGAAAAACCTATAACGGTCCACCTCCAAGCTCGCAAACATGGCAAGTCCGCACCCCTTACGGCCGCTCTGCGTAAGGATGCGATCAGTCTCTCGGCACAAGAGAGAAAAATGATAATCCGGCTGCCAAGGTCCGGCCAAGCACCAAGACCTAGGACAGAGCCACTGACAATCAGACTGCCTAGAGTCGGCCAGCCACAAACGGAGAAGCTCAATCCTTCTGACAAGCCAATGACGATACGTCTTCCCAAAAAGAATCGTCAGCCCGATACAAAGTCTGGGGCTTCTAGCGAGCCAACCACTCCCTGCCAGCATCGAGTACCAAACTGGGGGTCACTAGTTTGCCAACGACTCCACGTTCTGCTCCTACAGCTGAACCCCTGATGATCAAGTTGTCCAAGTCATCCTCTCAGTCTTTATTTATACAGGGAGTGGCCGAAGAAGAACCAGAACTGGCCAAGTATGTGGCTGCTCACACCGATGTTCCATCCGCAGATGATGTAATCCCGCTAGAAAAGATACCTTACTTCATCAATAAAGGGCTATCTTTGAACTACATCGAGCTTGATAAGCTTTGTACAATGTATGCTATGGAACACGGTATAGGCGCTCACCTACACATACAGGTAACAAATATTTACACCGTAAATCAGCTCACTCCCGCGGAAGACGCTTACTACATAATCGAAGGAGGGGATCATCTGATCATCTTCGGTCGGAAGAATAATCTGCAGCCCCTCACTATAGAAGAAGTCGATCTCGAATTGGACGCCGGGGGACTGCCTCTCTATCTATATAGCCCCCAATCCAAATACCTCATACAAAAACAAGGGTATGATCTGGAGACAATGCCAGGTTTGAACTACGGCACTGGTCGACGATTATCTTTAAAGTTGTCGGTCCCGGCCGACAAACCACAGGAATACTACAACAAGACCCGATGCGGACTGGGGTATGTTACGCCTACAACAACCCCTGAAAGCTCAGATGAGGAATGCGACTGGCAGTAACACTCAACCGGATCACCAACTTCTGATTCGAATATCAGCATCGGGGATATATTCAGGCAGGTCTTGTCTGTCAATATGGCGTTTGCTGATGCTTACGAAGAAGGTGAAGACTTTCCTGAACTCCTCAAATTAGAGCCGTGGGCCCAACAGCTGGATACGCAATGGGAGAAGCGGTTTGAACAAAGTGAGCCTCCTACTGAAGATGAGGTCATGCAAGTGGATCTCGGCAGCGACTCTTCTCTAAAACCAATCTTCGTTAGTAAAAGCCTGACAGACGAAGAACGAGAATCACTACTAGAACTCATCAAAGAATATATCGACGTATTCGCCTGGAACTATAAAGACATGCCAGGCTAAATCCCGATGTTGCTATTCACAAGCTCAACATTCGGCCAGATGCAAAGCCAGTCAAACAACAACAACGACACTTCCGTCCAGGCATCATGGATGCGATTGAAGCCGAAGTCAACAAACTGATAGCCAGTGGCTTCATTCGTAAGGAACAACATTCGGACTGGGTCGCCAATATAGTACCGATCCTCAAGAAGAATGGGAAGATTCGAATCTGCATCGACTTTCGTAATCTGAACGAGGCGTATCCCAAAGATGAGTTCCCCCTCCCTATTACAGACATCATGATTGACAACACCTGCGGCTTCGAACGTATGTCGTTCATGGATGGCTTCTCAGGGTACAACCAAATTAAGATGTCTTCCGACGACAAAAAGCATACATCTTTCCCAACACCAATAGGCACGTTCTGCTACACAGTCATGCCTTTCGGTTTAAAGAACGCTGGCGCCACCTATCAGAGAGCCATGAGTATTATCTTCAGGGATCACTTGCGCAAGACCTTGGAGTGCTATGTTGATGACATCGTCGTCAAGAGTCGCTATAGGGGAGACCATCTGCAGGATCTGAGGACGGTATTCGACCTGATGCGAGCGCACAATTTGAAAATGAATCCCATGAAATCCTTCTTGGGCGTATCCAGCGGGATGGGTTTCATCATCACCTTCCAGGGTATCCACGTAGACCCTGAGAATATAAAGACAGTCATGGAGATGGGTCCCCCGAGAAATCTCCGAGAGCTCCGAGGCCTTCAAGAGAGGTTAGCTTACATCAGAAGGTTCATCTCCAATCTCTCCGGGAGATGTTAGCCATTCACCCATCTCATGAAGAAGGGCTTCTCATTCGTATGGGATGAAGAATGCCAGCCTGCCTTCGACAGCATCAAAGAATATTTGTCGAACCCTCCAGTCCTGGTGGCCCCGGTTGCTGGAAAACCATTCATGCTCTATATATGAGCAATGGAGCATTCCCTCGGCGCTCTGCTAGCACAAAACAACGATGCGGGCCATGAGCAAGCTATATACTACCTCAGTCGAACGATGATCGGGCCAGAGCACCGATATACTGCCATAGAGAAGAAATGCCTCGCCCAGGTGTTCGCCATTCAAAAGATGCGACACTATGTCACGGGACAAACCATACATGTGATATCACGAGTCAACCCCCTCAGGGTCTTCATGACTAAACCAGGGGCACTCAGCTCTCGCCTCGCTACATGGGCAATATTACTGTCCCCATACCATATGATCTTCGTCCCGCAAAAGGCTGTTAAAGGTCAGGCTCTGGCAGACTTTTTAGCAGCCCACCCAGGCCCGGAGTCGGCCAGAATATACGAAGACATCCCAGATGAGGTCGCCGGCTCGCATGCGACCTCTCACAATGATATATGGTGAATGTTCTTCGACGGTGCTTCGAGGACCGGACCCAAAGGCAACATCGTCGTCGGAGTCGGGGTGGTGCTGGTTTCTCCTTCCGGATTGGTGATCAATCACGCTTACTCCCTCACAGAACCTTGCTCTAACAATATGGTCGAGTATAATGCTTTAGTCATTAGCCTCCAACTTGCAAGAGAGCTGGGGGTAGAATATCTTAAAGCATACGGCGATTAACAGTTAATTGTCAATCAGATCCGGGGTTCATACGAAGTCCTCCATGAAGACATGATCCCCTATCACCAAATAGCGATCGACATCATCTCGTCATTTGAAGGGTTCTTCATCGAACACGTCTCCAGACTCCAAAATATTGAAGTCGATGCCTTAGTAGGCCTTGCCGCTTCCCTAGCAGTTCCAAACTATGCTCATCAATCGGTGGATGTGATCGGCCATGAACTGGTCTGTCCCAAGAACAACGTTCAATTCGTTGCGAGTTATTTCGCTCAGACGATCGACGAAGCGCCAGACTTGAGACAACCATTCATTGACTTCGTAGTCTACGACATTCTGCCGGAGGACCCAAAGGAAGCCACCTCTATCAGAAGGCGTTCTCTCAGATTCTTCTACGATACAGAGACAAAAATGTTGTATCTCCGATCCTATGATGGATTATTGCTTCGATGTCTGTCAAATGCAGAAGCCAAAGAAGCCGTACGCGAAGCTCACGACAGTGTCTGCGGGGCCCATAAGCCTGGCCCAAAATTGTAAGACCGTCTATGCCGAATGGGCTACTACTGGCCCACGATGGTAGCAGATGCGATAGACTATGCAAGAAAGTACAAAGCCTGCCAAGTCCATACGGACTTCATCCACCAGCCATCCGAATTTCTACATCCGGCGGTGGCGTCCTGGCCATTCAAAGAATGGGGAATGGATATCGTCGGTCCAATCACTCCACCTTCTTCTCGAGGATATCGTTTCATACTCGCCATCACATATTACTTCTCCAAACGGGCGGAAGCTGTTCTGCTTGCATAAGTGAAGACTTCAAACGTGATCAGCTTCCTCAAGCATCACGTCATTTATCGCTTTGGGCTGCCCCAATAGATCATCCACGATAATGGTCCGCAGTTCGCAAGCCACACCTTCTAACGATTCTGCGACAAGCATCGGATTCAGAATGTTGCTTCGACGCCATACAATCCGGCTGCGAATGGGTTGACAGAAGCATTCAACAAAACCATCATCAGGTTACTCAAAAAGTTCGTATCATCCAACAAACGCGATTGAAACGGGAAGCTTGGTGAATGCTTGTGGGCGTACCGTACTATAGTCCGAACAGCCACAGGGAATACACCATTCTTCCTGGTGTACGGAAGTGAGGCAGTTCTCCCATTGGAGACTCAAATACCCTCGCTCCGTGTCGCTCTTACTTACCAATTAACGACGGAAGATAACTATCATCGCAGGCTACAAGAGTTGGAGGCCTTAGATGAAAAGCGCTTCTTGGCTCAACAACGAATCGAGCAATACCAAGCACGCATCTCCGGAGCCTTCAACAAGAAGGTTAAAATTAGAATATTCCAAGTGGGCAATCTCGTTCTGGCAGTTCGGAGGCCGATGGTTATGACTCACAAAACCGTCGGCAAATTCCAGCAAAAATGGGAAGGTCCATTTATTATTGAGGCTGTATTCTCCAACGGTGCTTACCGCCTAGTAAAACAAAATGGAGACTTGCTCATGTTGCCCGTCAACGACAAGTTCCTGAAGAAATATTATGTTTAAACGACATTCTCCAAATATCCTAGAGTGTCGAGTTATGTACCCGCCTGTACCGCTGAACTCACATTCTCCAAATCCCAGATTATTGAGTTGTGTACCCGTCGGTACCACTGAACTCACATTCACAAAACCCCAGATTATTGAGTTATGTACTCGCTGGTGCCGCTGAACTCACATTCTCCGAATCCCATATTATTGAGTTATGTACCCTCCGGTACCGCTGAACTCACATTCACAATATCCCAGATTGCTGAGTTATGTACCCTCTGGTACCGCTGAACTCTCATCCTCCAAATTCCAGATTGCTGAGTTGTGTACCCTCCGGTACCGCTGAACTCACATCCTCCAAATTCCAGATCGACGATTCATGTACTCTTTCGTACCACTAAACTCGCATGCGACTCCAACTCTTCCAGATTATCGAGTTATGTACCCGCATGTATCGCTGAACTTACACTCTGGTCACTACAGATAAATCTATATCGCCTCTCCTAGGTAGTAAGTCATGTATGATCATACCACTAAACTTTTCTCCTAAAAGAGCCTCCTCCCTCATGATCCACTACCCGCACTCTCAGTGCACAAAAAGGGTAACAGATCTACAAAATTCCTAAGACGACCACGTCGATGTAACCTCTGAGTTGTCTCATTTCCGCCAAAAACAAATTACCCCCACTACATAGAACTTTCATGTCCTCATTACCATTGAGTTGTTCTATATACCCCTTTATGGAGCCCACTCCTGCCATGTCCTCATTATCTATGAGTGGGAAGGCTCCATCGAAGAAATCCTCATATTTTCCATGTCCTCGTTACCTCTGAGTAAATATGTTGGTTCTCTCTCGACTTATTATCTGTACCAAAAAAAACCCAGGGTGCGCCATAGATAATAGGTCCACAAATGTCCTCTGTTGACCACAAAATCCTCCGTTAAGTCCACTCCTGCCATGTCCTCATTACCTTTGAGTAGGAAGACTCCATGGTAAAACCCCCATACTTGCCATGTCCTCGTTACCTCTGAGTAAGTATGTTAGTTTTCTCTCTCGTCTTATTATCCGTATCCTGAACCAGGGTACGCCAAGGATAATAGGCCCACAAATGTCCCCTGCTGACTATAAATGTTGTACTAAGTTTCCTAGTACATGCACATCATTCCTTATCATGCCTCGGGAGCCCAGCTACTCCATGGCATTCTTTCTCCCGATACCAGAAACGTCCATGACCACCTTATCGTGGAATTGTTCCAGGTGTCCCCATCAAACTTGTTATCCATACCTAAAACCCAGGTATGCCAAGGGTAACAGGTCCACAAACAGTCCCCTAAGCGGGGCAAACACCACCATAACACCGCAGGCACAACAAACAGTACAAATAAAGGGTAGAATAAAGCATACTCTTTTATTTGGAAGGCAAAAGTACTACATGTTCTAAGGACATCGTCCCACTTAAAGAAAGGAAAAGAACGAAAACAAAAAGAAGGAAAAAAGTCGTCTATGGTTCGGCGGTAGATCATTCCAGGAGACGGTTCTTCACCAAAGTGGTCTCCCGCTCGAGCCGCTGCTTAGCTCGGCGCTCGGCCTCCTGGAACAACCGCTTCACATTATCCAAGTTCATGTGTGCCCGCCAGCCGTCCTCCAACTTCTTTCGGGAAAGCTCCAGGCCAGCAGAAGATCGATTAACTCTGTCAGCCTCCTGGATAATTAGCCCCCTTTCGGTGCGGGCAGCCTCAAGCTCAGACTCCAGGAAAGTTAACTTTCGCTGAAGCTCAAGGATCTGCTTCCGCATGTCAATGATCCCACGGGAGGCAGTCGCTTCCCGAGCCATAACATCTTCACTCTCGCGGCTCAACTGTTCATATCGATCAGACAGATCGTGAAGGTCCTTCAGTATGACCGACTTAGCCTTATTCCGAGCAGTCCTTATCTTCTCTACAGCAGCTGTGAGGAAACCGTGCTCCTGATCTATAGCAGCGGACAGATCAGCTTGGCGCAGCACCTGAAGCTGGGCTACCAGCTGATCAGCCTCCAGCAATTTTGCCTCCAGAAGCGTAACTACCCCTGCCCCACCGGGAAGAGTCTTAAGAATGTCAATATGACCCTGGGCGCATTGCCTGGCCAAGGCAAAAGAGGTCCCTCATTCGACAGCAGCTGCTACCCCCCTCTTCAAGTGGCGATAGAAGTTGTCAACCACGTCCTGTGATGCTTCGTCCAGAACCTCTGTAGAGGACGGCGTCAAAGAAAGCGTAGCCGGCAACGTCGAAGGAGACGCAGTAGAACTTTCCACCAGGGAGATAAATTCCGAGCGGAAAGATGTACGGATAGCGGCTAACTCCTCCGCTGCCACCCGAAGAGTCTGGACACTCGACAGGGCAGAGAGGTCGACTCTCGGAGCCGCCTGAGTAGAAGAGGACGCAAGGACCGTTGTCCCCTGTCCCGGTTGTGCCGCCACATGACTTCCTGAACTCGAGCCAGCGGAAGGCCCCTCAAGACGAGCCAGAAGGGGAGGGGGTACGCTCCTCTCCGCTAGTACCCCTTCGGCAGAGCCTGTCTCAACAATGTCCATCATTGGCACTGGAGAGGCAGGACATGTATGTCCAGAGCAACATTCAATCGACATAATCCGAAGGATGTGATAATAGAGCAGATAGGCCTCCTCACAAGTTAAGATTTGGCTTATCTTACCAGGGGAGGAGCATGGAGGCTGCAGCTCGTTCGCAGCTGCCGTGTCTCCTCACACGCGACCTCCAAGTTGAATTCAGCTGGTTCTTCTGCCCTAGCCACCCTGGAAAGGGAGCCAGCCAGTTCAGCGTCACCCCGTTGAAATTTAACTGTCTCAGGGACAGGTGCAGTAGAGCTCCCGTCCCCATGGGTTGAGTCCTCAGCAAGGTGGGACTCCTCGACCGCCTCCGGAAGAACCCTAACAAAAATGATAGCGGTGCACATGTCATCGACCAATGTGGTCAGGGCCGAATTAACCTCAGCGACCGATTCTCAGGAAACTGACTCCTCTGACGCCTATAAGAGTAAAGGGAAATGATTAGATCATAGTACAGGAAGATAAAGGAGAAGACGACTATAATTCGAGTCACCTCAGAAGCAGCGTCAACATCCTCGATGAGTAGCCGACGGGATCTGACAGCAGCTCGTTTAATGGAATAAGTCATATCGATATCAGCAGACTCACTCCTGCTCCACTTAAGCGAAGGGCTAGGCGTATCAGGTGGCTGATCCGCTACCACTTCATCGAACGTAATGGACGGTTGTTTCGTCGCCACCTCGTCTAGAGGAGGGAGAGAATCATCAGCACCCTGTTCGCCATCTTCTTCATCCGTAGTGGTAGACTCCGAGTCTGATACAGGAACCGTGTTCGTCCTCTGCTTCCTCTTCTTCGACCCCTGGGGCTTCTCTGCCAAGCCGGTACCAACAATAAAACTGGTACGAGGGTCAAAATTAACCGAAAACCTGCTTACAGTGACGTGGTAGAGAGCCGCTAAATACAAAATCTCCCCTTGTGTCCCAGCATCAGGGACCGAGAAACTAGCACGGGTATGAGTAATATTATAATAAAGCCAGGCTCTGATGCCATCCAGAATACTACTTTCAAAGCCCAGGCAAGGGCTGGGACTCTCTAGAAACATCTGGCTGTACCCAAACTGGCGAGAGAAACGGCTGGGTAAGTAAGGTTCCAGGTAGACGGTATTACGGTTGCGATATACTAAGTGCGAGGGACGAATGTTACGCAACAAAGGAAGCTTCCTCTCAGGTAAGAGGAAAGGAGGCCCGATACCATCAACATGTACACTCTCCACCTCCTCAGCAGAAAAATGAGGAACAGACACGAAGAAGTTATATCCATCCACCCTCGCCAGCGCCCTCCGACAGGCGGGCATAGTATTGTACTCCCAGGACATCCGGCGTTATTGGAAGATAAAAGCATCATCGTCAGTTACACCATCTTCAGGGCCAGGTCTCATCAAAGACCGGCAGTGCATTAATAGCCACCCCATCAGATAGTGGTAAGGCAACTCGATTCGCTCAAAGTTCATCGCTGTGTCATGTGCAATAACTTTAGATAAAAAAGTACGAAGGCCAAGGTGTATACTGCACACCATGGCCGGAGAAAGAGCCAGCCTGACCCCGAAGGCCAACTTCACGGCAGGAAGGATAAATTTTTGGCTGATCCTCTCGATAGAACCAGCTCCTCCTGAGACCATACAATTTTGTAGCCATACCATCAAGAACCCTGCCAGGATTGCCTTCTCCGACAGCGGCTGGATATCCTGATTAAAATAATCAAAGGAATCAGTTTGACTCCCAAACGTGTCGCTCAAGGCCTTCGACTTCTTGGCAGTTAACACCAGATCGTGTATTTGTTCTCGGGTCAGAGGATTACGGGGAGTAATTCGGCCTGAGGCACCTTGCTGAAAAAGGTGGGAGAGCCAAGCCTTAGTATGCGGAAGGTTCCCTTCCGAGTTACTATCCTTCTTGGTCGTCCGCTGATAGTAACTGTGATGACACAGTAACTCCTGATAGACAGCAACGAAACTCAGATGTCGTTGCTCCAAATCTTCGAACTCTTCGTTCGTCAGAGTATATACTTCAAACACTTCATTGCCCCAAGACTGCCTAGAGACGGCGTGCATCTCATGAAGAGCGAGACCCATCTCACCTCCTGGCGCGAAGAAGGTCCCCGTCCGCTGGTTGTACATCTCTAAGAGAGCCATGAACAACTCCTTATTGATGGACAGTCCGTGACATATACCCCAGATGGCGTGGTAGAGACCAACCTCACGCAGGAAAGTCCCATATTCTCGTAAAATCCACCCGATCAAATTGGCCCACGAAGGGATGGGGCGTATCCAGTTCAAAAGTGAGAGCCGGCCAATGGGATAAGACCCTTTCCGAGCAAGTCGATTTAGGAAAGTGTCGGCTTGAGAGAATAAGAAATTATGACCTTGCGCATTTAAAAAGGTACCCGGGGCTAGCCCCATCACGGAGCAGCTGACCGGTTCCCTGCCCGCGTACGCTGACCTAACATGCTTATTGTAGTGGATGTTACCCATAATCATTCCAAACCGGCTCGACGTCAAGGATTCCTGCATCCTCCTGTCCACCGGCAACATATTGAACCACACCAATGGGAAATGATGCTCCACCTGGTGGATGTGGATCGCCTTTCCGACAGAGATAAAATTCCAATTCTTGGATATATCCAATACCTATGAGTTTTTCACAGTCAGGGCATCCCCGAAGAAGAACGCCGGCTTCAGGTACTTTTCCTCCAATTGCCCTGAGTTCAGCATGGCACAGAGGAAGCGAAAGGGCTGGTTCTTGATAAGAGTCAGCCTCTCCTCAGGCTCGTTCTTGGGCAGTTGTTCTACCACCTGCCGAACTAGTTGGTCAAGCCGGACTCCTATAGCAAATTGGGCCTGACCCACCAGAGGTTCCCCCGCAGTATTAACCAAAAAATTTACTAAAAAGAGGATAAAAGAAATAAGTTAAAAAGATGGACAAGGAGAACTGATTCGTGTTTTCCAGCTTATGTGGCTCCAATTTAATGGAGTCTCATACGGCCCAACTCAGTAAACACTTATGCGGCTTCGCCCAGCGAAGGTTCATGCGGCAGTGTTCTCATATGGCTCTGTCTAAACGAAGTCTCATACGACAGAGTTCGGATAAGTTTATACGGCTCATGCGACAAACAAATTTGTGCGAGCCTATGCTGTCCAGCACAGCTTATGCGGCCCCGTTGACGAAGTGCTTATACGACCATAGTAACAATTCTCATGCGGCTCGGATATGGAGCATACCCCATGCTGCTCGAACATGAGACTACATGCGAAACATATGAAGATGAAGGCTCGCGCATAGAGCATGCGATATTGCCATAACAGCCATGGTTTTAAGCTCACACAGCATCCTTACCAGCAATAGGGGTGGACGTCGGGGTGAACTACGGGCACGTCGGCTGGCAAAGGAGCTGCCATATTATCATTCGTCGCCGCATTCGAAGTAGAAGCAGCTTTCTTGCCCTTCGTCGCCGCAGCCGACGAAGATGCCGCCTTTTTACCCTTCGCCGCAATAGTCTTCTTGGGAGCCATCGGTGATCGAAGAAAAGGATGACAGTTTGGGCAGGAAAGGCTTGAGTTGAAGGAGAGAGTAAAGTGATTTCTTCTCTTAATTACTCTTATTTATAGGAGGACAAAAGGAGAGAAGGAAGCACGGGGACCGATGGAGCTCTTCGGGACGTGTGCTGCAGGCAAAACCGATTCCTAGGATTTTGCCCCCTCTCATAAAGGAGATTCATCCAAAGAAAATCCAAAATTTAATGAGCTGACTCTTGGGACTCCCCCAAAAGATGGCTCAAATCAAAGGCAATCAATGCAAAGATTTGCACACGTGGCAAGTAGCCTATGCGGTCAAGCAGCCCATGCGGTTGGAAAGCCCATGCGGCTCAGATGGCCATGCGGCTGAGGAGGCCATGCGGCTCAGAAATCCATGCGGCTGAGGAGGCCATACGGCTGAGACATCAATACGGCCAGAACATCCTATGCGGCCCGAAGATTTTTTACATGGCCATGCTTCTTATTCAAAGTATTTCAATTTTGTAAATTGAAAACTTTGAAGGGGGTCTTGTAGAAGCATAGAAAAGAATAAAGAAAGACCTATGCGGCTCCAATAGAAGGATCCCCATGCGGCTCAGGATCCCCTTGCGGCTCAGAAGTCCATGCAGTTCAGGGGTCCATGCGGCTCGGATAGATCAATGCGGCTCAGAAAGAAGCCACGTGGCCTTCAAACAGTTCTTCTCTACATACGGCTGTATTTAATGCCCTGACGACTGCTCAGACAAAAAACAGCCATGACAGCTCTGACATAAAGACGCAATAATGGCTGACATGATGGCATATTTATGGGAAAGAGGAGAAAATCTCCTTACGGCGGGCAAAATCCACCAAGTCCCGAGGCCACTCCATGCGGATGCCCATCTTTATGCGGCTGCCTGTCCGTGTCCCCATGCAGCTACCCATCTGCATGCGGCTGCCTATCCCTATACGGCTGTCCATCTGCATACGGGTGCCTATCCTCATGCGGCTGCCACTCTGTATGCGGCTGCCTATTTCCACGTGACTGTCCATCCCCATGCGGCTGCCCATCCACATACGGTTGTATGTTTCATACGGCTGAGAGGACCCCTCCATATGCGGCTCAGCCAGGACGATCCAGTTGAGACATGTGACGTTCTTCGCTATAATTGAGACACGTGGCAGTCTTATCTTCCCTAGAATTATAGGTGCTAACAAATCCTGACAAAATCAGATTTGCTACGATCATCATAATGGCCCAGATCAAATTAAATTAAGCAAATTGGACACGTGGCAGGCTATCACAAATCACGAAGATTTATGGCAATCAATATTTATTGCCCACAGAGATTTGATGCAATCTACATTAATTACCTAGATTTGCTACAATCAGAATAAAGGGCCCAGATTAATTGATCCTTAACCGCCGACTTCTCAAGGAGGCAATCATTGGCAAACCCTAATGATCACACCCCCACTTCTATAAATAACAAGGTGCCACTCCCTTGCGAAAAAAAAGAGAGAGGAGAGAGGATTCTGAAGGGACGGAAGAATTCAGGAGAGAGCAAAGAAAAAGAGGGAGAGCACTACAGAGACATCCAGAGATCCGGCAACCGAAGGTGCAAGGGAGTCTCCCCACACGTCCAAGAGCATTTCTTCACCGGAGCCAAGGCTGCATCCAATTGTCTAAGGAGTAAGGCAGAGCTGCTGTCGCTTTCCCGAGCCTCTACCGTCACCCCCAGAATCGAAAATAAACAATTGTACTTAGATTGCTGTACCTAGGTTTTTATCCCTAGGCTTTCTTTGTACGAGCGAGTTTGTATTGTGAAGTAAAAGTCCAGTCCTCCGATATAATTATTCTGTTCTTTTATAATTCATGGCAAACAAGGCTCCCTACCATGTGATTAAAGATGTTTGTCTAGTTACTGAGTTAAAATATAATCTGCTCAGCATAAACCATTTAGCTGATCACGGTTATGGCATTAACTTTATCAAAGACAAATGTACTATAGATGATAGCTCAACTAGCAGTACTATCTTTGAAGGTATCAGGAAAGACAACGTATATATTTTCTATCTGTTAGAAGATGCTAACAAAGCAGATAGATGCTTGGTGGCCAAGAGCATTGAGAGTTAACTATGGCATATGAGGCTGGATCATACAAACATGGACACAATTTCAAAACTATCCACAGAGAAGGTACGCGGCTTACCGGACATATCTTTCAAGAAGGATACGGTATGTAGCGAATGTGAAAAGAACAAAGCTACCCGATCCGTCTTTAAGTACAAGAACATTGTAAGTACCACTAGACCTCTACAATTATTGCATATGGATTTATTTGGACCCAGTAGAATCGCTAGTCTAGGTGGTAAGTTATATGCATTTGTCGTTGTAGATGATTTCTCTAGATACACGTGGGTATACTTTCTTGCATGCAAGAACGATGCTTTGTCAGAATTTGTCACTTTTTGCAAGAAAGTACAGAATGAAAATGGTTTCATGATTACTCGCATTCACAGTGATCATGGCGGCAAATTTAAAAATACAGAGTTCAAGCAATTCTATGACACACACGATTATCTGCATGAGTTTTTCTGCCCTAAGGCTCCGCAATAAAATAGAGTTATGGAACGTAAGAACAGGACTCTATCTGGAATGGCCAGAGTAATGTTGAACCAGTTTAGTCTACCTAGATACTTTTGGGTTGAAGCTGTCAATATAGCTTGCTATATTCTCAATAGGGTTCTGATTCGACCTATATCGAAGAAGACTCGAGTTATGGTTTGATAGAACACCCACTATTTCATATTTCAAGATATTTGGTTGTAAATGCTTTATTCTTAATACTAAAGACAACCTGAGTAAATTTGATAAAAAGGCCGATGAAGGTATCTTTTTAGGTTATGCGGCAAAAAGCAAAGGGTACCGAGTCTTCAATAAGAGAACCATGATCATCGAAGAATATATTAATGTCAAGTTTGATGAACTAAATCAACATTCAGTCGATGACGATAATGAAGACGTAAGTACACCAAGTACAGCTACTGCAAAACCTTCACACAAAGATGTAGAACCTTCACACCAAGCACCATTTGAGTCTTCAAGCAAATCACATCCAGAACCAGAAGCCGGAACCAACAATCCTGAGGATATGTCAAAAGAGATGAGATTCTTGGCAGATCATCCAACGGACTTGGTAATTGGTGAGATTACCAAGGGTGTAAGTACTCCTTCCTTTAAAAAAGATATAGCTTCCTGTGTTGCTTTTATCTCACAGCTTGAACCCAAAAACATTGAAGAACCGTGTAGTGATAATTTTTGGTTAGATGCAATACAAGAGGAATTAAACCAATTTGAACGGAATCAAGTTTGGGAACTTGTTGCCAAGCCCATTGATCATTCGGTCATTGGCATATGTTGGGTATTCCGAAACAAACTGAACAAGAATGGTTTAGTGACTCATAATAAGGCTCGACTCGTAACTTAAAGATACAATCAAGAAGAAGGTAATGACTACGATGAGACTTATGCCCCAGTTACGAGATTAGAATCCATTCGCATGTTATGTGCATTTACATATTTTTATAATTTCAAATTATTTCAAATGGATGTTAAAAGCGTATTTTTAAATAGTTTTATAAAAGAAAGAAGTTTTTGTAGCTTAACCTCCTGGTTTTACTGATTTCAAAAATCCTGATTGTGTTTTCAAGTTGAAGAAAGCCTTATACGGATTGAAACAAGTCCCTCGTACTTGGTATGATCGTCTAAGATCTTTTCTACTTGACAACAGTTTTTCAAAGGGAAAGGTTGACACTACATGTTTATAAAATTATTGAATAGCAATCTTATTTTAATTGAAATCTATATAGATGATATTATTTTTGGATCCACTAATGAATCTATTTGTCAAGAATTTTCAAAGTGTATGCAGAATGAGTTTGAGATGAGCATGATGGAAGAGCTGAAATTCTTTTTCGGACTGCAAATCAAACAAACCAACAATGGGACGTTCATAAATCAAGCAAAGTACACAAAAGATTTATTAAAGATGTTTGACCTGGAAGCAGTCAAACCACTTAGCACTCCAATGGCGACTTCAACCAAGCTTGATATTGATAAAAAAGGCAAACCCGTCAACATACGTAAGTATCGAGGTATGATCGGTAGCTTACTGTACTTAACTGCTAGTCGACCAGATATTATGTTTAGTGTTTGCTTGTGTGCACGTTTTCAAGACAATCCTAAGGAATCACATTTGTGCGTAGTTAAGCATATCTTCCGATACCTTAAGGGCACTTCTTCTGTCGGCTTATTGTATCCTAAAACCACGTCATTTGACCTAACCGGTTATTCTGATGCTGATTTTGCCGAATGTAAACTAGATAGAAAAAGTACCAACGGCACACGTCTTTTCCTAGGAAAAGCTCTAGTATCTTGGTTTAGCAAAAAGTAAAATTTTGTCGCATTATCAACAACTGGGGCTGAGTATATCACAACAGGACGTTGTTGTGCACAAATTTTGTGGATGAAGCAAACTTTAGAACACTTTGGATTACATTTCACACATATACCCATTTTCTGTGATAACACTAGTTTATTAATTTGACGAAGAATCCAGTATGTCATTCTATTACTAGGCATATCGAGATTCGGCATCATTTTCTTAGAGATCATCAACAAAATGGAGATATAAATCTTGTATACATAGACACACAGAATCAATTGGCTGACATTTTCACAAAACCTCTAGCGGAAGATCGTTTCAATTATTTAGGTCAAGCATTAGGAATTTTAGATGTCAATAATTTTAATTAATTTTATTTTATTAATTAATTTTTTTAATACTCAATAACTGTTTTCGAAACAAGCCTATAAAGAGTCTGTCTGTCACCACGACTACTGTCGAAGCGAAGCAGTACTTAATTGTTCCCGGTGAACTCCCGTTAGCTGGGACAGTACTCCTACAGCTCATCTGAAACAGACGTTGAGTAACGAAAGTTAATTTATAAAATAATATTAATTATATTATTTGAAGTTTAAAATTACTAAACTTTGAATTAAATATTTGAAATGATTTGATGAAAGGGATGTGGCCCATAAATTTTATTTAAAAACCCACTAGTTCTGTCCGAGCTCGGTCCGAATTCAGTCAGAGTTCGGTCCGAATTCGGTCAGGATTTAGACATTCTTGTCTAGTTGTCATACTAGACGAATTTGGCCCGAGCTCGGTCCGACTTCGGCCAGAGTTCTGTTGGTGCTGTAAGTTTTTAAGTCAGAACCCGAGGTCCCCTCCTCTTCATCTCTTCCAAACTTTATCTAATCAGCAGCAGCAGCCGAAGATCCCCCAAACCCTAGCTCTTCTCCACTCCTTTTCTTCCAATCTACGTGGAAAAATCAATCCATAATTTAGATTCATGCGAAGAATCGCGTCCTCTACAATATACTTGATTCTTGGAAGGTATAACTCCTTCTTTCCTCCACTTTCAAATTCTTAGGGTTATCTATTTTTAGGAAAGAATGCCTAAGGGATTCAATCCTTCCAAGAGGAAGAAGACTAATGTCAGTGAAGAGGCATCGTCTTCCGATCCGAACACAGATTCCCTCTTTTCCTCGGTCCAATCGGGTGACGGCGTGTCGGATAAGTTTTACTTCAAAACTCATGATCAAGCTTTGTTATGGTAAGCCGACTTTGCCATGCATACAATATGCACAGGCGCTCCGATTAAATAGACTGTATTTCCAGACCATCGTCCTTTGTTTGAGGCATTAGGGTTAAACCGTCTCGTTACCCAAAAATTCCCTATAGCTACTAATGCCCTTCAACTATTTTACTGTAACTTCGTGTTAGACACTTCTACCGTAAGAAGTCGTGTTGGCGAGGTCGATATCGAGTTTGATGATGTGTTGCTAGCAGAAATTCTTGGTATTCCAAACGAAGGTGCACCGCACGATGACATCACCTTCGACTTTCCCGAGGGCACAACTCTTGTCAGTTTCAAGAATGAGCTTTGTGCGCCAGCACGCGCTCGTCCAGGAAAGTTCAAGGCCAATAACTTGAACTTGTTTAGGTACGAGTTATATCGCATCATCTATTCCACTATTCTTCCGAAATCTACTTCGAAAGATGATGTCACTGCACTTGAGCTTTCTGCCCTGTATCATATTCTTCAGGGGATTCCTTTTTCTACCCCGAAGACTATCATCCAGATGATGGGAAGATGTCACGGAAGAGATCACAATCTCTTTTATGTGATGCTTATCCCTCGCATCTTTCAGCATTTTGATATCGATTTATACAATTGAGCTCTGGACCCTGAGCCAAGTATCTTCAGCTTTCTCGTCGCAGCATTGCCACTGCTCCTCTACCTCCTGCAGCTGCTCCTACTGCCCCTGTTTCTCCTCAGACCTACCCTATGACTTTTGAGGGTATCCATCAGCACCTTTCGGATATGCATACTTTCTTTGTTGACACTTTCAGGGAACATGAGTTTCGTGATGTGACTCGATTCCAGGCTTTTGCTAACTCGTTTGCCGATCTCCGATTTGCTCAGACGGGTCATTCTGCCAGTTCTCTTCCTAGAGACCATGTTGTATCTGGTTACCGCATTGAGGATGAAGCGGTCCATTCTCTGTTCCAACCAGGGAATGCTTATGATTGGTACCGTAGTTCGGGTGCTACTCCACAAACCTCTAGAGCTGGCACATCTGGAGCTGGTCCTCCTGGACATGGTGGTCATGCTAGGACTACTACTAATGATGATGATGATGATGAGGATGATATGTGATTTAGACATTCTTGTGTAGTTGTCGTACTATTGAGAATGTTTCTGTTGTCTTTGTTTACTTAGAAATGCTCCGACATTCCAAGCTAGTATCAGTACTCTTATTATTTGCATGTGTGGTTGTGATTTCTTTTGTGACTTTTGTCTGATGAACATTTTTATTATTCTATGTTTTAGAGATTTATATCAGTTCTATTTAGCATATATTTTATTTATTATGCTTCCATTTAAACTGCCTATGATTAATTTTTCATATTTCTCATAGCACTATCTCTTTATGCTTCAATATTAACTCCTGTGAAATATAAACTGCCTATGAAATGTTGTTTTTCTATTTCTTATGTTTATATTTCTTCAACAATTGTTTTTTATATATATATTGCGGGGGCGCTTTCTCTTTGCAATTATTTTGCTAAGTGACAACGGGGAAGAAATAGGATTCTAACATCTTATACAGGATACAGCAATATTTTTCAGGAAATCTAACATCTTATGCAGGATACAGGAATATTTTTTAGGATATAATACAATTTTGATTATCTTTCAAATCTTATTGATCGAAGATGTTATATCGGTCAAGGTTTGTCAATTATCAAAATGGAAGAGATTGTTGGCCCATTGGTCATGGTCAAACCTGATTTGAATAATTGATCAAACTCTGTCTGGATATATGAAGCTACTCAGATGTTTACTCAAGAAATTTTGGACACTTGGACACTGATAACGATCAGATATCTACTCAGTTCAAGACCGAAGCTATGTTTGCCACTCGAGTCTGTATTTCTCTATATAATATAATTTTTAATTTTATTGAGTCTAGGAATACATTGTACACCAAGTCGTACTGGCAAATAGGCTATCCAAAATTATTTTCAAAAAAGACTTATGTTTTGAAAAACATCCCTTATTTACAAAAGCTTCTGAAGGATTTCAAAAAGCCCAAAAATCATTTTTAAAATAACCCTGACCAACCCTGATAGAACTCGGCCAGAGTTTGGCCAGAATTCGGTTAGTGACCGTTTGATTTTTGAACGTTTGAAAAACTTGGTCTCCCTTTAGTTGCGGATTGTTACATAGAGTTCTGTCCGAATTCTGCCTGAATTCTGCCTTTGGAAAAACTATAAATAGAGAAGAATTCTGATCATTTTAAATCACTCATTCACTTTCATCTCTTCTCTTCTAAGCTTACGTTTCTTTCCAAAAATTTCTAAAAAGCTTTTATTTTCAAATCCCAAGCCAGTTAAAATTCTCTAGTCAATTTGCAGGTACGGTACGGTCTAGAAGATTTCAGAGAAATTGTAATCAGAGGCTTGATTGAAGAAGACTCTTCAAAATTGAAGTTGGTCGAGTTCTTCGTATCAAAGCACGCGTCTGTAGAAGTTGCAAGGACTTCGTATGAAAACTTGCAGGATTTTCCAATAGCGGATTCAACTGGAAGCTAGAGTTCCTCCGACTGGACTAGTCCTCACAAGAAGGAAACCAGTATACATCGATGTGTTTGTGTTTGCCTTCTGATCTCTTTTCTTTACAATTATTACTTTGTGATTATTGATATTATTTATGTGATCTAACTACTAGCAAGTTTTTAATTAGCAATATTCCGCTGCCTACTCTATTCACCCCCCTCTAGAGTATTCTGTTTTACGACTTCGTTCCTATAGCATCCTCTGCCTCGTAACCAGCAAGAGTACTGGGGACTACCAGACCAGGGTGGTGCAGAGCTAAGCAACCCATAAAGTAGTGGTAAAGGAGTCCAACCTACGGGAATTCCTCATTCTTCCCGCGGCACTCTATTATCCTTCTAAAAATTCCCGCAATCTATGCAGGATATCGCATACCATGGCCAGCAGCAGATCTAATGAGTGTCGAAAGGCCAGCCTCACAGCTGGCAGAATCAAGTCCTGACTGAGCCGTCCCACAGGCCCAGATCCTTTGGAAACTGCGGCCATCCGCAGCCATATCATCAGAAAGGCGACTAAAGTCGCCTTCGGACTCAAAGCAATCAGATTCTGATAGAAGTAATTATGAACACTGGAGGTAGGCCTCCCATCGGCATCCACTGAGGGAGCAGATATCCCCGCTTCGGCCATCGTATTATCTACTTCATCCGCAGTATATGCCCGACGTGCAGTGAAGTGAACCTTCCCTGGCATCGATGACTGCTTCATGAAAATATAATCCACCCAGGCCTTGACGTACGGTGAAGCCTGCACCCTACCCATGTGTATGCATACTTGGTGGTGGCAAAACAACTCCTTATATACGGACATCATCTCGGGATGTAGGTTCTCTAACACCAAGAATTCCTCCTTGTAAGAGGTATGTTCCTCCCATGGCAACTTTGAGATGGCACACATCTCATGAAGAGCCAAACCCATCTCTCCACAAGGGGTGGTACAGTGGTTAAATAACTCCAACAAAGCTGTGAACAAAGGCCGGTTGATCTCTATCCCATGCTCGGTGGCCCTGAGGACACAACGAAGGACCGTATCTCTCAAATCCCTCTTGAACCTACCCACCAATCCTAACCCCGTAGTTTGGACCTCGAAGACCTCCAAGATTACGCCCAAGTTCGAACTCCTTATGGTGGACATTCAGGTACTTCTCAAGACCTGTTAGGTGTTCTTCTACAAAGACGTCGCCTTTTTGAACGAGATCCACAACCATCAGCAGACTTGTGCAAGGCCAACGGCCGTTCGAAGCTAAGTCAGGATCAAGCATAACGTTTGGAGAGAAAGACGATGCTTCAGAAAAACTCTCCTTTATATAGGGTAAGTATGATCCAACCAACATGCCACGTGGCCGTCGGTCAAAGATGACCAGATGAATGGGATGAACCTAGAACTCAGCACACCGAACCTCATTTAATAGGTTCATTCCGCTAAGTCCTAGGCCACCAACTTCTCAAATTCTTCAAAGTAACAGCGGAAATTAAAGAGGTGGTTGACTGACTCAGCCATCAAAAAGAACAGACATTAAATGATCTTAAAAAAGACTTCGACAGGACCTAGCTCCTTCGACTCAGAAGCACAGCCAGGTACCTGCACCCCCTCTTCGACTCGAAAGTGCAGATAGCCGATGTCTCTACACAATGCCTTCGCACAAAATCGTAAAGGCTCCAAAATACAGCCTGCTCGTCGCCTAAATGAACAGAGGCTCCGTTGTCTTTGAAACACAGCCTACTCGTCGTCCAAAAGCATAAAGGCTCCATTGTCTTTGAAACCCAGTCTACTCGTCGCCTAAAAGCATAGTGGCTCGGTCGTCTTCGAAACACAGCTTACTCGTTGCCCAAAATTATAGAGGCTCCGTCGTCTTTAGAAGAACGGTCTACTCGTCGCCTAGAAATACAACAGTACTAAAGTTGTGCCAGAAGCACAGACAGTACGGTCCCACCCAATTGGTTTTTTAAACTACCGCTATTAAAGATAAGATAGAGGTTGATTCTGTCGATAAGAGCAATATCTTATTAGTTGGTTTATAATCATGGATAAGGACGAAGTTTGTTCTTATGGATGAAGGCCATATCCAATCGGTTTGTTTAAACCAATGGCCTCCTAAGATAAGACAAAATTCAACTCTATGACGGAATCTAAGATCTACTCGGCTTTATCTGAATAGAAGACTTCGAGCAATAGGCCCACGCCACGTGTCTTTTTCTTCGGTTATGTTGATAACCACACAAGATTTTGATAGAGGGAAATCTCAACGTCCACCATGTGTCAGCTCAGTAGTATCTCTCACCGTGTAATGACAGCAGATTCTTTCATATCTCAAATCCTAATGCACATCACATATGTGCCCCCTCCCCTATAAATAGAAGGAGTTTTCCTTCGATAAAGAGGCTTCAAAATCTTTAACTTCGACATCCTCTTGATTGGTAACCCTAGAGTTTTAATCACCAGCACCAGAAAGTCAAAGCAAGTTCAACTCGTCATCAGATCGTCAACGGAGTAGAGGAGCCGCTGTAGTGCTCGATCGCCATTGCCACACTTTTCTAAAAAATTTGCACTTACATCTCTTGTTTAGGAATCGATTGTACTCTTTTCACGATTAAAATATAAAAATTTCATATAACCTTTTGTCATGGCAAACATGATCTTCCAGAAACATGAAAATAAGAGCAGATGCACAGAAGCACAGATGACAACACTCACTGCATGTAGTCCACTAAAGCGCAGAAGAAAACACATGTTCAAAA